>VXBP01002922.1:383306-512657 GCA_013400115.1 Rhinopomastus cyanomelas | reverse complement strand
CCCCCCCCCCCACAGCAGAATGACAGCCACTGCCACCAAACACCATTCAGACCTGCAGCTTTTGTTTGGCACAGAAAGAAAATGAAGGTTTAGGTTCACCAGAGGGGGAAAACAACAACCTGATGGTTGTCAGAACCTGCTCCTGTGCTTTCTGCCTTCTTTTTACGAGGCTGATTTTTAGTGGCCAGGGAGCAGGCTGCCCAGGGAGGTGGTGGAGTCGCCGTCCTTGGAGGTGATCAGAGATGTGGCACTAGGGAAGATGGTTTAGTGGGCAGGGTTTGATGGTTGGACTTGATGATCTTGGAGGTCTTTTCCAACCTTAAAGATTCAGTGATTTTTCTTTGGAAGGGAGTGAAGAAGACGGAGACATTTGGGAAGGAAATGAAGAATTGGTTGTTATTTGAGGCAGGGCACCATCAGAAAATGAAGACCCATCCCTCACACACGTACCAGAGCTGTCGCCAAGCTGGACCGTCTGGGAAGCAGTGTCCACCACAACGAGGAGCTTTCAGCTCACCTCACACCTTCATAACCATTTACTCCAACAAAAGCCACGGGTAAAGGGATAATTCATCCCCTGCCCGATTTCCCACACAAGCATCTCGGTTTGGGTCTCAGCCAGAGCTCCACAGGGGCACAGTCTGACCTCAGCATCACCACTGCGGCTGGTCCTGAGCCTTCAGCAGGGCTCCTGAAGGTTTGCTTGGATGGGTACGAGGGGCACGCTGAAAGCACCCATTTACGTCCTACCAGAGGGGCTAAAGCATTCACTTGGCGACCTTGTGCTCGCTTGGCAGAGCCCATCATTAAATACTTTGTGCCACAACATTAACCGGGCAGCCTCGGGGGGGTTGGTGAGAGGAGGCTGAGGATCAGCCACGAGAGCTGAACTAAGTCCCATTTCCCAAGCAAGTCACTCAGTAAACATTAGGGGCAGGGGAAGGCACCTCACTGCCTTCACACGTGGGTCACCGTCATTTTTTCTTGCGTTTAAGCCGGTTAAACCTGGTTATTTCAGAGGGTGTCGGCGCGGGGGGTCTATAGGGATGCAAGGTCCTACTCGTGAACCAGCTTTGCAGCAGGCTCATTCCACCGCCAGGCACTCGCACAGCAGCAAAACAAGCCCAAATCAGGGCTTTGATGTCCGGTTGATGGTAATTATTGAATTAATTTTGTAAGGGGGAGGCGGGGGGGGACACTGAGGGCGGACCCGAGCGCGGCGCTCTTGAGGCGATTTGGCGCCACCTCGTGGCGTAAAGCGGGAACTGCAGTCTGGCTGCGCCCCCGCGGGGCTGCGCGGAGGCTCCCGGGCTAACGGGGGAGGGCTGCCGTCAGCAAAAGAGTGGGGGTCCCTCATCCCATGCCCACCCCATCCCTACTGATCCTTACAGCGCAATAACTGCTGCGGAAGAGCTGCGCTTGCAGGGGAGCCTGTGATGTTCAGGGATGCTGCAACCAGGGGTCTGTCATAAGTAGCGTTAATTAACACGGAATTACCTGAATTTGCCGCAGAGGTCAGATGTTGAAGGCTGGTGGGGGGCTTTGGCACCAGCCTTTCTTCACTCGCATGGCTTCGGGTCCACAGCAGCCGAGGAAACGCAAGCTCAGTCCCACTGCGTCACCTCACAAACAAATAAAAAGTTATGTTCCATCAAAATCACGGGGAAGCTAAAGAGAGGGTTGGTCGTGGAAGAAAAAACATTGCAGGACAGGGTTTTTATCCAGAATTAAAGCCACTCAATGGTTTAGGCTGGAAGGGACCTCCTCAAATTTGCAGATGTTCTGCCCCTTTATTTTTTAAATTTATTTTGTTTACGACCAGATGTTGCCAAACATCTTTGACCTCAAACCACAAATCCCTTAAACTGGCTCAGGAATTTCAGAGGAGCCCCCGCTCCACCTCCCCCCAGCTCTACACCTACAGCAGCCTCCTTGTCCTGAGCTGCCAAACAACAGCCATCGGTCCTGGCGGATCGAGCCAACAATAATACAGTGAGTAAAGTCCTTGTAAGCTCCAGAGATGACTTTAGGGGTGGCGAGGAGCACAAATAAACCCAAAAGGAGCAGCACAACTTGAAAAACATGTAGGAGCACTGGAAATGGGTGGAGTAGGAATAAGAAAGCAGTAGGCGGTGGAAGAGAGAAAACAAAACAGCATGAGGAACAGTTTATGGTAAAAGATAGCGGATGATGCGAGTTCAGCAGCTGCTGTTGTGTTGTTAAGCGAAAGCAAACACAAATATTTGGGTGTCCAGGTGCTGAGCTCACTAAAAACTGTGTGATGGGTGTCAGGAGGATGGAGCCAGGCTCTTCTCAATGTCATCTAGTGATGGGACAAGGGCCAATGGGTGTAAGCTGGAGCACAGGAGGTTCCACATCAATATGAGAAGGAAATTCTTCAGGGTGAGGGTGCCAGAGCCCTGGAAGGGGCTGCCCAGAGAGGCTGTGGAGTCTCCTTCTCTGGGGACATTTGAAACCTACCTGTGCCACTGGATCTAGCAGATCCTGCTGTGGCAGGGGGATTGGACTGGATGATCTTTCGAGGTCCCTTCCAACCCCTCATGTTCTGTGATTTTGTGTGATTCTGTGAAACAAGCAGGGTAGGAAAAGCATAGAATCATGAGGGATTGGAAGGGACCTCAAAAGACCATCCAGTCCAATCCCCCTGCCAGAGCAGGACCCCCTAGACCAAGTTACTTGCAGTTTGAATTTCTGGCAAACGCTGGAGCTGGGATTCCCAGTTCCAGTGCAGCTAGTACCCACAGCAGATTTACTGCTAACAAAGCACTGCAAATGCCCAGTGGATAAATGATCTGCAGTGTCAAAAGGAAAAACCCCAGCCCAAACCCTGAGTGGCCAGCAAGAGCAGACTGGGAGCAACTCAGTTCCACTCCTTCAGTACCACCAGCCCTTATAAGGGAGAGAACCATTATGAATGTGCAGTCCCGAGGCAACGCTTGGGCCGTCCCCATGCATCCCCCAGCTCCATCCCCAGGGGTGTGTCCATGCACTCATGGCAAAAGTATGTTCCCCTGGACCCACAGCTGCAGCCACTTCTTCCTCCTCCTCCTCAGTGGATCCGGATCGGTCTGTCTGCAGAAAGCAGCGCGTGGGTCCAGCTCTGGTCATCCCCGCGGCCGAGTGGCTTCCAGAGCTGAAGGAAAGGAAGCAGTGTGGAATGTCATTCCAGGAACTTGGAGCTGTCGTCAGCTGGGAAGAAAAAACCCCAAGCAAACCAGTCAGAAGGGAAATGAGGCTGATGTGGTCATTACAGCCACAGAAAAACATGCATTTCCTGCTGCTGCTGGTGCTGCTGCTGCCTTTTAGGAGCTCTGGCTTGTTTTGCTGAATTCCTGGGGTGGCTGGAGTTCCCCAGGTCACTGCTGAATGAGCACTCCTAGTGTCTCCTCTTCTCACAGACTGATAAGATGGAATTCTCCCACACAGCTGCTATCAGAACCTCATTTGAAATGAGGAAAACATGCTCCTGCCCTGGCTCAGTCCTCAAATAGTAATTTAGTTTAAATATAAAATCATGACCAAAGGTTTTCAGCAACATTTAAATATAGATATATGTTTTTAATATATTTATTGTATATAGAATCATTAGGGATAGGAAGGGACCTCGAAAGATCATCCAGTCCAATCGCTCTGCCACAGCAGGATCACCTAGACCAGGTCACACAGTCAGGCACTGAAACATGTCTTGGGAGGTTAAAGCAAGAAAACCCCAACAACAGACTTCAAGCCACATCCATGAAGCACTTCCCGAGAGGGAAAGGGACCGACCGACGTTTCGGCTCTTTTATTTTTAACAAGAAGCAAGCACGGAGGCTTCATTTTGCCAGCAAGGTCTGAGGAGCTCTCAGAAAACTCCTAAGTGGAGGAAATGCACTTTGAAACCCCCACGGCAGCGGCGAGGGGCTGGCTGTGGTTAGATGCAGCATCTCTGCCTGAAGAACTGCTTGTACCAGGGGTGTAAACCCAGGGGGTTAGACCAAGTCAAAGGATTGACATTAAAATCAGTGTCACAGCACTTGAGGGAAAGATTTTGTCGCTGGTCAAGTCTTTGCCACCCCAAAATCTGCCCTCAAGCTTGCGTGACACTGAGAAGACTGGAAAAGCACCTACCTGGAGATACAAACCTCTGGCTCTTGCGATGGGCTTCGACAGCACCGACAATAAATCTCTGCAGAGAACAAAAGGTGCAGTTCAGGATTTTCTGGTGTTGAAATGACACAGGAAAAAATCTCTGTGTGATGCTCCACAGGGACAGGGTTTGTTTGAAAACACCAATAACATCCCAGATATTCAAGCAGTTCTCCTGGGACAACACTATGTTTGAAAGGACCATCAGGGTATGGACTCCTGTCCAATTTCCTAAGGAGGTAGAGACATCATCCCCATCATCAGCCTGAACAACAAGAGCTGTTTCTGAAACCAAAACACAGGCACAAAATTCTCTGGTAGAGAGCCAAGGATTCCTCTCAGGTTTATGGTCCTCAGGGTTGGACTCAATGATCTTAAAGGTCTTCTCCAACCTAAACAATTCCATTGTTTTCAAGGAACTGCTCCAAAAAAAAAAAAAAATCAGTGAGGAATTCTCCCTTGGGAATGCCCAGCTGGAGCTTGGGATGACAGTTTAATCAGCAGAAGAGCAAAGACACTGTTTTCTGAGCCGATGTGAAAACTCTTGTGGATTGAATAAAAATAGTAATTGCAACTGACTTTTCTTTCCTGAGCTGGTTAAGGGATCCATGTCTTCCTGGCAGCAAGATGCAAGTTGAAGACCTGCCTGGACACGTTCCTGTGCGACTTGGTCTAGGTGGTCCTGCTGTGGCAGGGGGATTGGACTGGATGATCTTTCAAAGGTCCCTTCCAGTCCAGGGTGCTCCTCTGCTTAAAAGAGACAGGGGGCACCTGCTCTCCAAAATGAAATGGAGAACCAGTCAACCATGGAGTCAACCACAGAGTCTTGGCTGGAGAAGACCTTAATTGCACCCTCAGTTAACATAACTGAGTGAGCATCAGGTTATAACGTTGCTCTACCAGGCTTCTGCCAAGCCTACAACTGTCTTCATGTCTCCAGCACGACTATTTGAGGACAACATAGCAGCTGGCCATGAGCTCAAAAGAAGGGGGTGTTTCATTTCTTCCTCTCAAAACTGAACTATTTTTTAAAAACATCATTAAAAAAAACCCCAAAAACCCCAAAGCTGGCTCCTGCCCAACTGCACCCTGCAGGGAAACTAGGATGTCAGGTAATGACAGGACTACGGGGAATGGAGCAAAGCTGGAGGTGAGTAGATTTAGACTGGATGTGAGGAGGAAGTTCTTCACTGTGAGAGTGGTGAGAGCCTGGACAGGTTGCCCAGGAAGGTGGTGGAGGCCCTGTCCTTGGAGGTGTTTAAGGCAGGCTGGATGAGGCTCTGGCCAGCCTGATCTAGGGTGGGGTGTCCCTGCCCATGGTAGTAGAGTTGGAACTGGATGATCCTGTGGTCCCTTCTAACCCTGACTGACTCTATGACTTGGTCTAGGTGATGCTGATGTGGCAGGGGGATTGGACTAGCTGATCTTTCGAGGTCCCTTCCAATCCCTGATGATTCTATGAATCTGCACTTTGCAGAAGGGCAACGTCCAGCCACCTCAGTGGGTGGGAAGCTGAGCCCGATGCATCACCCCTTGTGTCACCGAGCTGCTCTGCACCTGCCGCATGCTGCACATGCCTGAAATTCTTCTGTATTCTTCTGTCGTTTCAAAGGCAGGAACACAAACAGCTCTGTTTTTCCTGAGATCACTGGGTACTCGCCTCGCTGGAACTTCCTACAGCCGACCGCTGTTTTCTCCTGCCAGACACCGCTGCGGGTCTTCCTGAAGCTCGGGCACGTTTTCAATAGCAGCGCGGAGATACCAAGGGAGACCAGACGGTCATTTTCTAAGGCAGGACATGCCAGGAGGGCAGCGATTGAATGGCGCTGGCTGGTCGCAGACGCCAGCTGAAGCAGGAATGCCGCAGGGTCCCCGGGGAAATAGTTCCTGAGCCTGGAGGAGATGATAAACCTGCAGCTGAAACCTTCTCGGGCAACTGCGATAACAATGGGTCACATTCCAAAGGAGGCAAAAACAAAGGTCTGACAAAGCGCCCCTGCAAGGCAGCCCCCTCCGCCGGCCATTGCTTTCCAGGAAAAGGAAGGATTTGGCGAGTTCTGTCACTCCTGGCTGCTTGCTGAAAACAAAACGGAGCGGGAGAGGGTCGATCCACCTCAAAGCCCCTTGGTAAGCAACAGCAGAAAGCTATTCACCCTCCAGCGGGCTGGAACAATTCAACAGGCACATGCACCCGTGAAATGCTGAAAATGAGGCTGCAGCAAGGAGCTGCTGAGGTGACACCCCAACGGTACGTTCCAGACTGAATGTGGGGTCAGCCACCAGCTAGGTCAGCCACCCCATCTCCTTCAATCAGCTTTATTAACTTTTTCAGCCAAGTACCACGTTAATTTCATGGCCACGTCGTTGCTGCTCACAAATTGAGCACAAACAGCTGCAAACACCTACTCGTCCCATATTTCCTTTAAGGAATCCAGCCAACACGATGCAGCCCGAAGCAAATGCCTAAAAAACCCCAAGGTCTGCAGAAACCTTAATTTACCGAGTTCCCTTTTTGCAGCGCTCTTTTTTCACCACAAACCAGCCACAACTGTTAGGACTTTCCACTCTGTTTCCCCAGGTTGCACGGGCTGTCCTGTTCCTGAGCTCTCAGCCTCTCTTTCCCTATAACCGTGTCCCTATTAAACGATGGGTGGGTGAATCTGAGCCTGGAAAGGGAAATTTCCCGGCAGTTGTAGAAGAGGAAGCGGGAAAGATCAACTGAGATAACCTGGTCATGACCCACCTCATTATTCAGAGGAAGTAATTGGGCAGATAACGGCACAACCGCTGCTGTCTCCACTCGTGTGTAGCCCCAGCTGCTCCTGCTCTGCTTGGCACGGGGCCATGGTTAGATATTGAGCCCCAGGTCCCTAAGCCATAAATCATAAATGAGTTCTGGACATTATAAGCAAAGATAACACTGAGAGGAAAAAAGATGGGGATGAAGAGGTTGAGCATTTCCCTGTGCTAAAGGCTTTTTGCTTCTGTAGCAGCATCAATCGAGGATGGCTGCTTGGGTCCTTCTCTGTAAGGGCAGTGTGGAGGACACAGCTTAGGGGTGAGCTGGCACTGCTGGGTCGGAGGCTGGACTTAATGGTCTTAAAGGTCTCTCAACCAAAGAGGTAGAGGAGGGAGGAAGAAGATGCTCAGGCCAAGATCGCCACCTAGTGGCCAGGGTTCTGCTTTGCACCAGGTCGCTAGAGGAACCAGCTGTCCCATCCTTGCACAGTCACCACCATCAGCTTCTCACGTCAGGACCAGATACTCCCTCGGGTTTCAGAAAGATCAGAGCATGTGATGTGGTGAGTGAGGCTCTTAATGCTCTGTTGGGTCTTTCTGTTTGCTCATTTTATGTCAAATAGCTCATTTCAAACCCAACATTTCTAACAGCTCCACACCATCAGTGGCCCAACACCATCAGCAAAACTTCTCAGAGAGTCAGGAAGTTTGTTCTTACCTGAGAGCAGCTCAGGCACTTTCAGCTCCTGCTGTTCCCTCATTTGTGATGTAGCCACAGCTCAGATGTTCCTACAGATCAGGTATAGGGCCAGCAGCCAGGAAGCTCTGCAGGTTGAGGCATCACTGCTGCAGCCTGAGGTGCAGCACATTCCCAGGACTTCTGCACCAGGGGGACCACATTTAAGTAGCTACTTGTTTCTGGCAGTCACCCTGGATGCTTGTTCTTCTGTGCAACATCTCATTGTACCTTATATCAGTATCACCACAGCTCATCATCTGAATCTTCTTCCAGACAGTTTTCACACAGTCCTGAACAGGTAGGGTGGGAAGAGACCTCTGGAGATGATCCACTTTAACCCCCTGCTCCAGCAGGGTCACCCAGAGCAGGGCACCCAGGATAGGGACCAGGTGGGTTTGGGATATCTCCAGAGCAAGAGACTCCACGACCTGTCTGGGCAGCCTGGGCCAGGGCTCTCTTACCTTCAAAGTCACAAAATTCCTCCTCCTGTTCACACAGAACTTCCCAGGTTCCAGTCTGTGCCCATTGCCCCTTGTCCTGCGGCTGGACACCACTGAGAAGAGTCTGGCCTCACCTTCCCACCCCCATCCTTCAGCTATTGCTCAGCATTGATGCCATCCCCTGCTCTTCTGCAGCTGAACAGCCACATCTCTTCCACTGTCCTGCCTCCACCACTTGATAAAAGCTCATCTTGGAAGCAGCTTGAACTCACCCATTAAAACACATTCACATTGTGCTGACTGAGCACATTTTTCCCTGGTGGCTTAAGGAGATGAACTAAATCAGAATGGTTTGCACTTCTGCAACCAATTTGTTTCCTAAACGAGGCACATGCCCTTGCATCAAGCCCTCACTCTAACCACAACAGCTGCTGCCCCAGTTTCTGCTGTGGTTTCCTCCCCTCGCACACTGCTAGAATTTTAAGTACCAGAGGCTGCAAATATTAATGAGAAAAAAAAAAAAATGGAGAAACACAGAATCACAGAACATTAGGGACTGGAAGGGACCTTGAAACATCACCCAGTTCAACCCCCTGCCACAGCAGGATCCCCTAGATCCAGTCGCACAGGAACATGCCCAGGCGGGTTTGAAACATCTCCAGAGAGGAAACTCCACAACCCACCTGGGCAGCCCCTTCCAGTGCTCTGTCACCCTCACTGGGAAGAAGTTCCCTCTCATACTGATGTGGAACCTCCTATGTTCCAGCTGGCACCCACTGCCCCTTGTCCTATCATTAGATGCCACTGAGAAAAAATAAAGTCTCACCCACAAGACGCTTCGCTCTTGCGCCAACCCTAGTCCCACCAAGGAGGGCTTTTGGTCAATAGAGCAGAAATTAGACACCTGAAGGAACAAACCAGAGGCTCAAAGAAAATGTGTGGCTGAACGATTCAGTTTATTCCATGGGCTCAGCTGTACATTATGACTGGGGTCACAGAATGTCAAAGTGCTGTTACGGGAGCGTGTGGACACGTGGCTTCGTGAGCACTACAGGAACCAGTGATCAGTTTAAGAAAAGAGCATAAAACAAACAGTTAATCAGATAATTGAGGAGGAGAAACTGTGCTTGACTCTAAATTCCCTCTTTTAAGTGTTTAATAGCCAAAAAAAATAGATTCAAAGCTACTTGCAGGCTCTGGAGATCCTACAGCAAGACCATTCCAAAGCAGGAAAGTGACCAGCGTGCAGGACGAGTTTTGATTTCAGCCATCGTCCGACTTGTTGCTGCTTTGGATTCGGAAGGACCTGAAAGCACACGGTGAGGGCTCAGAACTCAGCCAAGCCCAGTGGCATGGACACACAAGGATTAACAGCCAGGTTCACTACAAAAGGTTCTCCCAGGGGGCAGGGGTTTCTGTACATCCAGGTCTGTACACCAACGGGGAAATAAAAAAGTGGCTTAAAAACAAAAGCTAGATACTTGTAAATACACAGTATTTACAGCTTACACATCACCCCGTTTGTTTTGTTACACAAACATGCAGGACGACCACAACCACCCGGGGTTTTTTTTTGCAGAATAACAGAGTCTTGTACAAAGAAAAATCAATTCTGTGTTAAGTCATTCTCCACCACCGCTGTCCCTGCAGTCTTTGAGCTTCAGAGCAATGCCCAGGGCACGAGCCCTCAGCTCAGGTAACTCCACCAAGTGGAAGTACAAATATTTATCACCAATATAAATTCACAGAGCATGTTCTATCCTCAGTTAGGAAGAGACATCCTGCTGCTTTGTGTGTCAAGTGTCTCATTACAGAAATGCCTGATCAGCCTCCAAAACCCTCAAAATATCGAGAGGCTTCTAATCTTCATGATCTGCAGAAAAGTTCAGCACATTGCAAATGGGTAACGTGTCCAGCTATGGGATATTAAAAGGTTTTGTAATTCACCAGGCCACCTTAGACTGATGGATGATTTTACAGTGGTGACATTTAAATACCTGAATCAAACTTGGAAAGCTGGATTCACTGGAATTTATGGACAAGATTCAGAATTTGATTCTATTCACGTCAGAATTTAATTTCATCTTGAACTGCTTGGGATTGGATTAGGGTGTTGACACCTTTCTAACAACCCATCTCCACATTTTCCCCCCACAAAATACAAACCTACTGGGATTGTTTTCAATCCCAGCTGATTCAGCCACACTTCTTTACACCTAGGAACAACACTGGGTCTCAAATACTCTAAGATTATGGAGGATGAAGAAGAAGAAAATCAATGGTTTATGCAGAACTTCACAGGCATGATGCTGAACAGCTACCAACAAACCCACCCAGCTTGATCTGGTACAACAACAGGATTTACTCAGGGATGACATCATGTGTTGGAAGAGTGATGGTTGGAGTCCCCATCCCTGAATGTGTTTCAAAGTCGCTTAGATGTAGTGTTGGGGGATCTGGTTGAGGGGTGAACTTGTAGAGTAGGATTGATGGTTGGACTCCATGATCCCAGGGGTCTTTTCCAACTTGAAGTGATGTTCCCTCTCAGAATCATAGAATCATTCCTTTAGACTCACAAAACCAGCACATTTCAAAAAGAAAAAGCTGCTGCACTCCATCAGAAATGATTTCACACCTGGTGATCAAGACACTATCATAGAAGCTAATGAATTAGCAACAGCAAAAACCAGAACAAGAAGAGATGGTAACTCGTGGGGTTTTTTTAAATCCTCTCCCCTAAAAACGTTAACAAGGCACATTGGGAGAAAGATTATCAATGATTTAATCATTCAGTTTGGCTTCAATGCCTGAAACTGGTTCTCTCGTAACTTAAGACAACAGGAAAAGTCTCAACTGCCTCTAACAGATGTAAAAATCCCATTGCCTACAAAAGTGCCAAAGGACACTAGCAGGAAGCAAAAGCCACAAGACAAAACACTCAAACTGCAAAAAACACATCTGAAGACATTCAAAATGATGAGAATAAACACATTTAGCCAAATTTTCAAGCAATGTGAAGCCAAAAATAATACTGATAAGGTTTATAAACCTCTACCGTGTTCCCTGCACAGACTTCAAATCTCTTAAGAAAATCAAACATCAGCATTACATAAAACCCAACCAAACTGTGGATGTGGAGTAAAATAAAGGCAGATGGTTGAATGATACCACTGTGAAGCACTGTGTGATAAACCAGGTAGCGAGTTTTGTAACCAGAAGGTCTCTCTTTGCTGTGCAGGAGGTGCTGGAGGTGTCACTTGCCCTGAAAATCTTTGACACGTTAACAGCAAAAACGTTTGAGCACTTTACTCTTCCAGTCAGCTAATTGAGGAAGGGTGTAAAAAAAATCCCTCATGCACAGCTTTGTGCCCTTTAAATTCTGATTTCATGATTAATAAGCAATTAGACTTCAAATTGTCTGTTCCCAGCTCGACAGTAACAGTTAAGACATCTCCCATGCACGACACTACTGTCCCTTTTACACTAGGAAAGCACAAACTCACTGAAGAAGAAGTATCTGACTGTCTGGGGTACCTCAAGCTTTCCCCAAGTGCTCAGAAACAAGGCAGCAAATCCATTAGAGCTGCCTGCTGACAGACTTGAGGAGCACAGTGACTAACCCATTAAATGGAATGCTTTTGTGGGGTGGAAAACCAACCTACCCTATTTTTATCCCTTCCCACCTTCTGCACAGGTGCACCCTCAAAGCCTGTAACCTTTGTGTGTCCTTTAACGGATGAGTGTAGGGCTGAGTCCCATCAGCCCTTAAATAAATATGGGGAGCTTACTTGTGACAAGCAGCACTTGAGGTTCTCCAAAGAGCCACGGGTTTAAGACAAAAGAATTTTGAGTTAAGATTGTACTTAGTAACCCCCACACAGTCTCTTCTGGCCAGCGACTTGTCACAGGTTAAACCAGGAAGAACTGATGTGCTGAGCTGCAGAGAACAGCCCCCAGCCATTCTACATGCTAATTCCATCAGGGTTGCTAAAGCTGTGGTGCTTAAACCCCATCAGAATCCATCTGCACCTGGACATGAACTCAACGGAGGGTTTGAACGATGAACAAGAACGTCCAGCATCCGAAGAGAGCCTGATAATACAAATTCTTGCTGTTTTACCTGAATTTAAGAGAACGTGTGCTCAAGGCATCCCGTAACCCCAGCTCAAAGCTTACGCAGCCACCAGTGGACACCTTAACTCCCAAGTTTGGCACATGCAGCAACTTCCAGGTGTGTCCCTCTGTTTCATGACAACACCGTGAAGAACGACGACCCCATCAGTAAGGATTCACCTGACCAGCAGCCAGTCAAGGTGCTTCTCCTCAAGCTCCCCACAGCTGGGTCGCACACTGCCCATGAGCGAGGCACGTAAGGCGCAGGGCAGAAGTAGAGCGGCTGGGACACGAGGGGCTCCTTAATGTCACCCACCCTCTGGATCTGAAGTGCACGTTCCACATCACTTCATCTTCTTCTCATGTTCCTAAGCCAGTGAACCCACTCCCAGGAAGCTCCTCTGCAGGTTAAAGGTTCCTTTATGCGAGTTGGTTGGGTGTTTCTTCCTCTTTCTCCACATGAGTCTCAAAGCGTCGCAAGAATTCTTGAGAAGGAGATAATTAAGGTCAGTACAGTCTGTCCAACACCAAAGACCAGAGCTTCCAAGGGAGCCATGTTCTTCCCTGCTACTCTGTAAATTCCAGCTACAGCAGCACCTAAAGATCACAAGGGAGAACAAATGGTCACATCACAGACACAGTCAAAGCTGGAGTAGATGACAATTTCCTATGTCTATGCACCAGCTGTTAACAAACATCACTGAACACTAAGTCATCAGGCTACTGCTCAGTTATTATCTTTGCTTTCATTTTCTACTTATTCAAGTCCTTCAGGAATGAGTTTCCCAACTGAAGCAAGTTAAGACCTTTAAAGATCAACAAGACCATCACTAAAGGATAGCATTCTGTTCTGTTAAGAGGCTTCTGCACTCTTTTTAGAGGTTAGATGTTAAATAAGAAAGGAAACCAAAAAGACAGACTTACTGGTGATCATCGCTCCAGTTACAGACCCCAGAAATCCAATGCTGACCACAACGACCGAGATCAGCCTCCCCTGCCTATGCCTCTGCAGCATCACAAACATTAGCACTCCCACAGCACCATGGACAAAGAGAGAGGAGAAGAGAGCCCAGAGGAAAACCCAGTACCACATCTCTGAAAGAAAGCAGCCAAAGAAAGGGTTAATACTTCTGAGACCAGGGAGAAACATGAAAACATCGGGTACAATCACTGAAGAGAAAAGCAACAGGGATTTTCCATCCTAAAAGGAATCAGTGCACATGCTGGAGACCAGTTTAGCAGGTATCAGGAAGGATTAACTCTGGCACCATCAAGAAAGCTTTTAAAAAGTAAAGATTTGGGTACAATTCTTAAATTTAGATAATTTAAAGCCTGTTGTTCTTCTAATGGTCCCTTTAACATCAACCACGTGATTTCTCAACTACTGCCAAACAAAATACTCTCTGCAACAAACACTGAACCAGCAGAAGGTCAGGGTTTTTGTTTGGAGTTTGGGTTATTTGTGGTTTGCTTGGGTTTTGGGTGGGTTTTTTTACAGCACTGAGCAGCAACAAACGGAAAGAGCGAGGTTAAACACTTCAGTTTCTCCACACTGGGGCTCTAACAGTGTTAAGTTGAATTAAAGAACCTTTCTGAGCGGTGGTGACTTTCTAAAGATGTTGACTGGAACTCAAAAAAATGGGAAATGCAACAAAAAGGGGAAAATAAGCCTTTTAGGTTCAAGTACAGCAGCTAGAGATCACTGAAGAATCCAGCAACTTGGCACACACTGTGCAGACTTACAAATCCCTTGCAACTGGCAGTAATTCAGAGCTTTTGCTGCAGGTTCAGCACAAAAACACCCCAAAAACCAGAATTTCCTCGAGCACCACGTTCGCAGATGGTTAATGAATTTGAGAGGAACGGACTGAGCAGACTGGAGCTCAGCAGGTTCTGAAGCCCAAACCACTACTGAGGTCACAGAATCACAGAAGATTAAGGACTGGAAGGGACCTCAAAAGATCATCTAGTCCAATCCCCCTGCCAGAGCAGGACCACCTAGACCACATCACACAGGAACATATCCAAGTGGGTTTTAAACATCTCCAGAGAAGGAGACTCCACAATCTCCCTGGGCACCCTGTTCCAGTGCCCCATCACCCTCTGAAGCCTTCCTGGTTTAGACTGGAGCTCACAATTAGGCCCCCATGGAGTTTCAGAAAATCAATGTGTTCAGGATGCTGCTGAATTCTTAGGACTTCACACAAACCATCAGCACTGTTTATCTAAGAAGCTAAATTTTAACCCGTGTGACTTAAAAGCCAAGTCCAGACCACAACCTGAAGACTGCTTTGTGCTTCCTTTAGGACTTAAAGAACATTCATGGGACACTGTGTAGTTATCAATTCCTCTTCCCAGTACTGGGAAGAAGTTTCTCCTTTGGCTTTACAGAGGAAAAGGAATGAATTAGAGTAGTTGAGCAAGATCAAACTCATTCACTCCTCTATTTTCCTAGCATGGGAATAAAACAGAATGTCTAGGTTTTGAACATGATCTACTTGGGCAAATATTTTAGAAAGGGTTTACATGAGTTTAATAAAAGCTGTTGATTAATATAAACTTCAATACTAAAATATACTAAACCATCAGTGACAGCATTTCTTATAGAGCAGACTTTAAATTCACCTCAAGACCCATCTTTAAGTACCAGTTCAGAGACTGTAATGTGTCTACAACTGACCCCAGCGATGCTGTGATTTTGTTTTCTTTTAAAGAACACACAAAAAAGAAGCCTTATACTCTAAAAAACACCTTGTGCAAGCCCTTGTTACGTTGCAAAGGAGTTGAGAAACAATTTTGTTTGCTTCATACTCAGTGCTGAATTTCACAGAAATGCCTAAGTTGCATCATACCCCAAGGAAAACTTGGAACAGATTCAAAGAATCTATCACAATCTATCAAACTTGGGGGGGAAAGATTCAACCATCCTCTTTCAGAAATATTACAAAATTTTAATCAACTTTTGAAATGCACCCCCCTGCCTCAAGTTTTGCCACACTCTGTCTCCTAATGCACCCCTACACCAAAGAATTTACTCTGTTGCTGACACCAAACTCCTGCTGACTCTGAGCTGGAAGCTGGGGCATTTCTTGATACTTAGACACACAGGTATCTCAGTTCTTTTCCCAACAGTTCAGTCTTGAACAATCCCTGATGCTTAAGATTATGTCAGGACACATCTGCCACCTCATTAACTTCCACAGCTCCTGCTGTCCAGGGGTATCCCAGGGCAGTAGTGGGAGAAGTCCCACATTCCCACGTTCATTGCTGTGATGTTCAGGTTAGTTTCTGTAGCTGTCAAATGCCAGTGAGTCTAAACCCATAAAAAAAAATCCCAATCAACAAACCAACACACCCCCAACTCTCTTCCATACATATTTATAGGTTCACACCCGCTTTCTACAAGCTTTTACTCACACAGGCATCAATCAGCTGCCTCATCTACACACACCCTACCCTACTGCTCTATTAAGAGCAGCCTCTTAATAGACAGGGATACTTTCAAAAGCAACTGAACATATCCACATCCTCAGCTCCTTTACTCACACCAGATACACCCACCCAGATCCCACTCCTCTTCCTGGCCATACTGACCCCACAAGCAAGCCCTTCAAGCACACACACACACATTAGACACATGTTCATGGAACAAACATATATGGACTGGAAGGGATCTCTGGAGACTATCCAGTCCAACCCGCCTGCTCCAGCAGGGTCATCCAGAGCAGGTGGCCCAGGAGGGCATCCAGATGGATTTGGGATCACTCCAGAGTAGGAGGCTCCACAACCTCTCCAGGCTGCCTGGGTCAGGGCTCTGTTACCCTCAAAGTCAAGAAGTCTCTCCTCTGGTTAGAGGGAGCATCCTGGGTTCTAGTTTGTCCCTTGTCCTGTTGCTGGTCTCCACTGAGCACAGGCTGGCCCCATCCTCTTGGCCCCCACTCTTTGGAGTCACAGACTAGTAGGGTAGAAAGGGAACCTATGATGACCATAGAGTGCAACCCCCTGCCAGAGCAGGAGCCCCTGGCGCAGATCCCACAGTAACAATCCAGGAGGATTTGGGATGTCTGTAGAGCAGGAGACCCCACACCCTCTTTGGACAGCCTGGGCCAGGGCTCTGGGACCCCACAGTGAAGCAGCTTTCCCTGACGTGCCCTCCCCAGTGCCTCCCCATCTCAAACTGCGGGAGCCCAGAACCTCTCACAGACCCCTAGTAGGACACCGCCAGACCCCCCCTCCGTGCCACCTCCCGCGGTTACCGGTGATGGAGCGCAGGACGGTGCCGTGGGCCCACAGGCTCAGCACCTGCTGCACCGACAGGTTGATCATGGCGCTGCCCCCCGCCTCCACCTTCATCGCGCCCGGGCAGCTTCCAGCGGCCTCCGCCGCGACCCTCCTCCTCCACCTCCTCTTCCACCTCCTTCTCGCCTCTCTGTCAGCCGGGGCTGGGCAGGGCCGGAGTGGCCGGGACTGGCCTTATCGCCGCTTCCATCGCCGCTTTCCCCTGCCCCGCCGTTACCACCGGGAGCGGCCCCGGCTCCGGCCCCGGCCCCGGCCCCGTCCCGCCGGGCAGGCGCGGAGCGAGGAGCTGGGCGGGGCCGCTACCTCATTGGTCCATGAGCCCCCTGACTCCGCCCGTGATGACGTCACGAGGCGGACCCCTAGTGCTTCCCCCCACCCACCCGTGACCGGGTTAACCCCTCCACGCTCCAATGACCAGTTTCCCTGTCCATGACTGAGTTAACCGCCTCATCTCTTCTTAAACGTGTTCCCCCCATCCCCTATCCAGTGCCCATCGGCCTCTCCTCAGCAGGTTTAGCTCACAGACGTCGTTGTGTGTCAAACAGCCCTGTGAGATAAAGGGCTTGGAGATGGCATTTCCAAGATAATTAGTAATTCGAGGTGAAAAGCCACCACAGATCATAGAATCATTGATCACAGAGTGGTTGGGGTTGGAAAGAGCGTCAGAACTCAACCGGTTCTGACCCCCTGCCATAGGCAGGGACACCTCTCACCAAACCAGGTTGCCCAGAGCCCCATCCCACCTGGCTTTGGATATATCCAGGGATGCAGTAGCCACCAAGATGAATCAATTAATACCACAGCATTGAGAATGAGAGGGTCCTCAGGCCCTGGAACAGGCTGCCCAGAGAGGGGTTGAATCATCATCCCTGGATGTGTTTCAAAGTTGTGGAGATGCTGAGCTCAGGGACAGGGGTTAGCGGTGGCCATGGGACAGCTGGATTAAGGGTTGGACTGGATGAGCTTGAAGCTCTTTTCCAATCCAAACAATCCTACGAACAGTGGAGGCTGCTATAGCAGGATCACCTAGAGAATCACAGAATCATTTAGGCTGGAAAAGACCTTTGAGATCACCAAGTCCTCCCTGTGAGAGTGGGGAGACCCCACTGTCCAGCAGTGACAGCTGCTGCCTGACAACCAGCCCTGAGTGATTATGGAAGATTTACAAGCTCCAGCCCACCTTTGCACATATGAACCCACTGATGAAGTCTGTAAGGAACACCTGTAAGCTTAGAGACCAGCTAATCTTTATTCCAGACCATCTCACTTTGCTTCCAGTTTCCCTTGTAGCTGGGAGGTTTGGGAGCCTCCCCAAGCACTGCAAGGAGCCGGCTGTAACCCCCGACTTCGCTCGCAGGAAATTAGTTTTACAGGTGGAAAAGCAGTTTAGGTTTCTCTGTACCATGAAGGATTAGAGCATGTCTACATCAGCTGCTATTAATTTCTGGTAGTGCTCTCAGAAGCTGAGAAAATAGTGATAAATTTGATTGGAATAATTTTCCATGTGGAAAGCTGATGCTCTTCAAAACGAGCCCATTTCTTAGGTCTTGATTTGTTAGGGAAACAAACACCCCTGAGTGTTCAGTGTGATCACCTTTTGAGATCATTCACACAATGAAATCTGCTTTTTGTCCTATTAAAACATCAAAACCTGACTGAAGCTGCTGACATTACCAAGGGCAGACGGTCAAGGAACAGCTCAGCTGTTAGCAACACATTTGTGTCTGCCTGCCCCCTTCCAGACCTCCACTTCAGGCTCAGCAGTCACTGCTCAATCAGAACTAGCAGCCACAGCTACTTGGGGTTTGAGAAACCAGGTCACTGGAGATCCTTGGCCTTGTAATTTCAGCCCTTTAAAAGGCTGAAACGTGATCTCAGCCCCTCACTTCGATGATGGATGAAGACGCCCTGACAGCGATGGACGAGAGGAAAGAAGTAAGGTGATAGCAGGGGCTAAATATCAGCCCTCTGCCAGCATGAGAACAGCCCCACAAGCTGATGTGAGTCACCCAACGTCATGCAGAGCTGCTTTCCGAGGTGACAGGAGGCTTCCCCCCGCACACCGGTAGATGGAGCATGGAGATGCTGAAGATCTCCTTGGAAACAGGGCTCCTGCAGCCACGGCAAGTACCGCCCGCACCTCACAGTTCCAATGAAAGCTTTGGAGGAAAAAGTTTGCTGAGTCGTGCCAGGATACTCTGTAAAGACACAGACTTGGAGCCAGCAGCTTAATTGTATTAAAAAGCCTTAAAGATTTGACCCATCATGAGCCAAGTACAAAAGCCTCACTGGCTAGAAGTCGTCTGAAGTAGCCTCATAAACAAACTGTTGCCTAATCGCGGATCTAAACTAGTTTTTTTCTCTTTAAAGTCCGCCCAGCTTAAAAGACCAAGGCACTGGTCAATTAAGAGGGCATTTATTTTATATCTAATACATATATTTATGTAAATAAGATTTTGAAACATATAAAAATATGTAAATCTGTTCCATCATGAAACCCATTTTCACGTAACCCTGGCGCTGAGCGTGATGCTGTAGTTCCCTTTACACGCGGCTTGTACACACAGCACAGCCCTAAGTGCTGCGATATCTGCTCTGCGATAAACGTCTGCAGTGGTGGAATCCCCTTCCCCGGAGGGACTGGAAACCCACGGAAATGTGATGTGAAGGACATGGGGTAGTGGGGACCAGGTGCTTAGACTGGACCTTAAAAGCGTCTTCCCAACAAAAGGTTTATGAGGTTCTATTTATGATCTGTAGCACCCTTAAGCCAAGCTCCATTTCTCGTCTGACTTGCTCCTGAACCACTACACCCTTGAGCAGGCAGCAGGTGACACATCAGCATCACAAAGCAGGGCATTTCCTCTTCCCCTCCAAGGTGATCGGTCCTTCAGCCCACAAATCATTGCTGTGTGTTGCAATAGCACAGGCAGCTCCTAAGCAGGTTCTTCCCCCACTGACCCAGGGGCATCTGTTGAATTAACCTGGAAATATCTCCCTGACTTCAGGGGACCTGACATTTGGTTCTGAATGGTGGAATTCCCTGATCCTATCACTCCTTCTTCTCATCTGGCAGCTGTAATTATGTTTAGAAGAGAAGTAGGGGGTTACAGGTGTTTACAGAGATTTAGTTGCCTTAGGGAAGACAGGTCCTTTCTGCCAGCAAGGGCCACAGGAGGTATTTGTGTTCCCCTCTAGTACAGGTCAGTTTTACCTCCTCCTACCCAGTTCTTGATTTCAGAGCTCATTCATGAAACCTAATTGTCCATTTCACTGATCCAGTCTATTTAGGATAATAGCTTTGAGGACATCTCCTCCCCTTCCTTTTAAAAGTCTGTTACTATAAGTTATCTTCAAACTCTGACTCCTGCCTTGGTTTTAATTTACTGATTAATTTGGGGCACCACCATAAGCACCAGTGAGCTCAGACCATTCTGAGGGTCCCAACTGGAATTTGCAAGGTGTTTTAATGACTCTCTGAATTCTTGTAATCCCCTTAGATTTTCCTCTCCTAGTTCATAGTTCAAGCTGATGAATAAATCAGCTCTTTCCTACAGCAAGGAGAGCCCACTGCTCTGCCCACTCACGGACACACTTGAGTGCTGGGCTTGAGACAGGTGGGTTAATGATTGGACTCAAGGATCTTAAAGGTCTTTTCCAACTTAAATGATTCTATGAAGTGCACAGCCAAGGATCAGGAGACACACCACATCTCTTTCTAGACTCACCTCATGTGGCAGAGAAGCTCCACGGCCAGGCTCACGTGAGCCAGTGCCACGCTCTGTGAATGCCCCTCTTGTCACCGGTGGCTCTCAGGGCTTGGGTAACCCTCAAAGCACAAAGAGCTCTCCAAATTCTCTTTGTACCCCCTTTGGTGTTTGGTTTCACTCACTGGAAAAAGGAGAGATGACCTTACTGGGGAGGCTGAACCCGCTGACAGCTTAAAACACACTGAAAAAGGTTTGGACAGACAGCAATGAGAAATATAAAGTATTGCCAGAGATAAATAGCTTCAAGGCGGGTTTCTTATTGCTCTGGCCACCTGCCCACAGTGCTCTGCATGCAATTCAATAGCACTGGTAGGAGAAATGTTTGATTTACTAGATTTGTAAGCTCTAGCTGATTAAAAAAAAAACTAAGAGGAGAAAAAAATAAGGGAAGTGCTTGATCGAGACACTATTGAACGCCCTGTCCTGAAACAGTCTGTGGTCCCTTCCAAGTGGCCTGTCAGGATACTCAGTGGTCTTAAGAACAGGGAGAAGTGTCAGGTGAGGGTGGGAATCGTGCTGCTTAAAGGATGACCTGGTCACTGTGTCTCAAGATGCCTCTGACCTGCTCTACCAAATCTCCTCTTTTCTAATGATTTCAACCATTTGGCTGTACAGAGGAGCAAGATGAGCAAGACTTGAGAGGGTTAAACAGTGCAACAGGCTCAATGCCATCACTATGGAGAACAACAGTGGAATGCAAAGAATCACACAACATTAGGGATTGAAAGGGACCTCAAAAGATCATCCAGTCCAATCCCCTGCCACAGCAGGATTACCTAGACCAAATCACACAGGAACACATCCAGGTGGGTTTGAAACATCTCCAGAGAAGGAGACTCCACAACTCCCCGGGCAGCCTGTTCCTGTGCTCTGTCACCCTCACTGTGAAGAAGTTCCTTCTGATGTTTATATGGAACCTCCTGTGGTATCTTCTAGGATTGAAGGTCTTCAGTATCTGCAAACAAGGTAATGCTTCTTCTCACCCACTAGACAGACACAGGGTCCTACCTGAGTGACTGGAGTCACAAGTGGAGTTGTCTGAAAACTAACACACCTGTAGGAAAGGGAAGGAGAACAAGTTAGACTGGATGTGAGGAGGAAGTTCTTCACTGTGAGAGTGGTGAGAGCCTGGAATGGGTTGCCCAGAAAGGTGGTGGAGGCCCCATCTTTGGAGATGTTTAAGGCTGAGCTGCATGGGGCTCTGGCCAGCCTGATCTAGGGTGGGGTGTCACTGCCCATGGTAGGAGAGTTGGAACTCGATGATCCTGTGGTCCCTTCTAACCCGGACTGACTCTATGACTTAGTCTAAGTGATGGTGATGTGGCAGGGGGATTGGACTGGATGATCTTTCGAGGTCCCTTCCAGCCCATCTGAAAAAGTCACTGATGCTGGGCACACTTGAAGGTCTCAGACCCGACTAGCGAGGAGCGAAGCCCAAGCGGCTCCTTTCCGAGGGGAGCGCATGCAAACACAGCTACTCCCGGCTTTTGCAACCTGCTTTTTACAACCAGCCAAGAGGAGATTTAATTTCATTTACTTAACCAGATTACAGAAGGAAAACGTCTCGCTCCTCTACCCCCTTGTCAGGCAGATTCCAGAGCAGAGGATTAGCCAGCAGCTTGGTCCTGCAGCCCGCCCGCACGTAGGACCTGGCGCGGGGAGAGGAGCTCTGTTTGCGAAAGGAGGAGAAACACCCCTCGGCCCCAGCTCTCTGCTTCTCTTAGCAGCCCAGTGGGGCAGGGCATGAGGGAAAGGTTTTAAGAGCTGCTTCCCACTTCAGCCATGGAACAGTAGGAAAACCCACCTCTTCTGTTGCTACTAGCTCACGGTGGAGCACCGGCAGCTCTCGTGAACAGCACAGCCCTAAGAGCAGCAGCACTACAAACCCTTAGTAACAAAATCCTCCTCAGCCAGGGCTGAGCCCCTGTGCCAGTGCGAGCCCTGGCATGGAGCCTTCCAGACAGTCTGTCTGTCTGGGGAGGAAGTTGGAGCTGAGTGGCTGCAACCTCCCTGCAAGTCAGAGCTACCGAAGGACCCAGTGCTGCTCTGAAAGCTGGCGCTGCAGAGCACCAGCAATCCAACAGCGTCCACCAGCAGCCACAGCTCTTCTGGAGGGTTGCCCTAGCAGCTGCCCCACCTTCGCTCAGTCTGCACAGCACTGGAAACTGGATGACCACAAGGCTTGTGCTGATGCTGGAGCCCTAGTGTTGCTGCTTCCCCCTCTCCTCGGCTGGTCCTCCCTCCAATCTTCCTTGGCCATGCAGAACACTTCTCAAACCCCTTTCACCTTCAGCTCTTCTGCTTCTCCATGTCCAGAGGCAAAATTCAAGCACCACTCAACTTTCCAGACTAAGCCAAGCTCGCACTGGTGAATAACACAGGCAGGACCTGGTCCTTCACCAAGGTGACTTGCATCCAACACTCTTGCAAGGCAACAGAGGACTTTTCCAGAAGGCTTTCTTGACAGAATGTAATAACAAAGCCATAGAGTCATTTGGGTTGGAAAAGACCCTCAAGATCATCAAGTTCAACCACTAACCCAACCGTCCCAAGGCCACCGCTAAACCATGTCCCTAAGCTCCAGATCTCCATGACTTTGAAACACATCCAGGGATTAAAAGAAACAATTGATTTTTTTTTTTACAGGTAACCAAGAAATCAGAGATAAACTTTGGATCCAGCTGCAGCTTTAAAGGTTGCAATTGAATTTTTAATGAAGCTGGTGAAGTCAAGATCTCTGGGGAACTGTCTTTAACTCCAAGTGTCTTTTCCACAGCTCCGTTCCAAAACTACAGGGAGCTGAAGGTTGTGTTAATTGCACCAGTCCTGCTGAATCTGTTAAAGCTCAGGCAAACATGATGTCAGCTGCAGGCCCAGCAAGGCACCTTCAGGAGATCAGGTTGCTTTAAATTACAAAACCAGCTCGTTACAAGGAGCAGCAGCCCTTTAATGTCAACGTTTTGTAATCCAGGTCAAGGTGAGAGATTTTTTTTCACCCTCTACTTGGAACGACCACCTTGGCTCAATTGACCTGATGTTGCTTAACTGTCTGAAATCCTCCTCCTGCCCCCACATGTATTAAGTATTTGAATATTTATTAGCAGGCAGATTTTGCTTAATCAACACTAACTCTGAGCAAGTAACTCTAAGTTGTAAGAGCAGCCCGTGCACAGCAGCTGGGGACTGACAAGTCAGCAGGTTTTCTTCCTGCAGGACAACTGACATTTGCTGAACTCCAACATGTCTGGACTCTCATCCACATCTACAGAACCCTCCTGGCCCCTCCAGCTTTGGCCATCAGCACCTCCTGCCTGTTCTGTGGGAAGAGGCAAAGCAGCCCGACTGAGGGACCCACAAAGCATGGGTGGAGGTGGGAGGGATGGGCTGTTAAACCAACCTCCATGTGCACTATCCATCATGGACAATGTCACTCAATGCTGGAAAGGAGAGGGGAGAGGAGAGAGGAGAGAGGAGAGAGGAGAGAGGGAGGCAAATCCAGGCCACCATGAGACTACAAGATCTTCAGAATGCAGCAGAGTGGCTAAAAGTCTTCTCCTCTGTGCTCCCTGCCTTAATAAAACACCAGAGAAAGGAGAGCCAACACTTGTACCATCACAAGGCTGTTACTGGTGCCCAGTAATGCTCAGTTCCTGGCTAGAACTTTGCTGGTCCATTACCCTCTCTAGTTTCTTGACTGGCTTCCACTGCGACATTGTGAACGAAGCTAATTCTTCATTACACTGCCGGAGCGTAAGCAAGAGGCTGACACATGGCCCAACAGGTCCTGCTCAGAGGGTGAAGCAAGATGCCAACTCAAGGCTAGAGAAGTGAAGGAGCAGTTTGGTTGTGGAGCAAGATGCCAACTCATGACTAGAGAAATAAAGGAGCAGTTTTTGGTCAACCCAGCTCTACTTCTTGTCCTCTTCTGCTGCCAGTGTCCTACTCAACTGTGGGTTCCTCCCTGGGAGCTGTTGCTCACTCCACTTACCCAGAAGGGGCCAAGGAGATCATTTATGAAAAGATCTACTACTATTGTATAAAGATCAACTCTGGTTGGGAGATGCTGGTGCATTTCCTGCCAACTTATCTTGCATCATGTAAGCATAAGGTTTTGGGTTTTTTTTTTACACTGCCTTTGAGAAACTAGAAACACCCCACTTTTTTGTAGATCACTGTGAGAGGCTTCAATCCAGCCAGAAGCTTTTGTTCAGACATTAACTGTTGTGTGGGAGGCTGCACACAGTAGGAGTCAGAGCTTCTACCATCAGAACCTAGCTCTGCAGATCTCAGCTTTGAAATGCAAAGCCTCAACCAAGGTCACTTAACCCTTGATTTAAGAACTGGAAAGAAACGTTCTCCCCACTTTAACAGCAGCAGCACATTGTGCTGTGCAGAGCCCTCTGAAAGGAACAGAGATCAAACTGCCTCTGAAATGTGTAACTCTACTGCCTTACAAGTACATGAGGGTGGACATTGGGTAACACTGACACCCGTCTTCCCCAAATTATCTTTTAGGTAATCAGAAAAGCATGAGGAAGCTCAACGAAATTCTTCTGGTATGTGCCAACGCGGTGAAGAAATGCTCTTGCTTTTCAGGAAGCCTTGTACGGCAGCAGTGAGACTCCTTTTGCCACTTACTGACTTCTTACCTTCATGGAGTCAGAGAACATTAGGGGTTGGAAGGGACCTTGAAAGATTATCCAGTCCAATCCCCAGCCACAGCAGGATCCCCTAGATCAAGATGCACAGAAACACATCCAGGCAGGTTTTAAAAGTCTCCAGAGAAGGAGACTCCACAACTCCCCTGGGCAGCCCGTTTCAGTGCTCTGTCACCCCCACTGTGGAGAAGTTCCTTCTCATATTGATGCGGAGCCTTCTGTGTTCCAGCTCAAACCCATTGCCCCTTGTCCTATCGTTAGATGCCACTGAGCAGAGCCTGGCTCCATCCTGCTGACACCCACCCTTCACACATTTATAGACATTACTGAGGTCACCCCTCAGTCTCCTCTCCACCAAGCTGAAGAGACTCAGTTCCCTCAGCCTTTCCTCACAAGAGAGGTGTTTTACTCCATTATCTTCACGGCTCTGCGCTGGACTCCCTCCAGCAGCTCTGTGTCCTTCTCTAACTGAGGTGCCCAGAACTGGACACAACATTCCAGATGTGGTCTCACCAGGGCAGAGTAGAGGGGGAGGAGAACCTCTCTCGATCTCAAGCTCAAAGCACCATCCAACCTGGCTAACCCCATGACAGTTATTTTTTTCTCTTTGTTTCCTCCATCCCTGGTTCTAGTTGCTGCAAACAAACTGTTATGTCAGAACTTCTGCCATTATTCTCCACTCCTACTGCCCTGCAGGGCAGAGGGTAGAGACCTGCACAGCCAAGCATTATGGAACTGGTCAGATTCAACTAGTGCTGGAACCGGTCAGCTTTAACTCATGCTGGAACTGGACAGATTCAACCAGTGAAGCTCCTTCCTAGAGGTATTCCAGGTTGGATGGGGCTTTGAGCAACTTGGTCTGGTGAGAAGTGTCATAGAATCATAAGGGATTGGAAGGGACCTCAAAAGATCATCTAGTCCAATCCCCCTGCCACAGCTGGACCACCTAGACCAAGTCATAGAATCAGTCCCTGCCCATGGAACTGGATGATCTTTAAGGTCCTTTCCAACTCAAATCATTCTGTGATTCCCATTTTAATGCAGTAGGGCTACAGTAGAGAAATATGAAAGCAGTGTTTTTCTGGTGCTTCATCATGGGACAAGACCAGGACAGGGCTTCCTTTCCCCAAAGGAAGGTCAATACAGAAGAACCGACTCATTAGTTTTTTTAAAGCCCAAACCAAATTGATGAAAAATCGAAATATTTCCCTCGAGCAGCTCCAAAGCTGTTCAAAAAAGCTCAGAGAACATGGACACTCTGGTACTTCATGCTCTGGGTTTATCCCACGCTGGACCAGAGACAGTCTCCATCAAAGGCACTGGAATTTCTGCCGGAGTCTTAGGTGTCTGCTGACTGGATTAACGTAACTGGTTGGACCTGGAAAATATCCCACTGACTTTGAAGGCATGGGAGGGGATTTCTGTAAATCATAATGTTTTTTCTTCAGTCTGGTCTTGACTTACAAGCCACTAAAAATTACCTTTATTTGCAGCAGGGATTTTTTTCCAGTGTTTTTGATTTCCTCCCTCCAAAGCCGACTCTGTCCCTTTAGACTCACCATCCAGCCTCAGAGGCCCTTCTGTTTCCATCAGAGCACATGAAAAGCAGCCTTGATGGTGGGTGGCTTTTAGCTGTGAAGTGACACCGACCTCCCCCTTCTCTGGCACTCGCACCTGCCCGGGCTAATTCACATTGTGCTCCTAAAACGACTTCAGAAACCCTTTGATCCAAGTTCATGGAGGTTTTACTCAGACGCAGGGATCACGGAATGGTTTAGGTTGGCAGAAACCTTAACGATCATCTGGTTCCAAAACTCTGCCGTGGGCAGGAACACCTCTCACTAGACCAGGTTGCTCAAAGCACTGTCCAACCTGGCTTTGACCACCTCAGAGAACCTGCTCAGAGACCAGTCTGCTCAGGGCTCTGCACCAGTGGGAAGGGAGCTGCACAGACATAAAGACCAGGCACAACATACCCACCACTCCTAACCTGGAGCTTTCCAGTTTCCACCATTTCTTTAAAGAATAAACTGATTTCCTGGGAGATGCTGGGCAGAGAGGAGAGATTCCCCTGCTCTGTTTCTTAAGTGCTCTTTGAATCTTTTTTCTGCCTTTCTTCTCACACTTTCTCCATCCCCTCTCCAATGCTTTTGCTCAGTGAATTTAATCAACTACAGTTCGGTCCAAATTTCAGCCTCGTCTTCCTCAGCTGCTTCCAGCCTCAAGGGGAGGTCCACAAATTTCCTCTTCCAAAGCACTCTTTTCCCCATCTTTCTAACCCTGCACAGCAGAGCCTCAGTCCTTTGGGCTGGTGTTTTGCTAAAGAAATAAACCCAACCCCCATGCATGCAGCCACAGAGACCTCTCAGTCAAAAAGCAGATCATCACATCTCCCCAGGCTGGGCCACAGACACAGAGTAGGGCTTTGGGGCAGCCTTCTCGGTACCTCCTGCTATCTGTTCGTAGAGTCATCAAATCATCAAGGTTGGAAAAGACCTTTAAGATCATCAAGTCCAACCGTCTGCCCTACAACCCTGAATCACGAAACCATCTCCTGAAACTCCATGTCAACCTGTTTGTTTAGCCCCTCCAGGGATGGTACCCCCACCCCATCCCTGGGCAGCCTGTTCCAAGGCTTCCCAACTCTTTCTGGGAAGAAGTTTTTCCTGAGCTCCAATCTGAACCTCCCCTGGCACAACCTGATCCCATTTCCTATTGCTAGTCACTAGGGAGAAGAGGCCACCCAAGCCTCACTACAACCTCCCATCAGGTGTTGTAGAGAGCAATGAGGTCTCCCCTCAGCCTCCCCTTCTCCAGGCTGCACAGCAGCAGCTCTCTCAGCCTCTCCTCATCAGACCTGTTCTCCAGACCCCTGCCTGCACCACCACCAGTCAGTAAGGAACCACTGACGTATGGCTCGGCTGGCTACTGCGAGCCCCTTGCTCAGTGACAAACGTTCAGTACTGGGTTCACTGCTCCTCGAGCAAAGCTCCATTTCGTTGCCGGCTTTCAAACAGCTGCAGCCGCTCGCCCACACCCCGGTGACCCACGTAATCGAGCCGGTGACATAACGCCACGGTGTTTGCTGAGAAAGCGGCAGATGGTGGTTATTGGGTTGTTTGGTTTGAGGTTTTTTTTAGAGGGCACATACGTAGGATCATGATTACAGTCAGGGCATTTCTGTTGAAAACAACCTTCTCTCCTTTAGCTGAGGATATTAAAGTTTGTTTAGAAAACACGGACCCCGTCAGGCGAGTGGCAGCGGGAGGTAACAAGCTCACGGGCTGTTTTGCTCCAGAACAGTCTAGTGAGAGGTTGTTGTGTTTAAAGGAAGCAGCAAGTTCATGCCATGCTTTGTGATTTTCACCTGGCATGAGGACATGAACACTGAGGAGGGTGGCATGGCTCTCAGGAGATAGCATGTCTCCAAAGAAGAAGGATTGGACTACGGTGAAGGCAAGGTTGGGTCTTTGTGGAAGAGGGAGATAGAATCATAGATCATCAGGGATTGGAAGGGACCTCAAAAGATCATCTAGTCCAACCCCCTGCCACAGCAGGATCCCCTAGAACAAGTCGCACAGGAACACATCCAAGTGGGTCTTAGACATCTCCAGTGAAGGAGACTCCACAACCTCCCTGGGCAGCCTCTTCCAGGGCTCTGTCATCCTCACCAGGAAGTTCCTTCTCATATTGATGCAGAACCTCCTATGTTCCAGCTCACACTCCTTGCCCATTGTCCTATCATCAGATGCCACTGAGCAGATCCTGGCTCCAATCCTCCTGACACCCACCCTTCATCACCATCCCTAGATGCTTTTCAAAGTCGTGGAGATCTGTTGCTTAGGGACAGGGTTCAATGGTGACTTTGGAACAGCTGGACTTGGTGATCTTAAAGGTCTTTTTCCAGCCAAAGTGATTCTCTGATTCTATGTCAGACTGTGTAAAAGACACAAACCTTGGGGTCTGCAGGTGCTGCAGGTGCCTCTGCTCTTTGGCAGTCACTGATTCACCTCTTCCCTCAGCCTCAGTGGGCAAAACTGTTTCAGACCTCTCAGGCATTTTCCATTTCTCCCAGAACAGACTTGCCCTTCCTGGCCCACAGCAGCTGGGGATGGAGGCATGTCCCCAGTCCTGCCTGAGGGTCAGCCAGCCAAGGGTTTCAGTAGCTGCTTTTCCACGCCGGTGCAGGTTTGGGGTAACTGCACTCCAGGGGCAGACGGTGCTGAACCCCACCAGGCGGTGGAGCAAAAGCCTTCTGATACCACACCGATTTGAGGAAGATGCAGAAGATAAAAATGTTGGTCACTGTGACCCTGTAGGTGGCCAAGAAGTTAAAGCAATGTTTTCTACCCCGAGTGTTTAGGATGCAATTACTGTGCCAGCCTGGGCTACGGATTGTAACGTGGGGTCAGCAACCCCAGCCATGAAAGCCCTTCTGAGGGCTGGAAGCCGAGAAGGTGGCAATGAGAAGATGATCCTCTTGTTTCCCTCGAGCTGACGCAGATGTAACAGAGGAGGGTGATGCTGCGTTTGGGAAAACATCCCGGCCCGATGCTGCAGCTGCTCCCGAGCAACAACAGGGCTATTTCCTTTCTCTTACACAGGTGGCTGCTTGCTGGGCAGCAGAAAGGTTTTATGATGGTGCAGAGAGCTTTGGTCCTTTCTCAACAGCCCCCTGAATATGAGACTTGTATAAATAAGTATTGAAAGAAACCCGAACATCCTTGGAGCAAGAGCTGGTTCCTACAAGGAGTGTTTAGCAGCAGATTGAGCCCTTCATGTCTCTACCTTCATAATTAGATGTGTAATTGAAGCCAGGAAGAGCTGCAGCAGAGACAACCACTTCAGGACACTGTTCAGCTGCTTAAGATGTTCTCCAGGGATCTGAGCTACACAAATCCACTGTTCCTGGGCAGTAAAGAGCTGTGAAGGGTTTCATCTCCCCCTTTCAGAAACGAGAAGCTAAAATCTGCCCCACCAAGAGGTTCATGCAGAGCTCTGGCACAAGTACCCCAGGGATGGGTACTGGGACCAGTCCTGTTCAATCTATTGATTAATGACTTGGGTGAGGGATTAGGGTGGAGAAACTATAAAAACCAAGGAGCCTGTATCTGACAGTTAATCACAATTAGCCATCAGACCTCAGAGCTGGGCATTTGGGTTCTCACTCTCTCTTCCACCACTCCAAGGTGCAACCACTCTCCTGCTCATATTGTGAGACCAAAGGCACAGGTGACACCTCAATGTCTGCTCTCAGAGGGGGACTTGGGGGAAGAGAACAGGGGTGGAAACAGGGCTTAAAAACTTGGAAGCAACTTGAGAAAACTGAAGCAACCCCCAAAGCTTGCTGAGCTCAGCTCTGCTAATCCTCGCTCTACAAGAATGGAAACAACAACACTGAAATTATTTACTTACAGGAACACTGTGGTCATTCACTGTTACAAACCCCAAGTATTTTACACACCACTGTATAAAAATAGCCCGTGACATCAGCTCTGGTTTCCATCAGCTCCAGAATAAGCTACAAGGGATAAGTGTGGGGTCCAAGGGTTTTTTTTTCCAGGTTGCATATCAAGGGCTATTGGGAATAAAACTAGTACCAAGCCTGGGTCACTCATTCAAGGAGGAAACTTTGCTACAGGGGAAGGGAGAAAGCAGAACCAGCAGATTCTTCTCCTTCCAGCATGGTTTAGACACTTTCCCTGTGTTGCCAAATGGAAAGAGAGAAGAGGCAGCTCCCTGTGGAAGAGCCGATTCATGTTTTCTCTCTGCTGACCTTTAAGGGAGCCCAGAAAGTCTAAACAAGGGTGGAAGAATTCAGGCTCAGAGGCTAAACAGGAAAACTTCCCCAAGAGCCCCACAGACAGCAGAGTTAGCTGCAAACACCCCCTGCCAGCTTATCTCCTCCTCCTCCCCTTCTCCTCTCCCACAGGCACCACCTGTGTGGGACCTTCTGGGGGCTGAGCTTTAGGAGATGCAGGTTTTCAAGGTTGCACTGACTGAGGAATTGGACAACAAATTCCAAAGCCATGAAATAACTGGGCTGGAGGAAAATTAGATCTACATTTTCTTTAACAAACAAGAAGCCCCACCAGCACATGCTGTGATCTGTAACCGCTAGCACGGAGCACAAACCTGTTTCATTAGTGAGAAAATGATGACAGTAAGAAAAAGGCACCTTCTTGAATCCCTCATCCCTCATGGAGGGACAGCTGCGCCTTCACCTCATGGGTGACACCAGCCTGAGCAGCAGCTGTGGCCATGTACAAGGTTTTAAATCCATTTATAAGGAGTCATGAGGAGGTTCTAACTGCATTTGTCTACTGCAGAAGGCTTCAAAATAGCAAATGTGTTTTTTGAGAGTCTGGAATAGGAAGATTGCTCAAATAGGAGCTTTGGGAGAAAGCTGCTAAGGCAAAGAGCTGCTGGAGGTTGCATAGTCTTTTATCCAGGCAGTAACTGTGAACAGTTGATACTCAGAACTCTCCTACTACCTACTGTGTGGTGCTTAGCTCATGACTTTCCATGTCAACCACCCCTTGGGGCTCTCTTGGTACCCCATCTGTGCAGATAACTGCTCCTCTTTGTCCTGCCACAAGCCATTGAGCTTCTGACCTGCCACAAGTCCCACTGCCAGCCTGGAGTCAGAGCTGAACCCAGGCACAGGGAGCTGCCATCCCATCAGGGCTTTAGAGTTTTGCTTTCATCTGATCTCTGGAGGACCCTTCCAATCCCTAATGGTTCTGTGATCTCAAACACCACACACTGCTGTAGGATCTGCTGGTGTGGGAAGAGTGAGGTCAGGTGCAGCAAACAGCCTCAGGACGGCAAAGGAGTCAGCAAATACCTACAAATAAGGGAACACAGCCTCCAGAAGTCAGGAATTCCCTGCAAATGAATCACGTAGCACTGCAACCCCGTCCCAAATCCAGCCACTCAGACTTTCCAAGGCGAAGCAGCATAACAACGTGCGAGACGTTCCAAGGTTATAAAGTCAACTCGCCCCTCCCGCGCTTCTTCAGGGATGGATCTCGAAGCCTGTTGCCAAATAGGTCACAATGGTTCCAATCCCTCCTGAAGAAGCAGGAGGGAGGCTGGTCTGTGGACAAGGAGCAGAACTGAAGTCTCTTTTCTCACCCACCAGTTACCTCCCAGTCTAAAAATTCCAATTTTGTTGATGTGGAGAAGGAGGGAGGTCACCTCAACTCCAGATGTAGCCCTTGAACTTAATAGGCTTCCACTTTAATTATTCAAATTTTAAAGCTTTTTCTCCTTTATCTCAATTTTTTTCCTAAAGTTCACTAGAGAGTCTGTTTGTTTAAGCCAAACCCACTGTAATTAGTCCTTAGGTCCATCAGGCAAGTAGCCAACAGTTAATGTTTAAATGGTCCCACCCCCAACTCTTATCTGAGTTATGAAAATGCTGATAATGGAAGTTATGAGCAAATTCATGGGATCCCAGTGCTGCACCCCACAGCAGAGCTGTCACAGGACACTTGGTTTCTCTGGGTGTGTTTTACAGAATGTCCTGGTGGTGATGCTGGAGGGAGGTGATCTATTGAGCAAGATGCTCCATTTCACCACATCCCTTTGCAGTCTTCCCCAGGAGCAACACTGGTGCTGCATGTGATGCCCTAAGTGGCCTGTTTTAGTTAACTGGTGCCATCTCCTCCAGTTCAGATTCTTATCTCATTAGACAAAGTGACCATCAAGTGCTGATAACATTTAGCCCACACTCAGGGTTAAGCTACTGCTGTTCCATCACCCCATGACCCCTCCCTAGCAGAGAAGGGGCATCAGGAGAAGGAGAGGAGAGCCACAGGTTACACAAGAGGTTAAATACGGAATGTGGACCCCTAATGTCTACATTCAGCACCTAGCTGAGGGGTTTGTTCACTGAAAATCAGAGCCACCCCAGCCTTATTTGGTGGTTTGGAGAAGGCACAGTGAATGGTTTTTCCAGGAAAGTCAGCAAGTTCCTTATTACTCCCTGATAAACCCCAGGCAATCACCAACAGTTGTGTTTGCAATAACCCAAAGCAAGGAAGAAGCATTTCCTTGTCCTTCAGAGCTCCCAAGCAACAGCGTGTCTGAGCCAAAGCCTTGATAAGCAAACGCCAGTATTTTAGTCACAGAATCAGAATTGTTTGGGTTGGAAAAGACATTCAAGTTCATCAAATCCAACCACGACCCCAGCTGTCTCAATCCATCACTAAACCCTGTCCTTAAGCTCCAGATCTCCACGGCTTTGAGTGGCATCCAGGGATGGCGATTCAGCCCCATCCCTGGGCACCCTGTTCCAAGGCCTGATGATGTTTACTATGGACATGTTTTTCCTCATGGCCAACCTAAACCTAAACCCCTGGTGCAACGTGAGGCCATTTCCTTCTGCTCTGTCACTTGTTCTGTGCGAGAAGAGACCAAGCCTNCCTGGTGCAACGTGAGGCCATTTCCTTCTGCTCTGTGCGAGAAGAGACCAAGCCCCAACTCTCTACAGTCTCCTTGGAGGCTCTAAGGGTGCATGTGGTGATCCTGCTGTGGCAGGGGGATTGGACTAGATGATCTTTCGAGGTCCCTTCCAATCCCTAATGATTCTATGATTCTACGATTCTATGTGTGATATGGTTTGTCCCTAAGGTTATCTAAGTGTAGGGGTGTTACAGAGAAGCCTGTTATGGATGAGGCTAACACCAACTCCCTATCCAAAAGCAGTGAAGGAAATCCCTGAACACACTGAAGCAAATTATGAAGGCTAAAACTAAAGTTAGCATCAAGCTGTTAGGAAATCAAAAGCAGGGAGCAAAGCATCAGAATCAGCTCCTGTGGGTTTGTCCCACGTGCAGAGTCAGAAGAACTGATTTCCTTCTCTACAGACATTCTGGAATCTAAAGAAGGGCTGGCGTTCCACGCTGCATGTGAAACATGCCGGTGGTGCTTCTGTAAAGCCACTTACAAGGATGATGACAGGAGGGGGAAGTCAAAATCCAGTTGGCTTCACTTAGTTTTCACTTCACAACTGCCACAATTTTATGTGACTCATTATCTCATTGAGTCTATAGATTGTCCATAAACAACTGAAGATCACAAAATCACAGAATATCAGGGATTGGAAGGGACCTCGAAAGATCATCCAGTCCAATCCCCCTGCCAGAGCAGGATCATCTAGACCAAGTCACACAGGAACACATCCAGGTGGGTTTTAAACTTCTCCAGAGAAGGAGACTCCAACAAATCACAGAAGGGTGGTGGTTGGAAGTGACCTCTTGGAGATCACCTAGTCCAACCCAAGTCTGAGTGAGCTTTGCTGGAAATCAATCCCCTACAAGCTGCCAACAGGAATCCCCTTGCAGTCACGTTGCTGGGCACAGTCAGCACCCAAAGTGCAGAGCAGGTCTGAGCACCCTTGTGGGTCATGCAAGATCATTTCTGAATCATGGCCATCTATAGCTCTCAGCAGCACGTTGCATAGGAAAGCCCTGCAAGGGCTAGAAGGTCACAGGAGCTATATAAAAAATAATAGTCATAGGGCACTTACACATTCTGCTGACTTGGCTGGTTGTAGACACCGAATCCATAGCTGCCATACGGGAAACGGGAAGTGATGGCTTGCAGAGCCCTGTATGAGCAGTCCCAGCACCCAGCGTGTTTTCCAGTTGTCTGAGGCACACCAGGGTAGAAGACATGTCCCTCCTCCAAAAGGATGACTAAAGAAATCAGGTACCAGCTGTAATTAGAGTTTTCCAAGGCTCCATAGAGACACAGGACCTCTTGGGTGCATAGCGGGAGGACAAGGGGAAAGGGTTACAGATTTGGAGAGGGGAGATTCAGGTTGGACATCAGGAACAAATTCTTTGCTGTAAGGGTGCTGAGATGCTGGAACAGGCTGCCCAAGGAAGTTGTGGCTGCCCTATCCCTGGAAGCATTGAAGGCCAGGTTGGCTGTGGCCCTGAGTAACCTGATCTAGTGAAGGCATCCCTGCCTCTGCAGGGGGGTTGGAACTAGATGATCTTCAAGGTCCCTTCCAACCCTGGCCATTCTGTAATTCATATGTTGTCTCTGACCTTCAACACACCAAGTCAGCAGAGGGAACCACACTTTGCTGTCTGCAGGGAATGGGATGGAGTAAGTCCTCACCAAGACAAAGCATAGAGCTATAAGAGTTTTCATCAACCCAACGAGTATGGTTGGAGGAAGGAGAAAACCTTCCAGCAGATGAGTCCTTTCATGGCTCAGAAACAGAATTAGCAACTTCCCAAAGAAATCTGCAAGGCAAAAAACCAACCAGAAGGAAAAACAACTCTACAACCCTGGGCTCTGAGCTCCATGGAGGCAATGACTTCTCCTCAAATCTCTGCTGATGAATGCTTACCTGCTGCTGGTGGAAGGGTTATGGCCTGAGCACAGGAGGACAGGGACAGCACGAGGGATGGATTAACCCCTCTGCACACAGGACAACCCAACCTCAAGATGAGTTCTGTTGGACTAACAGCAGATCATTCCCCACACGGAGGTTTTGGCTCTTCCAGATTCCCCTGCACATCGAAAGCTCCATCTTTTCTTCCTTGTGGCTCTTCTGGTGTGGCTTTGAGGTGACCTGATGTCGGTGCTAACCACGAAAGACCATGATCTAATATACCAGAGCAGCTTAAAAAATACAGTGTCCAACACATTGGGCTCCTCACCTCATGGGGAAAATATTTATGCCATAAGGCTCCTTCACTTTAAAAACATAAAGATCCCTGAAGGATGGTCTTTAAAACACCACATTGTGTAATGGGCAGTGACGACGTGTAACTAGTGGGTTTGCTTTTTATTTATTTATTTTGAGAAACCAAAGCAGAGGCAGGAGACTGAAAAGGGGCAAAGTCATAACAGAATCACAGAACATTAGGGACTGGATCATCTCGTCCAATCCCCCTGCCACAGACAAACCCTTTGGGGACAGAGACTTCAGCCTCACTGCCAGTCACTGGGGTGTTTCCAGCAACTGACATTCCGCACTGTTTTACCAGCTACAGTCAAACCACATCTCTGGTTGCCAGCTCTGTGGTTAGAGCTGAATGGATTTATCTTGAGGCACTGCCCTTGTCCTCAGGGCTGGTGCCCTGCACAACTTTCTCACGTATATTTATTATTGTGTCTGTTATGTTTGTGGAATCTTGATGACCCCCAAATCAAGAGGTGAAGATGTGGCAGCAGGATGGAGCCAGGCTCTGCTCAGGGGCATCTAATGATAGGACAAGGGGCAATGGGTGTAAACTATAACATAGGAGGTTCCGCATCAATACAAGAAGAAACTTCTTCACAGTGAGGGTGACAGAGCACTGGAACAGGCTGCCCAGGGGGGTTGTGGAGTCTCCTTCCCTGGAGACATTTAAAACCCACCTGGATGTGTTCCTGTGTGACTTGGTCTAGGTGATCCTGCTGCGTCAGGGAGATTAGACCAGATGATCTTTCGAGGTCCCTTCCAATCCCTAACATTCTGTGATTCTGGGTGCAGCTCAGGCTTGGCTGAAGCTCCACAGAGTGCAGGTGTCCCAACCTGTTCCAGTCCAACCCTGGACCCACCTGCTTCAGGCCAGCTGCGGGGACAAGTGCCCTTAGGGAGCATCAGGCTCTGCCTCAGCCTCCAGCTGCAAAAGCTGGGAAATGGGTCTAAAAATAGGTGTTTTGGGTAAAAGCTTGTTTTTCAGCTCTGTTTTGCTGCCTTATGGTGCCTCACACTACAAATGTGGGTGAGTGGTTTTTGGTAGAGCAAGCCGCCTTTTCATTGCAAAGGAATGTCCTCACCAACCACAGCCCCATGTAAGGAAATAGCCAGTGACTTACTGGTAAAGCTGTTAAGTGGAATTATACTCTCCAGCAAGCCTCCCTGTCATTTCTGTGAGGCTTCAATGGTTCCCACAGCTCCTAACTGGTGTGCTCAGGGGTCAGCACTCACCTCACTCACCCAGCTCTGCAGGACTCTCACCAGGCTGGTGGGCAATGGCTCTTCCATCCCCTGCATCGTGGCTGTTCACGTCTGTGTGGGATGAAGTATTCCTTCACATGCTGCAGCTCTTCACAAGCTGGGCTCTTCTCTTCCAGGTTCTTGGGTAGTTTGGTGGAACCAACTTGGCAAGGCAAAAGCTTTGTATGGAGCTCGATGCGTAGCCGGGGAGGAGATACACTCAGAAGCTGTTACTGGAATGGAAAGGTTGAGGAGCACAGAGCAGTCACTGCTGAGTATTTGGATGAATTAAAATATTATTATCTAAGCTTGACCACTGAAGATAAAAAAGGGAAGGAGAGAAGAAGGAAAGGAGAAGGAGAGGAGAAGGAAGGAGCGGAGAAGGAAGGAGCGGAGAAGGAAGGAGAGGAGAAGGAAGGAGAGGAGAAGAAATAAAGAAGGAAAGGAGAAGGTAGGAGGAGAGAAGGAAGGAGAGGACAAGCAGAAGGAAGAGACTAAAGAATAGGCCAAAGAGACTAAAAAGACTAAAGAAGAGAGAAGATAATAAAGGAAGTAACAGAAAACACAAGAAAAAGGTGGAAAATTCTATTCCATGTTTCGTAGACAAGTTTTTTGCCTTTATAACGGAACAATCTCAAATTGCAGAATCGGGGGAGGCAAGAAAAGAAATAATAAAAGGAAAATTTCAGGAGGCTCAAAATCTGGACTCAGGATGGCACCAGGGAATGTGGACTCATCAACTCTTAAAAACAAAACCAAATGCTGAACTCTTTAACCCATCCATGGCATCCCGCTGATGCAAGAAGCCCCTCTATTTGGAGCCAAGAGCTTTTTTATGGAGAGCAGGAAACTTCTCTAAAGGGCCAGTTTATGACCTGGCTGGAGAGCTGGAAATAATTAAGTGTTCTTGTCAAAGGTCAAAGCCATAGGGTTAAATTCCTAGGAACTCAAAACAACCCTGGGTGACTGCGCCAAGACCCATCATCTGGGCCTTTCCTGCCCCCAGCGGGGAGGCAGTGAGCAGCCAGGGCAGGACTGAGCCTCAGGTATCTGCCCTTTCCCAGCCCAAGTCTGGCACTTGGAGGCTCATCGTGCATTTGTGGTTTGAAGTAAAAAACTGAAACTAAGGTTAAAAAAATAATTTTAAATCTGGAAATGAGAACTGCAGCCAAACAAGCTATTTATAACCCCACCAGATCTGAACTAGACGCCAAACCAAGATCCCAGTTCACATTGTGCTTCTGAGCTAACCTGCTGAAGTCAATGGTGTAGCAAGGACCTGGCTCCAGATGAAACCAGTAGGTCTGGCCCTCAGGGGGTTGTTGGGCTCTTCTGCATGTGTGGAACCTGTAAAGCACATCCATAGGGACATTGGTGCTTCAGTTTGAAGGTGTCACTACGGAGCAGCCCTTAGGGAATCTGCTCCTTGGGTGCTTCTCTACCAGAAGTTGATGTCAGTGTCTCAGAGTTTGACTCCTTTGGTGCAATTCAGCTCAAGCACAACGCAATAACGAGTTCCTTTCCTCATCACCCTTCATTCAAAGCCTTTTGTCCTGGCCCCTCTAAAACATCTTTGGCTTTTGCTAACATCCTTCTTGCTAATGGGCACCTTTATAACGCAAAGACTCCCCCTGCAAAGCCCCTTGGAAAGTGTTTCTTAGCTCTGTGGGGTTAAGGTATAGGCCAAGCAGGTTTTCCTGCTACACCAGGAGAGCAGATTTGCAGTCTTACCCCAGTGCTTTAAGCTCAGAAGGACCTTTATCCTTCCTCGTGTGAGGACGTCACGTACATGATTCAAAGTAAACTGCCTGATATCAAATCTCTCTCCATATAAGAAAAAGTATCAGCTAGGAATTGAAAACCAAACCTGATGCCTGAGAGGTCCATCACAACTGAGGCCAAAACACTACTGCTGATGAGATCTAGGGGTAGTTCAGGTCCTGGCATGCTGGGATGGGTCACTCTTTGTTGCAGATGGCCCTTCTGCCTCTTCTCAAGCTCTTTTTCTGCCAGACCACAAGCAACCCTGCTCCATCAATCCCTCCTTGTTCATCCCCCTCCTTCCTCCCCATTCAAATTTCCCAACCCAGAGAGGAGCTGAGACCACGCAGTGACCTTCTGCACTGACTGCTCTGTCTTTTGTGCATCTAAATTGATTTTCCTTGCACGGGAACATCCAGGATCTACCCTTTGACCTCCTGCCTGAGGTTGTGCATTAGGAGTAAGAGGGAATGTGAAAAGCAGCGGCTGACTGTCAGCGCTGGCAAGAAATACGAGGCACCCTCTGCTAGGAAACAGGCTGCTTCTGTCCAGTGCCTGCAAATGTGGGAACTGCCAGACTGGCTCAGACACGACGGTCAATATCCTGTCTCTGATTCAAGCCAGCACCAGATGCTCCTGAGAAAGGTTCGGAAAGTCCGTAGCCGGCAGCCACAGGCTAAACCTTGCTTGGGAAAAGAGCACAGCCAGCACATGCACACACAGGGTTTGTGTCCTAACCCTAACCCTACCCCATACAAGCCCAGGGTTTGTGACACCAGGCACTAAAACCTCACCAGCTCAGAGCCAGCAGATCAGACGGGGCAAAAGCACTGTCATTTGGACAGAAGAACACAGTTGTTGGAAGAAACTGCGAAGCCTTCATCCATAGTCCTACAATCTGAGCATATGCTGGACTATGGTTTAGTGTTCCAGGGTCAGGCTTCACTGATGGCTTCAGGCAAGCAGTCCATGATCTTGAAACCTCTATTGTGTGTTCAGCTCCCAGCACCAACCTACTGCAAGGAAGATGAACTGGGACCAGGCTGAGCTTGGATGTGTTCCTGTGCTGCCCTGGGCCAACCAGCCTTTCTGATTTAATCATGTTTTTCCCAACACCGCTGATCCAAGAGGGGAAAAACTAGCCTTTCTCCACATAAAGCTGCACCTGGGCATTTGGTGTGAGGCTCCCCGGGGATTCTGGAAAGCTACTAGAACATCCACTCTCCAGATCCTGACCTGGCTTCTGTCAGTGTTTTGAGTTTATCTGCTGTTACGTAAATCTGATGGTTATGAAAACACCACACGGTTGGGTACCCACGGCTCAGATGGGAAGGGGAGGAGGAAGGCTGTGCTGACCTGCCCGAGAAGGTTGTTATTGACAGAGTTGAGGCAAACAGATCTCAATCCCCTCTGCTTGTTTAATTAATGCCCATCCCGAAGGCTCAGCTGTCCCAGAGAACTCTTTCTGTACCAGTAATTAAAACACATAAAATTGTTGAGCTAGGGGATGAAAATCCACACGATCCAACACTGCTGCTATTTGATAGACCTTCACACAAAGCACCGAGCAGCCCTGCCCTTCCCCATGCTCTTTCTGGCCCAACACAGAGGAACACTGAAGTCTGCTTTCCAGAGTCAGTGGCCATAAAAAATAGGATTGTCGTTTCTTGGCAAAAAACCCCCCAATCCCAAAGTTTCCTTGGTATTAATGGAGCTATTTTTAGTTTTGTTCCGAAGCCTTTGCGAGGGGTCTCTGAACACAGAAAGTCCTTTCCCCTGATCTGGGGAGAATCGTGTCACACTCCTGTCTCTCTTGCAATGAGTGTTATCCAACAACGACAGCTGATCTGATGGAAGTTCTTTCTGCTGCCTGAAGGCACTTAAAAATAGTTGATGGTTCCCCTTGCTTTACAGAATCTCTTTAGATGGAAGAGACTTTTAAGATCATCAAGCCCAACTGTTAATCAGGCTTAATGCCAGAGCAGACCTTGCCACCAGTACAAAGCCACCATAAGAGGATAAAATCAGCATAAACCATGTGCTGCAGGTTCTGGTTGACTTAGCAGAGCATGACCTGCCATTCATGGGATCCTGAGGGCACCCTCACTGCAAGGTCTAACTCCTGACTGTGTACAAAGAGCCTGAGGTGTGTACAGGATCAGAGAATCACAAGGTACTCTGGGTTGAAAGGGACTTTCAGAGCTCACCTCGTCCAACATCCTGCAGTGCACAAGGACGTCTCCAAGTAAGAACATCTTCAGCCAGGGGCTCTTCAAATACAGCAGGTAGCCCATAGCCTAAACAAAGCCTTTTCCCACTGTGAACGGTTTCCTAGGGAAAAAGCAGAGGTCTGGTTCCATGAAATTATCCATCACATACATCTTATAGAGAGTAAAGTGTTATCATTTGGGAAAAAAAAACCCTTCATATGCTCCCAAGCTCAAAAAAAGTTCAGCCAAAACACTTTTTTACCTGGAAGAGAAAATTCCTGGTAACTGAGTATCTTTCATCCTGAAGACACAAGGTGAACTAGATCTTCTAACATCACTCCATCCCATCAATCTCTCTTCACTCCTTCTCCCTGCCCACTGAGTCCTGTCCTAAGGAGTCAGCTTAGGTTTGATTTAAGGAGAATCATAGGATCACAGAACATTAGGGATTGGAATGGACCTAGAAAGATCAACTAGCCCAATCCCCCCACCACAGCAGAAACTGTTCTTTTGTTACCTGTTCCAGGCTCTTAGTTGATGCCTAGCCTGGAGGTTCTTAAAGGAAGACAAGAACACGTGTGAGCCCTGGAGTGCTCTGCTCTCAAAGCCCAAACACCTAGTCTTCAGCTCTTTACAGTGATTACATTGAAGCTGTAGCCAAAGCAGAACTTGACACTGAAAAATGGTCATTATTAGCAGGACCCTGCTGTGGTTTTGGGGAATGAGCATCCTTCACACGAACATCAGACGTGAATTAGGAGATACCTGCAGGTATGTGATCCTGTATGTGCTCACGAAAAGAAAAACCTGGGTCCAAAAACACCGCGTGGAGCTTTCTTTCCCTAAAAAGCGATTAAATGCAGATGGCTTCCAGGAAGGCTGGATTCCACAACAGCAGTCCTATAGAACCCGTTCAGACTACTTGGCTAGTGATTTGAGAAAAGCTATTTGCAGAATGTGACCTCTGGAATGCGGTTACTCCAGGAAGATGTAACCTATTATCGGGGAGCGAATTCCAGGACTGAGTTATTTCTGGTAACAATTGACCGATGACAAAAATATTTACGACTAACTTACACGGAGGAGAAAAAAATTCCAGTGTTTGTCAGGGAGTGTATTTACGATGAGTAATTTCTGCAGATGCTGTTAGTTTCTACTTAGCAGAGAAATAAGCGGGTAGAGAGTCTGGAAGCGATCCCACGTGCTCATTTACAAGACACATACAACTCCTGTTACTTCCAAACAACAGGGCAATAAACAGCCAGGCAGCGGCTAACTCGACACGCAACACGCGGCGCTGCTGCGAGCGGCTCGCACATACATCAGCCTTTCGCAAAGTTCTCCCTTCCTTCACAGCTGGTCTCCATATGGAACCAACAGCTCTGGAAAAACAGAGGTACCCACGTCCACACCTCAGCCTCTGCACTCAGCCATCCCTCGAGGCACATCTGCTCCTACCTCGGATAGTAGAAGGACAAGTGTTTAACTCCCAGGTCATCCCCGCTGCTCTGCCCAATTCCTACATCACTACAGAACATCGAAACAACATGACAAAGTCTTGCTCAAGCAGTGCCAGTTCCCTACTTGGTTATTTTAGGGAGAACATTTTGCAGGAGCTAGTGATGGTCCTCGGGGTTTATTGACTTCAGTGTGTGTTGAGCAACCTGACCTTAGCACAGATAAACACGATGTAAATATCAGAAGGAACTTCTTCCCAGTGAGGGTGACAGAGCACTGGAACAGGCTGCCCAGGGAGGTTGTGGAGTCTCCTTCTCTGGAGATGTTTAAAACCCACCTGGGTGTGTTCCTGTGTGACTTGGTCTAGGTGATCTGCTGTTGCAGAGGGATTGGACTGGATGATCTTTCAAGGTCCCTTCCAATCCCTGATGATTCTGTGATTCTGATATCCCAGAGAAACTGCAGCACCACAACCTATCTGCCCCGAAGCAAGTCCCAGCTCAGAAGCAGGAAAAAAGGGAATTTAAAGTGCATCTGAATCTAAATAACGACCCTGACCCCAGTCTCACACGTTACAGTGAGATACCTCTGTGATTTCCTTTGACTTCAAGCACCCCAGAGGCCACAACTGTCTTTTCCCTCAAAGCCACGTCTTCATCCAGCATCCAAACCACCAGCAATCCAGGCTGCTCTGTTTCCATTGGCTCCAGCCTTCCAGGCACAAAACTCTCTAAACCATTTTGAAACTGGATTTACTGTAAAAAGCTCCTACTGGGCCACGAATCCTCCAACAAATCTGTAATATCCTGGGCAGCATTTTGAGCCATTTTTGTCGTAACCTCGCTCGTAAGCCCAGTGAGACTCATTATCTTACCTCACTTCAACACTTGGTTGAAACTCAGTGGATGCTTCCACTTCTGGGTATCTGATGATGATTTGAGAAGGCTTCGTGCCCTTCCCAGAGGGAGCTTGAATGAGGGGAGGATCCAAGGCACTTTGTAGCTGGTTTCACTATTCCTTGGGATACTTTTAATGTAAATGTTTATCCTGATGAAAGAGAAAAAAGCTTTTGGGGTGGCACGTCATAGAATCATAAAAATCATTCCGGTTGGAAAAGACCCCTGGGATCATCGAGTCCAACCATCAATCATACTCTCCAAGTTCACCCCTAAATCACACCCCCCCTAACACTACATTTAAGAGTCTTTTAAACTCATCCAGGGGTGGTGACTCAACCACCGCCCTGGGCAGCCCATTCCAGTGACCACTCTTTCCATGAAGAATTTCTTCCTGATGTCCAATCTAAACCTACCCTGTTGAAACCTGAAGCCCTTCCCTCTGGTTCTGTCACTAACTCCCTGTGAGAAGCGAGCAGCACCAACATCTCTACAGTGTTCTTTCAGATAGTTGTAGAGAGTGATGAGGCCTCCCCTAAGCCTCCTCTTCCACAAACTAACCAGCCCCAACTCTTCTCATAATATTTACTCTCCAGACCCTTCACCAACTTTGTTGCCCTCCTCTGTACTCACTCCAGCACCTGGATGTCTCCCTCACACTGAGGTGCCCCAAACTGGACACAGTACTCAAGGTGCAGCCTCACCAGTGCCTCTTCCCATATCCACCTCTTCTCAACTCCTTGTTTCATTTGTAAGCTTCAGTGCAGGGGAATTTGTGCCAAAGCAACTCCTGGAGTCCAAAACCCCACCGAAGACATAAACGGGCCCCAGCCAGAGATCTGCTCTGTTAAGCTCAATTAGCTAAGAAGTGCTCCAGGAGCAGCTCAAGAAACAAGAGGTAAAAGGGTTTCATGGAACAAGTGTGACGTGTAAAAGCAGCTCAGGCAGAACACCCTTTCCCTGAGGAACACAATGAACCCATTACCTGGCAAAGCTCCACTGGATTTGGTGCCAGTGAAACGAGCACTGGGCTCCCTGGGGGCTCACTCAGCCCTGATAACTGGGAGCTCCTGTACGAACTGGGCTTGGCCAAGCAGAGAGGAAATGACTAAAAGCAGAAGGTGACCACTTGTGGTTTCTCTTTTACAAGAGGACAGACAGAGTAAAAACAACCAAGCCAGTGGGCAGACGTGGCTTCCTTGGGCTACGTTAACCTTCCTGAGGATGGGAGAAGCCCAATGAGAAAGGTTGGAGGGGGACACTACCAGCAGCATCCCCAGCAAGGTAAGAGCTGCCTGGCAAAGCCCTTCCACTGCAATTACTGGTGGCTTGGTGCTGCTGTCCAAGAGCAGAGCCTCAACCTGTGAGTTTGTGACAGCGTGGTCCCTCTTCTTTAAATATGCAGCAATCATCTTTATTTTGTTATTTTTAATTTGCACTTTATGCTTGTTAAAGGCCAAGGATGGTTAGGGGACTGGAGGACCTGCCTTATGTTGAGAGATTGAGGGACCTGGGATCTTCAGTCTGGAGAGGAGAAGACTGCAAGCAGACTTCATCGCTGTCTATAATAAATCCACAAGGGCTGGGTGTCAAGAAGAAAGAGACAATCTCTTTCTACTTGCACCCTATGATAGGACAAAGGGCAATGGGTATCAGTTGGAGGACACAAAGTTCCACCTCAATATGAGAATAAAATTCTTTACTGTAAGGGTGACACGGCACTGGAACGGGCTGCCCAGGGGGACTGTGGAGTCTCCTCATCTGGAGACTTAAGACCCTCTGGATGTGTTTCTGTGTAACGTGTCTTAGGTTTTATGATCCTGCGTGAGCAGAGGGTTGGACTTGATGACCCCTGGAGGTCCCTTCCAACCCTAAGTACCTGTGTATGTGCATAAATTAATTGTTGGGTTACTCTCTTGGGCTTTATTTTAACTCTAATTTCCTGTGTGACAAGTGAGCTCTGCAACCTAGCTCTTCCTACAGGGAAGTTGATCTTCAATGAAGATGTGTTTGCTGAGAAATCAAAGCCCTGCCCCCCCACTGAGTCTACTTCTCTGGAGATGTTTAAAACCCACCTGGAGATGTTCCTGTGTGATTTGGTCTAGGTGATCCTGCTCCAGCTGGGGGATTGGACTAGATGATCTTTGAAGGTCCTTTCCAATCCCTAATGCTCTGTCATCTCTTAAAGCAAATCAGGGGGCTGCCAGCAACAGGTTTAGCTGCAGAGTTGCCACTCATGTTCAAGCAGAAGCCAAACCCCTGGACCTGCATTTGTTGAGAGGAAACACATCACAAATCCAGGTGGAAAAAGCCTAAGTGATGTGTCACCAAACACTCCATCAGCTCTTAATCGACTGCCTTCATCATTCTATTCTCATTTCCTTTTTCATGTTGAATGCATAGAAATACCCACAGAAATACCAGCTTGGGTCAGTCCTGCCTCAGGCCATCCTGATATTTCTCAGAAAGACATTTCAGAAGTGAAAAAGCTCCGAGTGAATTTTAAAATAGAGTTTTAAAGCCAGCAGAGATGATTCAGTGCAAGTGCAGGTCTCACCCTGAGCCTGCCTCAGCCATTCCTCCTCATTCCAAGGCCTTCCAGCCCCATGGATGAATTTACATCACCGCATCCTGCCTTTATTGAAGCAGTTCATAGTGAGGGAGGAACACACCACCATCGCTGTTCTGCTAGCCCACTTGGGTTACGTTGGCTACTCTAAGAGGCAAGTGAATTGTTCTGCTCTCTCTTGGCCTTGCTTGAAGGGATCATTTCCTGGGATAAAGCAGACATCTGGATAAAACACCGGCAGAGTGGATGCCACCCTGTGGATTAGTAAAGAGGGACTATAGCTGCTCCACACATCTCCTTTTAGACCTGTCCTTGTTCAGCAGGACAAGGGAAGGCTGTGCAGGAGCCCTTCTGCAAATCAAACTTCTCCTTCCTCTAGCATGAAATGTGACGTTAGACGCGAGCGGCAAACAGTTCCCACACTAATTAAACAGCAAATTAATGATGGCACAGAGCCAGGGTTCCTGTCACTCTCTACCCAGACCCCACAAAAGACATCCTTGCTGATGCAGGACCCCTTGATCCGAGGTGAGGGAGGAGATTTCATGGTCATTTAAACACCGCCCCCCCCAACCCCATGCAGGTACCCAACTGCTTCAACAGCGCTGAGAAAAGGGCTCCTTTTCCCCCTACAGCGAGACAGACGTTCTTCAATTGATTTTACGGCTAGAGATGACATCGCTGTCTAGAAGAAGAGGAGGAGGAGAGCCAGTGTGGGGGAGGCGAGCTGCAGCCCTGCCCCTCCATTTGATGTGGGCTCTTCTAAAGGTCACCCCTGGGGTCCCCCATCAATCAGACCATTTCTGTTAAGAACAAGCGGCGGTCCTGATGAAGATTTATACAACACGTCGGTGCTCAGCGCTCGGCTCCTTTCTTCTTAGCTGACTTGAAGCAATATAATAACTTTCGCAGGCACTTCGAGCAGGCTGCCAACGGTTCAAGCGTTTCCTTGATGCCGGGTGATCACAATGGAAAGGAATGTGAATTCTATCCAGCCTGCGGAATGATTTTGTTTTCCTTAATCCCTGAGACTAAGTCTGTGATTTTTTGGGGGTCCGTTTTTAGCCTCCAAATTAAATCTTAATTGAGACTTACTGTCACTTAGGTGGCCTCTCGGCTATTCTAAGGAGTCCTTAGAGGAAGGGCTGGGGCAGGGACCCCAGTTGTGCAAGAAATGTCCCACACAGCTTGTGGGAGCTTGGGTTCCAGCCTGGAGCGTGCAGAGGTGCTAAAGAAAAGGAGAGGCTCTGCTGTGACAACTGTGTCACTAAAATCATAGAATCATTAGGGATTGGAAGGGACCTCGAAAGATCATCTAGCCCAATCCCCCTGACACAGCAGGATCACTAGACAAAGTCACACAGTAACACATCCAGGTGGGTTTTAAACATCTCCAGAAGAAGGAGACTCCACAACCCCCCTGGGCAGCCTGTTCCAGTGCTCTGTCACCCTCACAGTGAAACCAGCCATAAAGATCCTGACCTAGGGGAGAGAATTAGGGGTGTTTTAGTACCTTTTCTACTGAAATAACTCCAAGCACTGTGGTGACCAAAAGGCAATGTTTTCTCCAGAGAAATGGGCTAAGCCACTTTGCGACAGGAGCAGAGGACTCTCTCTGTCCCCATTGGCAAGATCATCTGCAGGTGCAAAGAGACGGGGATGGAAACATCAAGTACAACTCCCTGCTCACCTCCCCAGCAGCCACAAACCCATGCAAAGACCAGTGGAGAGTAAACATCTTGCCCAAGGTGGGAGAGAGAGAAGAATCTCTTTGTCATCTCCCTCAGTCCCCCCACCGCATCTCCATGGCATCCCTCAGAATGGGTTGGAGCTTTTGTTTAACTTGGAGGAAGACCTGGAAGCAGAGTTCTCCACGACCCTTCTGGGAGAGGAGCACTCAGTCAGTAATGCCAAGGCTGAGCTTTAACTGAGATTGTAGCCCCAAGGCCCAGTTAAAGATGAACACTTTGAGGCTGACTGAGGACCTGCCAGCAGTGCTGAAGACAGACAGACAGACAGGCTATTTCTCACTCTGAAATGAGTCATGAAGAGAAGAAATCCAGGAACCTACTAATGGAACAGTACAGACTGGGGAGCAACTGGCTGCTGAAGAAGACATGGGAGCCCTGGCAGTGAGCTGGTTGCCCATGTGTCAGCAGCAAGCAATGGTAGCCAGCAGAGCACAGAGCTGTGCCCACCAGCAGAGCATGGCCAGCAGGTATGGGGAAGTGGTTGTTCCCCTTCACTCTGTGCTCACTAGAGCATAGCTGAGTCCAGTTTCACTCACACACCCCACACAATACAGGAGAGATCCCAGCGAGTTCAGGGCCACCACAACGGTCACAGCTAGAGCACCTAACCTGTGAGGAAAGCCTGAGGGACCAATCATTCAGCCTGGAGAAACAATGGCTTTGGGATGATCTGTCAGCAGCCCTACAGAATCTACAAGGAGGTTATCCTGAAGAACAGCCAGGCTCTTCAGAGGTGCCTGGTGGGAGGATGAGACACAACAGTTGTACATCACAACAGGGCACCTTCCCCATGGCGACAGCCAAGCAGCAGAGCAGGACGCACAGCGAGATCATGAAGTCTCCATCCACGGAGGTTTTCAAGACCAACCAGACAAAGCCCTGAGCGACTGGGTTGCTCCCATACCTAGTGCTGCTTTGAGGTTGGGCTGGGTGACCTCAAGAAGTGCTTTTCCTACACCATCACAAGCACAGACACCTCATCAGTCATCACCGAGTGCTGAGAGCACCCAGAGCAGCTGAACTGCAGTAACCTGTGGGCCTCCTCTCGATTTAGTTTAAGTTCTTCTGAGGCAAGAACTCAAAGGTTACTATCCTTATAACTACGTGAGTGGTCATGACTAAGTGCTGATCTGTCAAGACCTGGTCTGGAGCCAAGTGAAGTAACTGGAAAGTCTGAGGGCACACATCAGCTGACTGGAGATGTAGATCTCCAAAGCTGGGCTTGCTGTTGCCAGTTCCTCTCTGTGAAAAGAATAAAACAGATCAGAAATGTGCCAAACACGTTGACTCTGCCCTGACCACAAAGGGGGTTTGACTGCTCCAGGCAGAGCTGCCCACGGATCCCACTCCTGTTGATTTCACTGTGAGGAGAGGGCTATGCCTGGAGCCTGTCGAGGTCAGCACAGTCAGAACACACAAGCCCCATGCAGGAAGGCATCTGTGGGGCACTTTTCAGTGCAGTTTTGCTTTCACAGCTCCACAGTTACAGCAGTTGTCTATCCGAGAGATTTTCCTTCTAAACTATTGTGGTGGGCAAGTCTTGAGGTCGTGTGCTGGTCGTGGAAAAGGCTGGGGCCACCTTCTGTGTTACCAGGGGAGACGCTTCAAGCAGCCAGGGCCGAGCTGCTCAGAGTGAGAAGGGCTGCGAGGAGTCTGAAGAACTTGGGGTTAACTCTGCAGTTTCACAACCTGTTTCTATTGGCAGAAGAAGCAGAAGGCCACAGGGTGAAGTGAATAGAGACGGCGATCTGAGTTAAAAATAATGGCGTGGGAGGAGGTTGGAGGGTGAGGAGAGGAGGGCAGCGGCCGGCTCCGCTCCCAGCCCCAGTGAAAGTGGGATGAAGGGTGGGACGGCTGCTCTCACGCTGCCTGGGAGCTGCTGCGGTGGAAAGCCAAGGAGCTGAGCCTGGGTGAAGGAAGGTGAAGGAGCATCCAACTGCTGCCTGAAAAATCCCCCACGGGGAAACACAGCAGAAAAGAGCCAAAAGATGACCAAAACTGAAAGATACTGCTGTTCCCACACCCTGAACACGTGACTACACTGGTCAGCAATATATTTAGGTTGAAATCAGAATGAGGTTTCACTTCCTCATCATTTCACTTCTTTTCTTATTACCTCCTTTGTGTCTCCACAAACAGAACAGTGGCCAAGTCAGAATCCCTTTGGCCTCCACCCCCATCAGCCTTTCTTTTCTCTTCAGTGTTTGATTTCCAGTTTAGTTAGTTTTGTAGTGGCTGCTAACCCCATTCTCCTTACATTTACCAAGACACTTGCAGGCACCCACCAGCTTTGTGCCTACAGGGCTGAGCTTATCTCAGAAAATGTCAAAATGGTGCAGAGATGATCGGAAGGGATGGACTATAAACACCCTCCATGCAGCCAAGACACTTGTCTTCGTACTTTGGAAATTCTCTCCACTCCCAAGCACCCAGCAGAAATTCCAGATCCACTCCAGACCCCTCTCTTCCCACTTTTAGAAAGTGGCTTTGCAATTCTTGTGCAATTACTGCGGAAGGACAAAACCCAACAGCCCACAAGCCCAATTATCTTCCCCTCAAGTCAGGCCACTGCTGCTGAATTCCCTGACCGACCCAAACAAGCTGGTTCTGTGGAGAGCTGACAGGGGCTTGGGAACACCAAGCCAAGCAACAGTTTATCAAAAGAAGCTTCTCTAAATCTGTCCCATGAAGCAGAACAAACATGTGGCCAACCCCAGTGCTAGGAGAGGAAGACATGCAGGACCCCAACCCTTCAAGCTACTCTATCCTCTGGCTCTAGAACAGCTCTGAAAATGAATACATGACAAAAATTGCATTAAAAAACCACAACTGATGAACATAGTGAAGGGCTCAGCACAGACACAATCACACCAACAGCAGAAGCCTTTCTTCTGCTGGTAAAGCTTCTTCTGAGCTATGAATTGATGTAAAGTCAAGATCCTTCCAGCTTCCTAAATCTTCAGGTTGCATCCACTACCTGATAGAAAAAAACCTCCAAGAGCAGCCAAATACCTTAACTATCCCTACTGTATGTATGGAGGAAGGTGATGCTCTAGCTGAAGTCCCTACTCGCTGCAGGGAGGTTGGACTTGTAGAGCTCTGAAGGTCCCATCCCACCCAAACCATTCTGTGATGCCCACAATGTGGTTGGGCGCTGCCGCTGGAAGTAAAAGGCATTTTTAGTTGCCTCCTTCCTAACCCGAGTTTCTCTTTCTCTCATCTTCAACAAAAGAATTGATTTTGCTTCTTTAGATGACACAGTTCAGCCTGTTCCCATTCTCTGCCCATCTGGCAACAGCATTTTAAAAGGGTAAACAGGAGGAGCGGCCCCGGGCTCTCAGCCAGGGTCTCATTAATGCCCTACGCACGGAAATGTCACCTCCTTGACCTTTACTCCGCAATCTGCTCCAAGCTGAGGCGGCAGCATTTGCTTTCAGGTGTCCCCTGTCACACAGGGAGAGCATGGTTGGCCCATTACCCACCATGACAATGAGCCTGACGCACTGGTTTCCAAAACACAACCTCCTGGTCACAACTGGCCTGGCTGTAAAGCACATCTTTACCACACTAAGTACCTTGAATTTAAACACCTTTTTGGTTTTTAAATGAGATTAGTTTACCAGACAGTCCAGAAGACCCTGGAGAACAGTTCTGTCCTCAGCATTGGTCTTCACTGCTTCACCAACGGTCGCATCATCACCGCTCTTTGCCTAACAAAACGCAACGCACCCTCAGGTCAAAACCCGAGGGGCCAAAGGGCTCAGAGCCCAGGAGCGAGCCCTTTGGCACATCCATCATTCTGCATGCTGCCTCCTTTAGAATTACTTTAGGAAACGTGATTATTAGCTGAGCTACAAAATTCATTTCAGGTCTTTAATTAGTCTGAGATATTTATAGTTTGGCTCTGAACAGCACGTGGAACACACATCACAGGGCTCACAGAAAGTCCAGCAGATGGAGGTTTAAGTTGAATCATAGAATCATCAAGATTGGATTGGAAAAGACCTTTGAGATCATCAATTAGATGCCAAATCCATCACCTCTACCAACCACACCAAGGGGATAGTACAGAAATGCCACAGCAGTGTGGTCATTCCCTGGGTCTGTCCAGCTCACCCCACTTAAAGGTGCTGTGATGATCTGCAATTGGCTGCCTCTGTAAAACACTGGTGACTGACAGGGACCAGCTGGGACCAGTAAGATGGATTAGTGCAGACCAGTATCCCAAATTCCAGGCTGTATTCTGTGATGTTCCTAGTTACACAGCAGTCGTACAATGCTCACACACATGTTAGAAGTTCAACCTCAAACCAAAACCTGCTGCTAAATACCTGCAACAGGAGCTCCGGTGCCATCCCAAACCCAGGTGGGAGGTTTTTAAGATCTCAGTTATGACTTATGGTCCTCAGGAAGGTAATAGATATGCTGAAGTGTCTCTGACTAATTGTCTGATGGTCCATCTGCTCCAAAATCACGTCCAGCTGCTGCCCCTCACACCAGCTTTAGAAGATAATGGCCAGACCAGTGCCATAAGCACATCTGGGCTCAGAGATCAGACACCCAGCGTTCACAGAATGACTCCCTGATGCTCACTGTTGAAAAAGGAACAAGTATGTGCTGCTGGCTCTGAATTTTCCAGCTCCTGAGCTTAAAAGAACATGAACCAGCCTCAGGAGCGTGGAGCCATCCCACGCCAATTGACTCACTGCGTTTAGCTTACGGAGCTGCTCAGGGGATGGCCAACCTCCCAGAGGTCATCTGCTGCTGCCCCTTGGCTGCCTCCTGAATCCAACCAGCTGAGATCAGCTCAAGCTTTCCAGAGCTCCCGGCAGTGCTTGGTTTGAGCCTCATTTTCTTACTGGTGGCAAAACTTGAGACGCTGGGTAAAACTGAAGGATTCCCTAGAATGAAACAGGAGGCGCCAGGCGTGCGACACACAACTGGTAAAGGAGCTGCTGGGAGGGAGCTCTGCACATAAAGCCCTGCTCTCCACCAAATCCTCAGGCTAGAAAAAGTTCTCCTGCACGAGGAGAAATACCTGAGGCTTTGAGAAAACAATTCCAAAGGAAAATGTACATTTAGCAGAAATTAAAATCTAAACCACACTTGTTCCTTTCTTCCCTCCTCATTGTGGGGTTGGGGGGGGTTCAGCAATTCAACCTTGTTCTATTTTTTTTCCCCCATGTTTCAAGGTTCTTATAACTAAGTTGGGTTGAAATGGAGGTAGCTTTGAGCTGGAACTGGAGTTTTCTATCAAAAAATATTAAATCCAGGTTTAGGTGATCCTGCTGTAGCAGGGGGGTTGGACTAGGTGATCTTTCAAGGTCCCTTCCAATCCCTAACGATTCTATGATTTAAATAGACATAATAAATAAACCAACCTGACATTTTTACAGCTGTTTTATAATCACATTATTCACTCTGATGAAGAGATTTAGTTGTAGACAAAGTAGGATTTTCTTTTGTTACAAAAATGAGCTGGACAAATATTCAAATTCCAAACAACTTCAGTCTAAGGTGGTTGTCAAATGCCTCATGTCGGTGGCCCAGGGAAAATGTTTTGTAAACTGAAACTTAGCAAAAGCAAGAAGAGAATCCTCTGACCTCCACAGCTTCCACGCTTAGAAAAGTATGTGCCAGTGCCACCAAACAAGATGACCTGCTGTAAGCCTCCCTTGAACTCACAAGCTCCTCCTCTGTCATCCATCCCACAAAAAAAAAAAAGTCAACATAATTTTAAAAAGTCAGTCCCAGCTGCAGCTCAGCTGCTTTCTAGGGGCAGAGCTCTGGAGGAGGGAAACTACAACCCTCCACTGTGCCCTAACAGGTCACTTTTTCCAACACTGAACTACAGGACACCCTGCTTAAGGCTGTGCCCAGACTAGTTCCCCACGACGACATTGCCATGACTTACCAGATTTATCAGTAGCCATGAGCCACAGCACGTGGAATAACCCTGCCAGCCCCAAATCCCAGTGACCCAGACACCACAGCAGTGGGTACAACAGCTCTTACTCCACTCCTGAAGTAATGTGGCTGTGTGTGGCCCTGAACACACCAGGTGGAGAGGATGGTCCTTCCCTACAAGAGTAGCAGAGGGATCCAGCTCCTAGTCACTGGACTGAGCCCTCAAGATCACATTCTGCTAGGTGACAATAAACAGGTGGAGTTCACAGGATCACAAAACATTAGGCATTAGAAGGGACCTCAAAAGGTCATCCGGTCCAATCCCCCTGCCACAGCAGGATCACCTAGATCAAGTTGCACAGGAACATGTCCAGGAGGGTTTTAAACATCTCCAGAGAAGGAGACTCCACAACCTCTCTGGGCAGTGCTCTGTCACCCTCACTGTGAAGAAGTTCCTTCTCATACTTATGTGGAGCCTCCTGTGTTCCAGCTCACACCCACTGCCCCTTGTCCTATCGTTAGATGCCACTGAGCAGAGCCTGGCTCCATCTTCCTGACACCTACCCTTCACATATTTATAGACATTAATGAGGTCACCTTGCATTGTCTTTTCCTTCAAGCTCAAGAGACCCAGCTCCCTCAGCTGGGTCCTCATCAAGGAGATGTTGTACTCCTTTCATCATCTTTTGGCTCTGTGCTGGACTCTCTCCAGCAGTTCTGTGTCCTTCTGGAACTGAGGGGCCCAGAACTGGACACAGTATCCCAGATGTGGTCTCACCAGGGCAGACCAAAGGGAAAGGAGAAGTTCTCTTGATCTCCTAACTGGGAAATTCAAGTCAAGGTCAGGTGCTTGTTCCTCATTGTATCTACTGGACCATGAATGTCCTGAGGTTTGCTTTGCAGCATTAGAAAACTGAACACAGGGTTGGGCTCAGGCACTCAACACGTGGCGAGGGCAGCCCCATTTGCCTGCTGGTGGGGGTTTGGTCCACACGCACCTCCTATCCTTGGCCATGAGCTCACTGGACCCCCTGAGCCAGCGAATTCCAGGCGAGCCTCCCGTGCAGACCTTGCTATGAACAAGTGGTTTTCATTATTGTCAGAATTTAAGGAAAATGGTTTCCAGAACTTTGGGAAAAAAAAAAATCCCAATAACCAAAAGCATCTCATAAATATCTAAAATGTATGAAAACTCTGAGAGGCATCTGCTGCCAAGCGGCGTGTCCTTTGTTTTGTCAACAAGCCCAGTCTGGGCTTGGATGACCATCTAACCAGTAGCCAGTGAGAGGTTTCTCTGGGAATGTAGCTTTCTGTGACTGGGAGAAAGTAAAACAAAACCCCACACAAATAACAACATGAAACGGAAGGGCTCAGTGTCACGGGGGCTGTTTATCCCAGGACTGAAAACAATCACCCCGGGGTGGTTTCCAAGTTCTGGTTGTTTGTTAGTGCTGCAGGTAAGCCAGGGGAAAGAAGCAGGAGAGGGAGTGACCCGAGATTCCTGAAGGAGATTGATGATGGGAGGGAAGAGAAGCCAGGAGAGCTCCAAGCAGCACACACACAGCTCACAGGATGGATGGGGCACTACTTACAGGGCAACAGGCACTTCTCAATGAATCTATCTTGGGCACCTCCTGCCTGTCACATAAACCCAGAATCACAGAATTGTTTGGGCAGCAGAAGAGCTTTAAGGTCCTAAAGTTCAACTGCTCCTCCAGCACTTCCAGGTTCCCACTAACCCCTGTCCTTCACCCCACATCTCCATGGCTTTTCAACCCCACCGGACACAGGGACTCCACCATTGTCCTGGGCAGCCTGAACCAGGCCTGGACAAACCTTCTGGGGAAGAAATTGTTCCTTGGGGCCAACCTAAACCTGAACCAGGAGCCCATACACATGCAAGTCTATTCCCTAGGCAAGACAAGGGTTTGAACCCTCACGCCTCCACCTTTCCCACCAAGTTTGATGTGCCTGACTGCAGTGGCACCACCTGGCACACGCTGAGCACTTACTGGGACAGAATTTGATCCTTACCAACCTCTTCAACATCTGCAAATGTGTGGAGACAAGCCCTAAGCAGCAGCTTATACCTGGAAGTCCATGAAACTGCAAAGCACCAAAGCATGTTTTGCAGCTCTCAGCCAGCCCCTGTACCTGCTCGTGCTGAATTTCCCAACGTTCCGCTTCTGATCTGCAACAGGAAGGAAACAAGTTGCCAGACAAGCCCCAGCCTTAGCCCAGCTTGCATTTCTTTCTTTTCTGGGCACAGAACTAGTGTCACCTAACAACAGCGTTGGCACCGTTTGCTCAGGGAGCTCCCAGGGTTACGGATCATGCCGTTAGCAGAGCGTAAGCAGCGTCTGCTGTGGTGCTCAGCATGTGGAGCTCGTCTGACCTGGAAACGCAAACAAATCCCATCCACCTCTAGCAGCAGAAGACTCGAAAACATAGCCTTTGGTTCCATTTCCTTGCACCATCCTGGTGCACCCTGTCACAAGAAGTGAGCACCTTGCTTCAGCAGCAGGCGTGTTGCCCACTGGGGAGTTTTGGTAATTAATGAGGCTCAGTCACACCAAAAGTGCAACCAGGCTCCTACCGACCCATGCTGATAGCACCAAGAATGGTTGAGAAGGTCTCTGATGTCTACAGCTACCCAAAAGGAGGTTGCAGAGAGGTGGAGGATGGTTTCTTATCACAAGTAACAAGTGATAGGGCAAGAGGAAATAGCCTCAAGCTGCACCAGGGGAAGTTTAGGTTGGACATGAGGAAAAGCTTCCTCCTGGAAAGGGTCGTCAAGCCTTGGAACAGGCTGCCCAGGGAGGGGGTTGAATCACCATCCCAGGATGTGTTTCAGAGTCATGGAGATCTGGAGGTTACGGACAGCATTTAGGGGTGGCCTTGGGACAGCTGGATTAAGGGTTGGACTTGATGATCTTGAAGGTCTTTTCCAACCTACTTGTGTGAAGATTATCATGAAATCATAACCATGTTTTGAATGGGAATTTTGGGCTGCACATTTCTCCCCTCACCAAAATACAATAATAAATTACAAATTAACCTGATTTCAGCTGGAAAGGCTTCAGAAACGCTGTTCCCCACCAGATGAGATGAGATGCCTAATGGCAGATAAAGTACATCCTGCTTTGGAAACACACCAGTGAAAATGAAATAACAAATAAAAGGGGAATTCGGGGTCAAGCTGGAAATAATCTGTCCGCGAAGCAAAGGCACAGAGCGTTTGAGGGCAAGAAGGAAGGAAAAAGCCCACCTTAGGGCACCTTGTTTTCTTTCCTCAGTGGTAGGAAAGGGAGCACAGTAAAGCCCCTCAGCACACAGAGCATTGTTAGCGCAGTTAGACAAGGATGTCTACACTGGTTTTATTTTTAAGAGTTCTAGAATCACAATGAACCCCGGTAAAGCAGGTGGATCATTCTTGTTTGGCCAAATGAATGTTTTCTGACCTTGCCGCAGGAATGAGGGCACTAACTGAAGGGGAAGGGTAATAACCCCAAGGGATGGAAGGGTACTAATCCCAAACCACTCGTCCAAGAAGTCCTATTTCACTTCTGGGGTGCAATTTGATTCCCTCAGCTACAGGGTCAAGCGCTGTCTGAAAGCTCCAGTCTCACGCAGCCTTTGGCTCACAGGTGTTACTCCAAGGCTGATGCTGCAAGCCCCTCATAAGGGTCTGCAAGTTATGCAGCCTGCTGTGAGGTGCAAGCAGCTGGCTCCTAGTTGCACTCCAGAACAGAATCTTCTCTTCACTGCTTCTGTGCTTTAGACCCAAATAGACCAGAACAGTCCTTGCCAGGACATCAGCTTTCCTCATTTGCTGGAAGCAGAGAAGGGACACTGCTGTGCAACCTGTAGCAGGCAGCTGAGGGACCCTACAAGGGCTTACCAGTGCCTTCCACACCTCTGTCTGGGCTGGGTCCCTGCCATGATTTGTGTCTCCGAGTGTGTTTTAAGGCAACACTCATTTATGCAGTCATGTCCCCTGTAATTTTCAGGTGAGGCACCACTAACGTTGCCAAGAAGAATTTGGGGGTCTCCACATGCTACCAGAAGGACAGCACAAGCACTTCTGAAGCTCAAAAGCCACTGTCAAACCTCAGAGATCCTCCTGATGCATCAGCAGTCATCAGTGACAACCCGCTGCTCTGGGTTTGGAAGCACAAATAGCAAAAGTTACGGAGCTCTTGAGAAAAAGAAGAGTGCTCCATTGCCAAGGTTTCCTTCCTGGCAAACAGGGAAGATCTCAAAGCCAAGGAGCTCCACTCAACCTCCAGCTCCTCCTGCGTGTCTCATGCTAGCAGGATTACGTTACAGCTTGCTGCAGGCTTCAAGAGCGGGGCACAAACATTTTGCCTAGTCCTTTAACTCCCTGTTTTCTCACCGGAGTGCTCAGAGATTCCCTGGCAGCTGCCACGGGGTGGGTTTGCTGTTCTATTTCATTCCATGCACTTCAAGCCTGTCTTGAAGCGTGAAGCATCAGGCAATTCAAGCAAAGGAATGGGTTCCGGGTGGACAGTCCCCCATCCTTAGGGACACGATTTAGTGGCCTTGGGACAGTTAAAGGTTGGATTCAATGATCTTGAAGGTCTCTTCCAACCTAAAGGATTCTATGATCCTGTGAACTACCTGGATGTTCCACATGCAGCAGAGTGTGTGGCCCCTTATCAGAATGATGGGCAGAGCCACAGCAATGTTATGTTTGGGTTATTCAAAGACTTAGAAAACCCAATCCAAATGACCTCTGAGAGAACGACTGGTCATTTTAAAGCCAGATTAATGATCTCCAGCTCAGAGATCAAGCCTTTGGTTTATGTTTGTGTACTCCATATGGCGGGTCTGGCTCCAGGCGCTGTCCCCATATGAAGAGCAACAAAAGCAATTCTAAAAGCTTCATATTTTCAATCCACAATCGTGGACTGGTTGGGCTTTGGTTTACTGGCTGCACTTCTCTCAAAGCTTATTCAGCAAAGCCCACGAAGTAGCTGATTTTACCCTGGAGGAGGGTCGTTTTGACCTTCTGCAGCATCAGTTCTGTGGATGAAGGAACTGCTGGGCTCAGCATTCCAGGGTTATTGAGCAGCCCTGGGTATCAGCCTTCCTTGAGAAATGCTTTTGGAGCAGTGAAATATGGATCAGTTTATGGTACCTGCCAAGATTCCTCAGCCCTTAACAGGGATTTTAAAAAGAAAGAAGGTCACGGTGCTGATTCAAACCACACATCACAGACAGTGGCAAAGTTATTCCATCGTACTTCAGCAAGACTCTGAGTTTCCCCCTCTGAGGTCAGTCTGTGCATCATCAGGAGAGGCACAGAGCTGTTTGAATTGGCTGAAGGAAAAGCAAGTGGAAAGATTTTTTTCCTTTGTTCATCTCCATTTCATTGACCTTTTCTTGCAGAGGAGGGGATAAAGAAAAGAAAAAGCACTTGGGTCTACGAAGACCTTGGAACAGGGAAACTCTGAGTGAAAAGAAGTCCTTCAAGCAGGAAAGGCAAGAAAGCAGCCAGTGAAGCCCAGCGCTGGGTTTTCTATGGAGACTCCAGCATGGACACACAAAGCTCCTGTCTTCCCCCATGAACACGCTGTATGTGGAAGCCAGGGATGCTGGATAATGGTGAGTTTCACTTTCCACAAAGCCAAAAGCTCTGAACAGAAGCGTAACGGCCTTTCTTTTCATTTGGGCAAGAAAACACTCTCTGTCCCACGCGCTGACCGAACACCCACGTTGCCAGAAGTCAGGCAAAGAGCTCCTTGTTAGCCCTGGCCCCAGCAAAGAGCTGTGACCCTCAGTAGGGACAACACAGCACATCTTGGTAGTAAATGTTGCTCTTGGTACTAAATGCAGCTTCCCTAAACCTATCATCAGGAGGATTTTGTCTGGTGAAGCGATGGGCTTGTCTCTAGCAAAACAGTGTCTTGGGGGTTGGTACAGCCCATTGGGCTACAGCATCTAAGTGCAAATACATGAGCAGCTTCATCCACCTCCCTATTAGACAGTAGCTTGTGAAGATTGTGCTGCTTGCTTCTCACATGTAGACTTCTAGATGGAGACAGGAAGAATTTGGCATCTCATATAGACACTCATCTAGACAGTCGAAGACATTTTAGGAGGCACCTGAACCGCCACCATTTCAGGAAGACCCTACCACCCTGAAAGTACCTCCTCACCTCACATGTTCCCATCTCACACTCCATTTGCTGGTTCGCAGCACTGTAACAGCCAAGTTCCCACATAGAGGACAATCCTCCAGGTAAAGCCACTAGGCTCAGGGCTTTGTCAGTGAAAGCCAAGGAGATAGGAATGCTGCTGACTTCACACAGAATCACTCTGGTTAGAAAAGACCCCTGGGATCATCAAGTCCAACCATCTACCCTACCTTACAAGTTCACCCCTCAACCAAGTGATCTCTAAACACATCCAGGGATGGTGACTCAACCACCTCCTTGGGAAGCCCATTCCAGTGCTTGACCACTCTTTTTGTGAAACAATTCTTCCTGATATCTAGTCTAAACCTGCCCTGTTGTAACTTGAACCCCTTCCCTCTTGTTCTATCGCTAATTGCTTGTGAGAAGAGACCAGCACCAACCTCTCCACAATGTCCTTTCAGGTAGTTGTAAATAGTGATGAGGTCTCCTCTCAGCCTCCTCTTCTTCAAGCTAAAGAGCCACAGCTCTTTCAGTCTTTCCTCAGAAGATTGGTTCTCCAGGCTCTTGATCAGCTTAGTTGCCCTAATCTGCACCTGCTCCAGCACCTCCATATCTCTCTTGTCTTGAGATGCCCAAAACTGGACACAGTACTCAAGACGTGGCCTCACCAGTGCTGAATACAGGGGGCGATAACCTCCCTACTTCTGCTGGCCACACTATTTCTAATACAAGCCAGGATGCCATTGGCTTTCTTGGCCACCTGGGCTCACTGCTGGCTCATATTCACATGGAGTACTTCCTCTATCAGCCTCACTAACATGCAAACACACAGGCACATCCACGCATTACCACACCCCTACTCCTCACTGTTTGAAGGCCCTCGGGGCATGAGTCGCATCATGCAGAACCAAGTGCATGTCAGCACTAACCCTGTGCCATAACAAACAATCCATCACCAACGAGACCACACTGGAGCTGAGCTGCAAGCTCCCACCTGGCTCCTCAGTGCTTACCCTCAAAGAACCACCTTCGAGGCGACATCCTTACATGGGTGATAGGAAAGATAAGGAAGCTTGTTTTCCATGTGTAATTAAGTCGACCAAGGCGGCCTCGCAGTAACAAACCCATTTCTAATTATCCTGGAGTCTTCTTATCTTGTATTTTCTGCTCCAACACTTGTTTAAGGGGCTGCCAGGATGCCTGTCATCAGGAGGATGGGGCTGCCAGGAGAAACCCAAAGACAGGCTCACACAAGACCAACTCTGTCTTGGTCACCTTCAAGAAAACTATTTTAAAAGAAAACCACAGCATAATTCTGAAAGGGGTTTGGGTGTAAGAAATCAAAGGGGAACCCAGAATCCATGATTTCATAAGTGAGCTAAGAGATTTCATCACTTGCTGTAGCTTTCAGAAGAGAAATATTCGCTAGCTTTCAGCATCAAACGGCTCCAGTGTAAGGTGGTTGTTTTCTGGCTTTGATAGGGAATAGGAAGGATCTCCAAAGTTTTCTTGGAACCCTCCAAGATCCCAAATCCAACCCATTTCTCATCATATTTTTCAGCGATTCTTTTAACAGAGGCCCTTTTCCAGAAGCCACGCTAGCTTAAGGTCTCCTTCACCACATTTCTTTGCCTCAGTTCCCACCATAAATCTAAGCTGTGGGTCTTTATACCCCTTTTAAAGAAGATAAGTGCATAAACAACCACCAAAAATGTGCCCTGCGTGAGTCACGGCAGTTCCACCATTAAACATTTTCTCCTCCTCATGATGGGCTTTATGGGGGGATAAATCAGGACTAAAAGGCAATTTAGCACAGGCAAGAATTTTAAGGAGGGGGCTCCTCTGGAGCAGCGGTTAGGAACAAGCTAAAACAAGCCTGAAACAGGCTCAGATGGCTCCCAAGGAGATTGTAGTCGAATCCAGTACCTCCCTCTTGATGTGCGGCACCTCCAATTGCATCCACCATGAGCACTGCCAGCTCACGATGCACTTTCTGGAGCACAAGAAGAAGAATCCCTACTGCAGTGCCAGCTCCTAGAGTCTCTGTGAATCCCAGCACTCAGTGATTTTATTTCTGTTTAGAGACAGCTGGTTTTTTTCCTTACTCACCTCTCAGAGCTCTATCTGCTCCTGCAGCTCAGGCAATGGAGCCAAAGCACCTGGCTTGTGCCAGCAGCTGCAGCCCAACGTGCCTGCCCTTCCTGAAGATATCCCCTCCTCGTGTGTCAGCAGGGATTTTTGCTGCACATCCCCTTGCCGCTTTGTAGTCAGTGACACCCCAAGCCCACTTCACCTCAAGCTCAAGGGCAGAGAGGAAACTTGTAGGGCAGCTTGTCTTGGATACTATGGCCATGATTTCCCCCCAGTTCCTCCCACACCCCGAGCAGCAGACAGACTTACTCTTTTCACTGCACTGCAGAGCTCAGCTCACTGCTACAAGCACGTTGCACTTGTCTAGGCCATGCAGCAAGTGGAGACACACTGCCCTGCATCACCCAAGGCAAGGACAAGGGCAGCAAGGTGGCCATTCTTGCTGGCCACCACCTACGCACATCCCAGGGAAAAAGGAATGTGGGCTTCCTTCTCTCCCTGCTAATAAAACGTCTGAGTGACAGCCACTGTTTACTCAAGGACCTAATAAGAGATGTCTGTGGGTATTTTCTACTTAACATCATTAGCTAAACACAAATTGGTGGCAGATGGAGACCAGCCCTTGTGTTTTTATTAGCACGGAGTTGGTTCCTGGCATTTCAAGGTAGATACAAGTTGGTGAATCTGTTCCCTGGGGCTGTAGAAGCTGCGAGGTGTGGCCAGGCTCTGTGTTTACAAGCTCTTAACACAGCTCCTCCTCAGCTTTTTCAACTCCAGGCATGTCAGCAAGACTTAGAGGCTCCGTGTGAGAGAACATGAGAGGGGCTCAGGGTGTCTGCTATCAGCCAAAGATTGCTGACAATGCTTCCACAGCCTCTGAACAGAAAAGCCACCCGCCACAGGCAATCCCTTCTTGCCTTAGAAGCCAAGAAGGAACCAAAACACCCTCGATGTGTTTTAAATCTTACAAGTGAAACTCAAGGATGACCCCAACCCACAGTTTAACTTGTCTGGGTCTTGCCCCAGAGCAGTGGAGCTATGACTGTGCTGTGACAAAAGTTCAACCTCTGTCAGACCCATCCTTCTGCATTAATGCTGAACTGTGTGCAGGATCCCACTCAACATTTGCATCTGGTGCCCACTGAGAATGAGACCAAACTAATTAAAACAAGCAGTGGGTGTTCTATGGAGTGAGTATCTTCAGAAATCTTTACTGGCTCCCAGAATGTGGTGGGAAATTCCTCTGCCATCAGATTTCCCCATTTCTCAGGCTTTTCCCCTTTGCTGCTCCAACAGCAGGTGCTCCAGGTTCCCATTCTGGAAGGTATGGCCCATCCTCTGTTTACAGGGACTTCAGCTGTCAGCACCCATGGGTTCTTGTAAGACCTGACCCTCAGCCTTTAACTTTACTGTAGATCATCCCCCACCCCACACCTGTCCTCCCCAAAACATGCAGAGACTTTCCAAAGCTGAGAATAGACTTTACAGCAGATGATGGTGACTTAAAACCTCACAGGGCCTCAGCACAAAACTCCCTCTGTAGAGAAAGAATAAAGAATCAGCTACAGCTACAGTGAGATTAATGTATTAATGACCCACTGGCACAGCACACTCTGGGAAAGGGGCTAATTAAAAGGGATTTGTGGAAGGTCATCGAGGATTAGGCCATCTAGGACATTCTAGTGAGAGCAGTGGCAGGACATCTGGGTTATCAGTCATTTTAAAAAGTTTTAAGGCTCCAGAAAGCAGAATCTGGACCAATAAATTTATCTGCACTAGGAATAACCCTCTTCATGTCAGTTCTGCAAGCACTGATGGCTTTAGGAAAACAGACTTGGCTTGGCCATGGCTTCAGAGCAGAAGCAGCTCCTTTGTGAAGGCCACTCCAGCTCATGCTGAAGCTGAGAAGCAGCCGAGGCTGGTACAGGAGAGGAAATTCAGCAGCCAATCCTGATAGTTATACAACACTAACTGTCATGGTTGAAGATCCTGTTTGGAAATGGAATCTCATTGCATTCCCCAGTCAGAAGGAGTAGAAATCCTTCTGGACAGAAGCAGCAGAAAACCAGACAAAGATCTTTTTCCCTTTGCTCTGTAGGAGCCAGGACAGGAGCCGCTTCCTGGGTCTGCAAAGCCCTGAGACAGCAAACGGAGCTCCACATACAGATGTGGCTTGGTGGGATGAATGATGATGAGTGTTTAATTCATGCTCTGGAATACTGAAGGATCCTGATGACTAGAGAGGGTCATCAGCCATAAAGTTCAGCTTCATGTCTGAAGTGACTTCAGGCAATTCAGAGCCTGAGGGAATGAGCAAAGGGCTTGGGTTTGGGAGAGCAAATGGTCAACTTTAGCTCTGGAACCATCCCCAAACTGGTCTGGATTCATGGCCTTGGACTGGTCCTGTCAGTGGCAACAATTGTGAGAGAAAACACGAGGGAGGGAGAAGTGATAAAACAACAGCACTGATTCCAGTAGCCTGGAACAGAAAACACATTTGACCTTCATTACCTCCTGACTCCTAATTCTGGCACTTAGCTCTGGGCTTTTGCTTTTAAAATACTGCCCCTGGCAGAACTGGGAGTCGGAAGGGAAAACAGAGGCTGGAAAAAGTGTGAGACTCCAGGGAGATGGTTATTTACTGGCAGATTCCCAACCCGCCCCTGCACTTCTAATGAAATTTCATTTGTCAAATCCAGCACAACCGGGTGACAAGCCAAAGCAGATCCCGCCTGCCCCTGAGCTTCGAGACATCCTCCTGGTCTCCTGCTCCCGGGCAGCGCCTTGGTTCTATCTGAGAAAAGAAAACCCCACCAGAATCACAGAATGGTAGGAAAAAGAAAAAATAAGAGTTGCTTGTAGTTAAAAAACCCATCCTGAGCGCTCACAGACATGTGATAATATCGGGTCTTAGGGTAGAGCTGTCAACAGGAATGGTCACAGACTTGGGTTTTATGGGAAAGGAGAATTAAAAAACAAAAGACAAGAGTTAAACACAAACAAGCCGATCGCACTTCCCCCATTGCTCAGGAAATACATTTTTAAAAGGGCAATGATTTACTTCAGACAGTCTGAATAGCTGGAGACAGAGAACTGAAATATGGCAAGGAAACTGCCACCCTAACAAGTTCCTTTGAGCTATCTGATGCTTTTTTTCCTCCTGCCCGAGTTCGGAGCCCTTGGAATACACATTCCATTGGTTTGCTCGGTAATGCGCACAGACTGTTCTTCCTGAGGTCCTCAAGACACTGTGCATCAACCTGAGAAGGAACGTCTTCACAGTGAAGGTGACGGAGCACTGGAACAGGCTGCCCAGGGTGGTTGTGGAGTCTCCTTCACTGGAGAGGTTCAAGACCAGCCTGGATGTGTTCCTGTGTGACTTGGTCTAGGTGATCCTGCTCTGGCAGGGGGATTGGGCAAGATGATCTTTTGAGGTCCCTTCCAATCCCTAATGACTCTGTGATTCTGTGAAACGAGTCCAATTGCTTGGTGGAGAGAGGCTACCATTGTCATGGTATCGGGTGGTGGGACCATTGTGGGGTTAGATGACCTCTGAAGGTCCCATCCAACCCAAAGCATTCCAGGATTCCATGATCTCTATGATGGTGGGGTCACTGGAAGCCATACACAGTTTAGAGTTGATTTATGTTGGAAGGGGCCTTCAAAGGCCATGAGGTCCAACCCTCCTGCTCAAGCAGGATACAGATTACTGAAAAGCATAACCACCTAAAAAGCCTAAATCAACTCCACAAAGCCGCATCCAGACAGGTCTGAAACACCTCCGGAGAAGGGGACTCCACAACTTCCCTGGGCAACCCATTCCAATACTCAGTAACCCTGACTGTAAAGAAGTTTTTCCTCATATTGAGGTGAGACTTCCTCTGTTCAAGCTGGCATCCATTACCCCTTGTCCTGTCTGACATCATTGAAAAGAGAGGATTCCTTTCTTCTTGGCCTCATGGATTTATGGACAGGGATTAAATCCCCTCGTAGCCTCCTTTTGTCCAAACTAGAGTCCAAATGTTCTCAATCTCTCTTCATAAGGCAGCTGTTCCAGACCTCCAATCATCCTCAGAGCTCTGCGTTGAACTCTCTCAATTAATTCTCTCTCTCTCTTGAATTGGGGAGACCAGAACTGGACACAAGACCAGAACTGGACACAAGACTAGAACTGGACACAAGACCAGAACTCCATACAAGACCAGAACTCCATACAAGACTAGAACTGGACACAAGACCAGAACTCCATACAAGACTAGAACTGGACACAAGACCAGAACTCAAACAGGACCAGAATTCAACACAAGACCAGAACTGGACACATACGAGATAGGAAAGCCCATCACCTCACCCACTCCACTACTCCAACTACTTGATACTCCCACAATTTACCTGCTCTTTGTTTGGTTTTATAGTCAACTAATCATTGTACCCAACCATGATGAAAGAAAGCATCAGCTTGCTCTAGAAAGGCTGAAATTGTATTTCCAAGTTAAATCTTCCCGTTTAAAGGTAGTAAAAACAAAAAACTCATCTCCTGCTGCTGTGTCACTGCGTACGGGGTCTCCTTCGAGGCTTCTGCTGGGCGTGTGGCAGCTCTGTGTTTATTTTGAAAGGATAAGTTGAGCAGTTGCTCAAGGATGGGTAGGAAGAGCCTGAGGCTGGAGATTACCGTGCAGTTTCTAATTAGGCTGGAATGAAAATAGGTCTAAATCCACCAAGTCCCCAAACCGCGTGTGCTCAGGTAGTAATTGATAATAATTAGTGTTCCCTGCGGCAGCGGGAAGGGCCTCGCTGAGATCTGGTTACCTCAGGCAGATCAGGAGGGTGTTTGTTTTACTTAAGTGACTCGCAAGGCCACATCACCGTGACATTCCAGGGCACCGGCAGAGCTGTCATTTATCTGCTGGCTGGTTGGAAAACACAGAAAACACCTGGTTTCATAATGTTTTCCTACTGAATCGCAGAGACAGCAGAGCTGGGGAAGGGTCTGGAGCTCAAGCGACTGTGGGAACTGGGGGGGTTTAACTGGAGACAAGGAGGCTCAGGAGAGACCTTCTGGCTTTTAACAACTCCCTGAACTTCAGGAGGTTGGAGCAAAGTGGGGGTCATTCTCTTCTCCCCAGGACTAGAGGAAGCAGCATCAAGTTGTGCCAGGAGAGGTTGACCCTGAGGAACAATTCCTATAACTTCCTCTGTTCTATCACCCAGAAGGGCATCAGGTTAAATTTCTCCAATGAATTAGATCAACAAAAAGATTCATGGGTGCAGCTATCAGAAAGGGGCACGATGTTTTCTCAGTAGCCACCCAGAAACCCATCCCACCAAGGCCTAGAGAAAGCCCCTGACCAGCAGGAACTCTGCAATCTCCACCTGATTGCTGTCCCTTCACAGAGGACTAGCAACAACTGCCAAAGTCAAAGATGAAAATAGACAGAAGCAGATCAGTAGTCAAAGGTGGAAGCAGAAAGGAAAAGAGAGAGAGTTTGTTTTCTACGAGGATTCAAAGTCTAGTTAAGTACCCACCACAGAGGATGAAAGAGTCCAGATTTACTCTGGTGGCACCTTCAATGTGAGCAGAACCGAAAGCAAACAGGAAGTGTGGGCCAGTTTTACTGAGCACTTGGGTGAGAATCATTGGGCTGCAGGTTCCCATTTACACATCTCAGTTCCCACATCCTTCTAGTTACTGTCCTACTGAGCCCAATATGCAAGTTAAACCCGAGTGGAGCCTTCCCAGCAGGGCTGCACTTGTGAAGCACTGACAGCGAGTTTCACCCTCTTGTGACAAGTAATGGTGAAACCTTTGTCCCAGCTGAAGCTGCACAGCTTCCTTAGAGGCCTTTTTGCTGCAGCTCTGTGCTGCAGCACAAGAAAACCACATCCTTTCTGAACGTGCCCCATGTGAGGTGTGACTGTGCTCTTAAAGACCCAGAAGAGCACATTTGGTTGCTGCAGCTCACAAGGCATCAGATGCTGGTGCAGACAGCAGGACATCAATGCAGAAGTGGCTGAAACAATTGTGGATTTAGGGGTTTAAGTACAGCAGAACCAGAAAACAGTGGAGAAGAGTAATTTCCCTCTATTGTATCTAAGAAGTTTTTCACATTCCTGGGAAGAACTTCCCAGCTACTCGGAGCCCTGCGATGTTTGACTGAGCTTCATCATTTTCTGCTCCTTGCTGGACCAGGGAAGGGACCACTTTGTACTTACAGGACAGAAGTGGCAGAGGTCACCGCCTCCTAAGCGAACAGCCTGTGATGATTTCACATGGAACAGATGAACTTTCACTTGGCTGAACCTCAGGGATCAGAAACTCACTCGGATTTTTCTACTACTGTTACTCCAGCTACCAAGTCTCTCCTGCGCCCAGAATTCCTGGACCAAAATTTTACCTGGAAACATCTCAAACATATTTTGAAGACGTGATGATTATTGTTTTATGGGTTTTCTCCTCTGCATGTCCCATTTCTGCCAGTAGAAACACATTTGTGGACAGGGGAGATGCAGGTCTCAAACTCCAGCTGAGCTTTGCTGAGCCAAGATGCTCAGTTGTCCTGGCCATCATCCCAACAAACACTCAGGAGCTGGATTCAAAAGGTTCAGGCACCCAACTCTCAACTACCCATGCAAGGATGAGCATAACGCAATAGGAACTACTGGACACCTCTGGAGTTGCAGCTCTATGTCAGCTGGGCCATGCTAAGATAGACCTTTCCACAGACTCCATGCTCAGTCCTGTCCCTGGTGGACCCACATTTATTCCCAAAGCTCCCAAAATGAAGTGGTTAGAGCATACAGATACCTATCAGGATGGCACATCTGGTGTATTCTTGATGACATGGGGAGACCTGCTCACACACGATACATCTGAAGTCTAGAACCATGACTGCATGGACACATCACACGTGTATTTGAGTCAATTTTCTGAAAACACTACATGAGAGACCAACAAACACAACCAACTGAGCAGAGCTGAAAGGTGCCCAGAGATGCAGGTGGCAAAATTCCTCCCTGCATCAAGTGCAAATAAAAGGCTGAAGGACGCAGACATACATTTTATTTGCCCAGAAATTAGGGTGAAGTAGCAATAAACAGGAAAAAGGGAGATAAACTCACTTTTTTTTAAAGAGCTTTTTTGTTTGTTTTTTTAAAGAGTGAAATAATGAAATCACCACAGTCAACCTCAAAGAAGAGAACCTAGGTCAACAGAGGAGCCCCAAAGCCTGAGGGAAAGGGATAGAAGGAGCACTTGCTCCTCCCCATGTGAATGAGAAGCGAGGAGAAAAGCAGAGCTGACCTTTCAGGGAGATCCGGAAACAGCCCCAGAGCACTTGGTCATTAGACCAAACCTGAGCAGAGCAAAACACACCAAAAGGCAGTAACAAAAACCTCACTCTGATGGGAAGAGGATGTGGTTTAAGGGGATTAGCTCCCAAAACAACAAAGCTCCTCTTCCTCAGGCTGCCCAGGAGTCCCAGAAGCGCCCTTCTGTAGCATCGAGGGTGCTGTGAAAAGGGACAAATGTTGGCAACTGCTGAGCAAATGACAGTAATGGGAGGTGACATCCCTGGGCCTGGACCAGCCAGCACACAATTGTCTCATTTTCATGGCGCGTCAAATTAAATCTGGACTTGAGCGCTTTGCTTGTCTCGCACCCTTATCCCTGGTCCAGAGCAGAGCATGGAAAACACTTCCAACTTCACACTGACTTTGACCTGCTAACACAAACACCAGTCCACAAAAAAGGGTGCTGAATCATTTTCCCAGCCACGACCTTTTCCCCTTTTCCCTCGTTTCCTTTCACCAGCCTCAGGCATCTATGTACCGGGACCATCTGAGCAGATTCAGTGTGTTTGCCCTTGATGAGCTGCAAAGAAATTATCTCGGCCGGGACAAGGCAGATTAAAAGCCTTTCTGAGGCTAGTATGAAGAGTCTGATGGATTTGCTGCATTAAAGCAAAAAATATCCATCCCAATAGCTTTAAAATGAGACAGAGAGTTGGGTTTTTTTAATGGAAGGGGACTTAAGGTCTCAAAAAAGGGATGAACTCCCTGAAGTTGGTGAGTTGATTGTGAGGTTTCAAGAGACTCCAAATTTGAATCTAAGACTCCACAGAGAGCAGTCACAGAATGAAGTTTAGGTTGGAAAAGACCTTCAAGATCATCCAGTCCAACCATTAACTTGACAGTCTCAAGGCCATCAGTCACAAAGATCGAGGAGGCACCAAAACAAGAGCAGGCAATACAGGTTTAAGAGAGCTGCGTAGGGACTTTTGGAGAACAGGTATCAGTATGACTGCTGAGCTAGTCTGACTTTGTCACAGAAGAAGAGGGGGTGTCTCATAACACCTACTGCTGCTTGAGTTGAAATACCAGAAAAATTCCCTCTGCTTGCAGCATTTTGGGTTCAGAAGATAGACAGAGGAACACAGAACAGGAGATGCCTGAAGCAGAGAACCATCCCATGTCCATAAACTCATCACACATGGTGCAAGCTCTGTGCTTCAGTGGGAGAGAGATGCAGGACAAAAAAGAAGCCACAATGACTTCTTGAAATCTTGAAGCACCCACCTCTCCTGGTACAACAGTTATGTTGCACAAAGACTCACCAAGGACCTCGCTCAACAAAGGACAAACAATTAAATGAAGAAGGAAGGTTAATCACAGAATCACAGAACATTAGGGATTGGAAAGGACCTCAAAAGATCATCCAGTCTAATCCTCCTGCCACAGCAGGATCCCTTAGATCGAGTTGCACAGGAACTTGTCCCGGAGGGTTTTAAATGTCTCCAGAGGAAACTACACAACCCCCTTGGGCAACCTGTTCCAATGCTCTGTCACCCTCACTGGGAAGAAGTTCCTTCTCATATTTATGTGGAACCTCCTATGTTCCAGCTCACACCCATTGTCCCTTGTTCTACCATTAGATGACATTGCAAAAAGCCTGGCTCCATCATCCTGATGCCCATCCTTCATAAATTTCTAAACATCAGTGAGGTCACCCCTCAGTCTCCTTTCCTCCAAGCTCAAGAGGCCCAGTTCCCTCAGCCTTTCCTCATAAGAGAGGTGTTCATCAAGGACCCAGCGCAGCAAAGGACAAGCAATCAAACGAATAAGGAAGGTTAATGGTTGGACTCAATGATCTTTAAAGGTCTTTTCCAACCTATATGATTCTATGTTTTTATGATTTGAGCACACGCCTAAAGTTAAGCTGAGTTCTCCTCCCTGCAGTCATTCCCCACTTGAAAAACCCTTGGTGGAGAAGAAGGAGGGTTGTTTAGCAGGATATTTTTAGATAGATTTTTCATGGAATATTTATGAAGCTTTATCCCACCCTGACTGTTCCCCGCCTGCTGTCTGGGTTTTGTGTGCGTAGGGTTGGGGTTTTTTTTTAACACTCAGCAATGCATCACAGAGTCCGGCTGCTGTTTAAATATTTGCCTGGAAAAATGAAAAAAACCTTGCAGTCTGTGCTTAAGAAGAGTGGTTTGGCACAAAGCGGACATTTTCAAACATCCATTTAGCAGATGGATCATTCTGTTCAATTACAAAGGAGGCAAAAAAAAAAAAACCACCAAACCCTAAAGAATGGTGAAGGATCTGAAGCTGGAATGTTCCTAAGCACACAGCTTGTTGTTTACTATCCACGTGGCTCTGGGCGTCCAGCAAGAAACTATCAATAAGTTCTTAAATAAAGATAAAATGAGCACGTCCCTTTCCTTTAAAGCATTTCTCACAGTGAGGGAAAAAAAGGCAGTAAATAGGCTCCACAATAGCCCGATGGAAAAATGTGCTAAACTATTTCTATAAATCAAATGTAGCACTTTGGCATCAGCTCTGAGGCAGTAAATTTAGTAAATGAGGACCAGATGATTTTAAAATAGAATCTTACATAACTTTCTAGGGTGACACTTGGGGGTTTTTTTAAATTATTTATTTGTTTTAATTTAATGCAAGTTTGTCTGTCTTGGTAAAGTTATATTAGCTGCTACCACAATGTGGTTTGGTCTTTGAGAAATGTATTTTTTGGTCCTTTATCCAGTGGTCTTGGTCAGACACTTCTCTTTCCCCCAAGTGCTTCTGCCTGTATTTGGGATTTTGTGTTTCTCAGGATTTCCCCCCCTCCCCATTTCTACACCAGATGATCCATCTCTGATAAAGAAGGAAAAGGAAATGATAAGACCAGTCTAAGGAGCTGATTCCACCGGCTTCAGTCCAAACCTTCTGACTCCATCTGCTCCTGTAGACCTGAAACTCTGTCCCCCGGCACATCGTTGACTTTTGGGATTCTGAGACAGTGTTTACACCACTAGACAGTCATGTCAGACCACTGGTTATGTTGTGGGGAGGGGGTATGCATCTGCTTGAGCTTCATGGGCTTTTCTGGTGGGCAAACACTCATTCACACCATGGTCTTTCACTGGAAGCAACAACCTCTGGAATAGCTACTGTGGACCCATCTGAAGGCACTACTGACTAAGATCCTACTGTGCCTGCTCACTGTCTAGACAGTCAGAGTTGACACACTCTACTTCCAAACTTCAAAGTTTAAGGGGAGCTTCTCCAGTCCCCTGACACTCCCAGAAATGAATGGCCTCAGGACTTGCATTCTCCAGCACCCTGTGGCACAACGCATGAGCTCAGCCGTTCCTCAAAAGCCAAGAACACACGTAGAGACAGACCTTGACAGCTCCCACAAAAGGCTGGGCTCTGAGGAGGTGAGTAGTCCAATCCTCATGTCAGCCCTTATGACTCAAGCCCTCATCAGAAGCAAATATCATGAGTCAATCGAGATGTAAGGGAAAGGAGAGACAGAGAAGAGAATGTTGGTGTGGAAGGAGAGACCAGCAAGCAGTTGTGTGCAGCCTCCCTCCTTTCATGTGATCCCAAGGATGGTGCTCTAGCAGCTCTGCAACAGTAACTGTGGTAGCCACTCAAGAGTTCTCTGCAGGCACTGCCTCCCTCAGCAGACAGTCAACTATGAGGGGCCAATGAAGTTGAGGCCAGGGCTAGGAATGCTGTATGGTCTGGGCCAAATCCTGATCCTAGCAAAGCTGAGGGAAGCTTTGCCAGTGGGAACGCCGGCACTCTGTCCTTTTCACCCCATCTGTGGCTGGAAGTGTTTGGAGTCTGCAAATGACAGCAATGGAAAAGAGAGGGAACAGACTTCCCACATTCCTTCTCTCCCAGTATTGTTTCCTGAGAGCCCTGCAACACACAGGAACCCAACAGCCTTTTCTTTACATGACAACGGGCTCAAGTGCTCCTTAAAAATAACAGGAGGAGGGGTTTGGAAATTAGTTCTCTCCCTTTAAAGAATGATTTGAGGAGAGAAGCCCATAAGCAGATTCAGATGGCAGCAGAGATAACCATTTTTGGCAGTTTTGTGGAGATGCAAACGTACTCTGAGACTGGAGCTTAAACATCAGCACCCAAAGACGAGAAAAATAAGTCTGAGTGTAAGACATTTCACATGTCTCTGTTGTTGTGGAGACCATCTGACCTCCAGTGAGGCAAGAGAGAGAAAAGGCATCGCTGTCCTATGGTTTCTCCTCCCTCCAAGCACCTCCTTTCAAAAGAAGTGAATTTCCCTGAATTCCACAAGCCTCAGAACACCTCCAGCCTCAGACTTAAGAGAATCACAGAATGGTTATGATTGGAAAGACCTTCAGGATCATGGAGTAGTAGACTTGAGACAGTTGGGTTAATGGTTGGGCTTGATGGTCTTAAAGGTTGGAATTTGATGATGTTGAAGGTTTTTTCCAACCAAAACAAGTAAAACAATTATCTGATTCTAACAAGGGGAAACACAAGTGGAAGGTTCAGGTGCAGCTCGGAGCTTCAGGATACCAGTGCTGACTCCTTAGGGCTGCATGAAAAGCTGAACGTGCCCGAGCTTGGTGCCCAAGTTTCCAGTCTGAGGCAATTCCGGTTCCAATTCTGGATTCCTTTAATCTCAAACAAGCTGTGATGTCTAAACACACATTTCCTCTTGAGCAACCTCCCTGTATTACATTTATCACATCTAGTCTGCACAACTGACAACCAGAGGGAACAGGAGCCCTTTGCACTCTCTACATTTGTGCTATGTCTCAGCTTTTCTTAAGAAACTCCCCCAAAAAAACCCTCCTTTTGGCCTCAGCAGCCACATGGCTGGAATCAAGCCTGTAGTTTTTAAGCCAGGGATTAAAAATATTTAATGCCGTGGGGCGAAAATAAAGAAGCATGTTCTGCGAGAGCGGGTTTGTTTGTTTGGGGAAATGAATGAAGCCTTTGACAGTATCTCTGGAAGGGTGCTCCACCCTGACATTCTTTTCCCTCTCTGGTCTTCCTCGCATACTTGACATTCTTCGGACTCTCCCAACACCACCAGTTTGTGGGCAGGCAAGCACTGGGCACCCAGTTTTAACAGTGATTCCACTGGTTCCTTTCCCCCACTTCATTTTCGCTGGAGAAGGTGAACTCCCACTCCTCATAATTGAGTGCTGGGACAAGAAGAACAGTTTCAAGCTAAAAGAGGGGAGACTTAGATGAGATCTGAGGAAGAAATTCCTCCCTGTGGGGGTGCTGAGGCACTGGAACAGGTTGCCCAGGGACATTGTGGCTGCTCCATCCCTGGAAGTGTCCAAGGCCAGGTTGGATGGGGCTCTGGGCAACATTGTCTGGTGAGAGATGTCCCTGCTCCTCATGGCAGGGGGTTGGAAATAGAGATAATCTCTAGTTCCCATCAGAGGTAATCTCTAGTGCCCAGCTAGAGATCATATCTAGTTCCTGCCTAGAAACCATCTCTACTTCCAGCCTAGAGATGATCTCTAGTTCTAGGAGGTTATTGGAAGGAGGTTACTAAGCAGGGCCTTAGTGGTTGACTCAGAAAGTGCTGCTGAAATGCCCGTCTTGAGAACATGGGCAGCGGCTGTGCTTTGCTGGGAAAGGAAGCGGGATGATCCCTCCACCTTCAGCCCTGTTCATTTAAAGGAAATGCAGAATTCTAGAGCAAAACAAGTGAATGAGCTCTGCGGTTTAAAGGCATCTTGGGCCGAATGACAAAGGGACAGACAGATTTTTAATGTTTATTAACTATTTTTATTCTCACATTTGACCTTTGCACTTATACCTGACCGCTGGACCATGGCTAACAACCACGACTCCGCTCATCGGGTGCAGCGGCACTAGAACTAAATTAATTTCAATCCCAATCCCCTGGCCAAGTATCACAGCAAGCAGTGATTATCCAAGGCACAGTCAGAGCTTTGTGCAGGCAGGAAAAAAGAGATAAAAGATAGCTCAGTGTTTCCCAAACACAGAGCTCACAGACCCTGCCTGAAAAGACTCTCTCAACTGTGAGGGAGACACTCGGCTGTGTCTCCCTTTTCTCAGGTTATGCCATGGGGAAATAGGAACAAGGGATTTTTGTCTGGGCAGCCTTTCAGAGCAGGATAGCTGTCTCCCATCCTTCAGGCACTTGTCACAAGGTGATAACTGGCTGAGTTGCTTCGGCAGGGATTCCCTTCCCAGCACGGCCAACAGCTCTGTTTCATGCTGGGTGCTGCGGGCTGTAGTCTGCTGTCCCACAAATACCCTCAAAAAGCCCAACTAGCAATCAGGAGAGTATAGGATGGTGCATGAGGGCAGAGGACAAGCAGGCGATCCATGAAATAAGCAGAAGGGAATAATTGTCTTCAGCAAAAGCAAAGGCACAAACAAAAGCCACTGATGTGGGCACAAGATGAAGTTGCGGAACTCATTTGCTACTCTGCTAAAATTGTGGTGGCATGAAATACGAGGTGATGAACCAAGCCACTGCTGTGCTGTGAAGCGAGAAGAACCTAAATGATTCTGTGACACATGAATTACCCTCCCGAGAACTTTAATAGGGCTCTGTGGTTATAAATCCCAGCAATACAGCTTGAGTTGACCCTACAACAGAGACATCAGTAAGAGCAAGTCTTGGCTTCCTCATCAGCATATTTCATTGTATAATCAGAGAATCACAGAAAGGTTTGGGTTGGAAAAGAGCTACAAGATCATTGAGTCCAACTCTTAACCCAGCTGTCCCAAGGCCACCACTAAATGCTGTCCCTAAGCTCCAGATCTCCACAACTCTGAAACACATCCAGGGATGGATTCAACCCCCTCCCTGAGCAGCCTGTTCCAAGGCCTGATGACCCTTTCCAGGAAGAAGCTTTTCCTCAGGCCCAACCTAAACTTCCCCTGGTGCAGCTTGAGGCTATTTCCTCTTGTCCTATCACCTGTTACTTGGGAGAAGAGACCAATTCCCACCTCTCTACAACCTCCTTTCAGTAGGAGTGAGAAAGTCTCCCCTCACCTTCCTTTTCCTCAGGCTAACCAGCCCCAGCTCCCTCAGCCACCCCTCATATAAAATACTGTTTCAAGAGTCTTCTTGGAAAACCAGAAGAATCAACAGCAACAAGAAAAACACAAAGGAACACGTGTACAAGGGGTTACAGGCAGCAAACCCTGTGGGGACTCATGCTAAGGAACTCTTAGGGCCTGTGTGGTCAATAAGAGATTGTAGAAACAAATTAGTTTTGCATTCATTTAGTAGACCTGTGGAGTGCACCCACGTATTTTATGTCAGAACTAGAGAATGGAGGAGATCACAGATAAAAGTAGGGCATTATTCAGAAGCAGTTTTAGCAATCAGATCCCTCTCTAGAGGATTAGTCACACGAGAAGTTAAGGATCTCACTGTACCATGGAATGAAGTTATGTTTGAAATCTGGTAGTACGAGTATATGCTCCGCTGCTCTTCCTCAGGCCACCAGAAATAGCCTTGAGCCCATCTGTGACCTAGAAATGTTGGTTAAGATCCAACTCGGGCAAAAAAAAACCACAGAGAATTTATTTCCTGTTCGTCTAAACAAGCTGGAGTATGTCCCATACACACAGCTCCCTACGACATGCACCCTATTAATCACGCCTGGCTAAGGGGGCTGAATGGAAAAGCACCAAGGATTGACACACAATGTTCTTCCACTTTCCTGTCCCCAAGATACCAGAGTTAATTAATAAGCCTTCATCGCTATGATCATTCTTTATAATGGGCATCTCCTGACCATCAGAGAGCATCTCCAGACTATCAGAGATATCTCCAGACCATCAGAGACCATCTCCGGGCCATCAGAGATAATCTCCAGATTAATGCCTACAAAATCTAAAGTATCAAGAGGAAGAGCTGGGACTCTGTGGCGGTGCCTAGCCACAGGACAAGGAGCAACGGGCACAAACTGGAACCCAAGAGATTCAGTTTGAATATAAGGAAAAACGTCCTGTGAGGGTTCCAGAGTCCTGGCCCAGGCTGTCTGGAGAGGCTGTGGTCTCCATCTCTGGAGAGATCCCAAAACGTCCTGAATGTGTGCCTGTGGGATCCGCTCCAGGAGAACCTGCTCTGGCATGGAGCTAGACTGGATGATCTCCAGAGGTCCCTTCCAACCCCACAGCATCTGAATCTATGACCATTAAAGTATCTCCAGACCACCAAAGCCACCTCAGCCTTGGGCATCACAGCACTTAAATCCAAGAACACAAAGAGATTAAGGTGAAAGAGTGTCTTTAGATGGCAGAAAGAGAAGAAATGCAGGTTTCAAGGGCAGGCAGGCAGTGTTCGGCCTCCTCCGAGTGCTCCACAAGGAACACTTGACTACGGAGGGGTGGATAGGATGGGTCCACCACCAGCAAGAACTCAGCTAAACGGCTTTGAGACGGCACAGAGGAGGGCAGTGGTGTGGGAGGGACCCGTCGAAGGCCTGTGGAAGCAGCAGGCAGTGGCCGCCGCGGCTCTCAGGATACATCAAAGCCCCTCAGGGGCCCTCAGGGGCCTTTACAGACCCTCGGCAGCGCCGCCGCCACCACCACCCGCCGCCGGGCAGAAAAGCGCGCGTGGGCGGAGCTTGGGGCGGTGGCTTGGACCGCGGGTGTGGCCTCACCCCGAGCGGAGCCAATAGGGCGGCGCTATGCTAATGAGGCGGTAGAGTGGCGGCGGAGCGCGGCGGGGCGCCAGCGGGAAGCGGAGCGGCAGCCGCGCGGGATCCCGAGCGCTGCGCAGCCATGAAGTACCCGGTAAGAGGGTCCGGCGGACTTTCAGGGGCTGCTCAGCGGCACCCGCGGGGCTGGGGAGTTCGGGCAGAGCGCCGAGGGGGTGGTGGTCAGGGGAGGCTTGGAGGGATAGGGGTCCGTTTGGTTAATGGTGGACCTGGGGGAAAGTCGGGTTTACCTGCTGGCCGGGATCATTTTGGGGTGAATATTGCTGGTTTCTCGCCGTGGTTTTCATTCATCCTTTTTTACAGTCACTTTGCAAATGTTTCTTTGTCTCGGCGTCTTTTTACCAGAGGATTTTGATTTGGATTTTGTTTTTTTTTTTTCCCCAGAAAACACAGATCTTGTAGAATCATGGAGTCGTTTGGGTTGGGACCCTAAAGATCATTTAGTCCAAACCCCTTGCAATGAGCAGAGACACCTTGCAGTAGACCAAGTTGCTCAGAGCCCCACTGCCACCCCAGTATTTACTTAAACCCCTCTGGGAAGGTCCCACGGGGAGCTGGGTTACAGCACAGTTACTGTACAGAGTTATCGTAATCTGCTGCCATCAGAAAGAAAAGGGGGAGGGAAGAGAAAACTTTCCTTCCTTTGCGAAAAATTACTTCAGCGTGAATAAAAAAGGTGATTGGGAAGAGTTCTGTACTCGCTTGGGTACTAAACTAGCTTTGGAAGTGACAGCCCGTCTTCTTACCGGGGTTGCACAGTGGGAGATAAAAGCCCTGATGCTCTGCAGTCGTATGAGGCTTTTAAACCAGAACAGGAGGAGATGTGACTCCTGGGTAAACTGACATGGATTTTCATGCTCTTCTATCTAGCTGAGCTCACTTTCAGGCTGTCTCATTGCCAAATTATGAGGGAGGGAAGAGTTAAGTTTTCAGAGCTGCTCCATCTCATGGTGGTTAAGAATAAGCAGGCGAAAGAAATTGTATAGGCATAGATAGACAGCGATACTCTGTGGCTTTGAAAAGTGTTTTATCTGGCTCCAATGACTTTTTTTCTATCTAATTCCACCTCTAGCAACCGGCTGATTTGAAATTTGAGCTCAAATTCATCCCTGTCTCTTTCTAATCCCTCCTTACGTCAGTTCAGGCAGACTCATACCTGCTTAGAGAATCTGAGACTCCTACCATAAGGCATCAAGCACTCGGGGGTGGAAGAGCAGTGGCGTGGTGAAGCCCCAGAGCTCCTAAAATGCTCAATTACTTGTGGCTGAGTGACACTTGTATCCCAGTAGCAAAATCCGTGATTATGCAGCCCCCTGACTTCTGTCCCCATCTGTCCTTCCTCTGCTGCTTCATACACAGCCCAGCAGCACTGCAAGAATAGGGACCGATAAGGTGGCTCATGATGGGGAGGTTTTCCCAGCTCTGGAATGTTTTCCTTTGCCTTGTCTGGTTGGAATGAGCATTTTGGTTTGGGTTTGTGATTATGTAATTCTAGACACAGGGAGCTAGACAAAGAATAAGCCAAAAAGAAAAAAATAGAAGACTGAGGGTTTTGGCTTCAAAACCCTTCTTGTCAGACAGTGGTGTTTGCTTTCCCTGGGAAATGTGCAGGAGTTTGGACAAACATCCTGAGATCTATTTCTTAGCCCTGGAGTAACAGATAAAGAAAAGACCTGCTCATTCATTCTCTCATTCCTGCTTTTTCTGCCTTTCTTGTCTAAAGGAAAACACAAGTCCTGTAGCTTTTACTGTGGGCAGAAAGGAAGGGAATGGAGCTTTCTCATGGCCTCCCTGGGGTCACACCATCACTTCAGAGGTGGCTTCACTTCCAGGTGCAGGGTTGGGTCTGTTGAATGGCTCATGGTGTTAGCTTGGGACCTGTCATTCTTTACTGTGAGAGTCTGTATGAGAAGGCCTCATGTAGCAAAATGATTGAGATGCTTATTAGTGTTTAATTAGAGTATTAACAGTTAGACAGAACAGGAACTGACTCATGTGACACCCTGAGGACCTGTCTCTATCACTCATGGCTTTCCTTTCAGTGTGACTAAACCCAAGGTCATTTCTGGAGTAGAAATCTTCTCTGCCACTCAGTCCACCCTTTTTCCACTCATAACTGTTTTGAAAACTGGTTTCCTGTCTGCTTTCACCTGAGCTTTTATTCTCCATCCTACATTCTTCCAACAACAACAAAAAAACCCCTTCAGGTCTGAATCTTCTGAGGGTCAGTGGGAGATTTCTTGTGGACATAAGCAGGTTCAGAATTCTGCCTTATCTAGGTCTCTGCACACTGTGAAATTCAGCAAAGATGTTCAAAGGGTGGATCCTGCTCTACCAGTATACCAGTTAAATACTGGAGAACACAGCAGCTGGCCAAATCAAGCCAGGGGAGGGTAGGAGACATTAAGCATAACCAATGCTTGTATGTTGACTGTGAGGATTCCTGAGTCCCACTTGTCTACAAGCTACTTCCAGAAGCTAATTCCTGTAGGAGTTAGTTCTTCACTTGATGACAGCAGTGTCCTTTCATGCCAGACCTCTAGGTACCACCAGCCTGCACCCCATCAAGTTCTCATGTGATGCCAATCCAGTATTGTCTTCTGGAAGATAGGATCAACCCTCTGATATCCAATACAAGCAGTGATTACAGATGTGGCAGCCCAAATGTACAGTGCAGGAACAGCTGGAGAAGAACCTGGATGGTAGAGGATACATCTGGACCAGTAGTTCCCATGGCCTTACCTCAGGCAATAAGAGGAGATGTGACCCTAGCAAGGCTTTTGTAGCTTCTTGGCCCTTCAGGAAAAAGAGAAGGAAGGAAAAAGGGGACTTATCTGTTTACTGAAAGATCCGAACAGTTAAGGAAGGAGGAGAGGAAAAAACTACATTCCTGACCTCCTTGAAGCCCAAAGGAATGACGTAGATGTAAAGTATGAGGTCTTGATTCTCTATTTTTAGATAATTTGTTGGGCAAGGAAGAAACCCTAAATAAATAGGGTTCGAACTGCCTGCCATTTGTGCTGCAGCCCAGTCGCCTAATATATAGACTTGCCCACAATGCCTGCGTGCCAAGGCAAACAAAATAGTGACACTGGGAAGAAACACTCCGTAGCCCCACCAGAAGTGCTTGTGAAAAGCTGCTTGTAACCCTGGCGATGAAAGACTTTGAGCTTTGGGCCATGTAAAGGGAAAAGCACTGCCTGTACCCTACCAAATCCTCTTGCTTTTGTTTATTCCTCACATTCCTCTTTGTTTTCTTCTTTTTTGTTTGGTTGGGGTGGGTTTTTCTGGTACCTCCACAATCAAATTTAGAAGTAAATAGGAACCATAAAACCTTGTGCAAGGTGGTACTGGAGAAAAATTAGTCGAGAAAGGGAACTGTCCCAGTTTTGCTGTTTCTGTTTCCACTGTGCATCTGCGGTGGAAGTTTTGTTAGCAGTAGGACCCGTTCCTTCCTAAAGCCCAGAGGACCACTGTCCTCCTCAAATCGGGCTGTCCCATAGTTCCTGGTATATGGCCCCATCAAAGTGGTATATGGAAGGGGGCAGGACTGCCACTTGAACAGATTTTTAAATTCCAGTTTGACCTTAGATAGTACCCACTGCCCCTTGGACTAATCCAGGTGTTTTACTTGTGCTTTTAAGGTCCTGCTAGAGGTTGCAGAAAGCACTTGTGCTCCAGATCCTTCCCCATCTCCTTTGCCCTTCTCTGGACATACTGCAGCCCCTCAATCTCTTTCTGGCAGTGAGAAGCCAAAACTGACCCCAGGATTTGAGGTGGGACCTCCTAGTGCCCAGTCCAGGGGGACAATCCCCGCCCTGATCCTGCTGGCCACACCAGGGTTAACACCAGCCAAGATGCTGGTGGCCTTCTGGCCACACACTGGCTCATCTCCAGCTGCTGTCAACCAACACCTCCAAATCCTTTTCCCCAAGCAGCTTTCAACCACTTTTCCCCCAGCCTGTAGCATAGCAGGGGGTTGGTGTGACCCAAGTGCAGGAGCCAGCCCTTGGCCTCATTGAGCCTCATCCAGTTGGCCTTGGCCCATCAATCCAGCCTGTCTAGATTGCTTTAGGGACTACATTTTGGAGAATCCTCATGAAGCCTTACTGCAAACATCAGTAAGTTGGAGCACAATTCCTAAGACCAAGTACAAACTCACCTTTGGAATCTGAACAATCTTAATCCAAGCAACACGTGTGGTTAGAAAAGGTCATACCTGCCTTGATATCTTATCGCTGAACGTTGAACTCCTACGTGTGGTGGCTCAGGAGAAGTTTATGTTGTTGAACCACCCTCACCCTATTACAAACACCAGTCACCACAGTAAAAGTTGGACCAAGGAAGTTCACCTGGAGTCCCAAACACCCCAGCACACCACTGCTGGAACCAGAGTAGCTACTGACTGCATTGGCCAACTTTAGAAGGAGTAGAAGACAGGGAGCCTTTTAGTGTTCTTGCAGAATGCTTGTGCTCATGGTAGCCCTCAGCTAAGTGGGTGGTCTTGCCCTTGCACAACAGCAGAGAAGAGGGTGGTCTACAAGTACCTGGAAATAGCCAACAGCCCTGTTTGTGTCTCTGCACATACTAAAAGCAAAGGACCATGACTGGGGCACAGGGGCTTCCTCCCCATCACATTATCAAAGCCCTTAGGAGCACAGGAATGACTTCTACACACAATAGATGGGCTTAGGTCACTCCGGGGCTTAGGTCAAACCACTTTTGTTCTGCTTGTTTTATTTGGACAAGCTTATCAGAGACACACAAGTACCCAGAGGAATTGGGAACCCGCCTGTCTCCACGTTGTGAAGTTTCATTTCATATCTTAAGGCGACGTCAGCACTGGAAAGGAGCTCAGGCAGGTGCCTGCCTTAGCTGGGGAGACACCAGCCCTTGCGTGTTGGCAGATGACCCTCTCTTCTGCCTTTTGGTCTAGACGTTACAGTAGTGGAAACTGCCTTTATTTTTAAGGAGCTCATTTTTCCACAGCAGCTTTGGCTGCAGCTCATGTCTGATGGGGAGCAGCGCTGCGAACGCTATGCTTTGCCCTCCTGGAAGCAGGACGAAAAAGGGGATGTATTTATTTTTCCCCTATAGGGATGAGGCCCGTTGGCACCTTTGTGTTTGTGTGTTTGCTCTGAAAACACTTCGTGCACAGTGGGAGGGGAAGGGAAGAGCCCTGAGAGTGGATTTACTCCACACTAGCAGGCCAGAAGCCCTTTTATAAGCAAAGTCACAGCAAGGTTGAACATTTTTAGGAATAACTGAGAATGATTTGGTGACAACAAATGTTGGGAAATGCCAAAGGATCTTAGGAATAAATCTGTGTTCCTCTAGGGAACATCCTGCTAGCACAGAGAGAAACCTAAGACATCTTGGGGAAGAAATTTCTCCCTGTGAGGATGCTGGAACAGGTTGCCCAGGGAGGCTGTGGTTGCTTCATCCCTGGAAGTGTTCTAGGACAGGTTGGATGGGGCTCTGGGCAACCTGGTCTGGTGAGAAGTGTCCCTGCCCATGGCAGGGGTTAGGACTGGATGATCTTTGAGGTCCCTTCCAAGCCAAACTAGTCTATGATTCACCTCGTGGTTAGGTAGTGTCTGGAATGTCTTGTCCTATGGACTTTATATGCAGTTAAAATGCTTTGGGAGATAATTTTTACTGTTTTAGATTACACAGACACCTCCTGTTTTCCTCTCTCCCTGCTTTATCTTGTTCCCAGCCCAGAAACTGCACAAACCGATCTCTCATGTGATTTTTTTACAAAAAATGTAAACAAATAAAAATTGAAGAATCCTGCTTTCCAAAGCTGAAGACACACAGAAACCAGCTGGTGACAGTATTGAGATCTAGAGAGCTCCAATTTGTTGACAGCCAAGTGGTGACTTTCCCCAGAGCTGCACAGAGAAGGGTTAAATGGAGGAGGAGGGTTTGTTGGGGTTTTTTTAAGGGAGAAGACTGCTCTGCAAACGCCAAATGGAAAACTGAGAACTCGAAACACACGTTTTGGGATTTTCCTTTCCATCTACTTCCCCCGTCCCCGCTCCCTGACTTCTTCTCTGCTCCTTCAAGTCTTAAATGTTCAACATCCGATCTCCTTTCATTAAGGTTTTAATTGCTTTGCCTGCAGGAATGAGGTTCGGGTTTTCCATCTGCTTCTTGGTTCTTTTTTTTGATGTGCTGCGGTGGTTTAATCGCAGTGAGATCATATTTACTCGGAGGCTATTGTTTGCCCTGCTTTAGCTTTTCCTTGCCTCCCCTCCCCAGTTGATGTCACTGAAGGCACGGAGCCCTCAGACACGTTTGAAAAGGCCTTTTAAAGTCATGGAACTGGATCACACCCTTCCTTGGGTGGGGGGGAGAAGGAAGCTGCTTACGAGGGCAGGACGCAGGCAGGCTTAGGTGGGGTGGAATTTCCCCAGATATTATAGGGCCTCAAGGTACGTCGGGGATTTGGGATGTGCCCCCAGAAAGCGCAACGAAAACGGGCTTTCAGCACCCCCAGCAACGGGGAGGACGGTCAGCGGTGGGACGTCGCTGTCCCAAAGCCTATGGGGCTTCCGCGACAGCTCCAGCCCAGGGTGGGTGGTCTGGAGCTACGGCAGCAGCGCTGTCATCTGGGGGGTGGGCTCCTGCGCTCCCCCAGCCCTGCCCTCCCGGCTGGCTGCGGATGGCCACGGGGGCTCCAAACGGAGGGGTGCTGTGTGAGCAAAGGGAGGGGCTGTTTGGGTTCCACACGCCCCACGTGCGCTCATAGGGCACCGCGGAAGTTGCGCGATCCAGCCCAGACACCCAGCGCTGAGTCAGAAGGGCCAAGTTGGCTCCCGGCGTAACCCTGACCTCAGATTCTGTTTCCACGGTTATGTTTGTGGTGCCTGGGGAAACACAGCAGCACCCAGCACACCCCGTAGCTCCTCCTAAGAGATAAAATCAAAACAGCCGAGCCAAGCCCCAAAACTCATTCAAGAGGTAGAAGATGCTCCTCCTGTCACCTGCTTCTTCCCTTGCAACAGGGCACAGTGACAGGGAGGAGTAGAGAAGGAGGTGGATGGGAGCTCTGATGCTCGACTCTTGCTCTCAAGCCCTTGACTCTTGTAGGCAGACAGTTCCCCTCAGAGTAAAACTCTCTCTGTCCTGGGTTTTCCTGTGGGCTCTTCAGTCTCACGGGAGGATCGTTACTATTTACGGTTACTACAGCCATACTAACCCAAAGTGCTCGCGCTTGCTGCTTGGAACGGCAGGGATTAATCTTGAAGAAGCCCAAAAGACAGGGAATAGATAGACAGATCATAGATAGATAATTAATCAACTGGATTGTACACAGCCACTCCTTTGGGGTGTCTCCCTCCGCCTTTCCTTCCTTTGTCCCTCTCTTCCTTCCTTCTCCTAAGCTGGCTAAGCACAGGAGAGCAGCCGCTTGGCTCTTGGAGAAACCAGTTTGCCCAATAATAGAAACAGAAAAGAGGGTCCCACCCTTTGGCTGTTTGCACGGTAACTCCACATAGGAAGTCCTACTTAAAAGCAAGACAAGGCAACCCACCAGCCAAGCCCAGCACAGGGACATCATCCACCTCTGAGGGAGCTCCGGGTCAGTTCCAGCTCTCCCCGGTGCGTTCATTCATTGCTGGGCTGGCACAGTGCTGGGAGCTTGGCACCAGCCCCCTCTGCCTTCAAAGAGCCCATTGTTGGATCCCAGCGTGTCATTTATCAGCCGCGGCTGGGGACACCTCACACCTCGTGGCAGCTACGTCGCCGGCTGCATTTACTCCAGCAGAACCGTGTTGCCACCAGGCTCTTTAACTCTTCATCAACAACCAACCTTTTCATCCTCTAGCCCCCAATGTACAGAACTCGGGCAGCTCCCTCAGCTGCAGGGAGGGCCAACCAAAACAGATCATAATCTTCAAAGTGTTTTCCCCATCTTTACTCAGCTGCAGGCACATTCAGCAGTGATCGCTGAGAGGAGAGCAGGCACCTGGGACTCCTCTAGAATAAACCTCTTTTATGCACTGGAATTGAGCCTGTAGTTCATAGCATCACAGAATGTATTGGGTTGGAAGGGATCTTCAAAGGGCATCCAGTCCAACCCTCCTGCAGCAAGCAGGGCTGTCACTCACCGGACTACATTGCCCAGAGCCACATCCAGCCTGACCTTGAATGGCTGCAGGGCTGGGGTCTCCACCACCTGTCTAGGCAACCTGTTTCAGGGATACCCCACCTTCAGATTCAAGAACTTTTTCCTGATGTCTAACTCAGATCTACCCTTTTCCATCTTCAAACCGTGACCCCTCGTCCTATCGTTCCCTGCCCTATTGAACATTTCTTCCCCAGCCTTTTGAGAACCCCTTTCAGGGACTGGAAGGTCACTATAAGGTCCCCCCAGAGCTTTCTCCTCCCCATACTGAACAACCCAATGCTCTGTCTGTCCTTGTAAGAGAGGAGCTCCAGCTGTCTGAGTATTTGATCATTTTCATGGCCCTTAAGCATCTGAGGAGAAAAACAGCTTAGAAGCCTTTTTTTTTGTTTCTTCTTTGACCCATGGCACTGCATGCTGAAAAAACTTCCCCTTTCCAGTGATCTTATGGAATAGTCTTTCTGTGGGGCTCAAGAGTCCAAGGTTGGGGGGCTCAGGAGAATGGAGCCACAGGTACCACCAGCAGTGGGCTATTCAAAAGGCCTTGGAGGGGTGGAAATTGCTGTGGAGCAAGTGGCAACCAATTAGTTTAATTCACATGTTGGCGCCCGAGTTACTGCTGACAACGGGTATCCAAAGCTGTTTGCAGCAAAGAGGCTCTTGAAGCACGTCCAGAAAGTATGAACTGCTGCGGGGCAGGTGGTGAGAAGGTCACTGGGACAGAGATAATGAGCAGCTGGGAAAAAAAATTCACATGGGAATTTTTATCTGCTCTAATTCTAGCACCATTCCAGCTTTGTTCTGAGAATTGCTTTGCTGTAGAGGCTAATCAGGCTTTTCAAAGACCTTTAATCAGCAAAGTTTAGAAGAATGAGCATTTCTCACCGATTTAAGCTGCTTGTTTTGCGGCCCCTCTGTAATGTTCCTCCTGCTTTACACAACACCCTCTGCAGAAGCCTCCTTGAACTGGCTGAACTGAGCAAGGGCAAAGGAAGAAAAGGTTTTCATTCCAGCTGGGGTCACTACATTATTCTTTAAATAATGTGGTCTTCAAGGTCTTTCTATGGAGAGCAAGACCTTGAGGAGCCTTGTCCTTTGAGGTTGGTGGGTTTGAACTTGATTTTTCCATGTTGGTTTGATCTCCTGAACACTCCTTTGAATTCAGTTCATGTTTCTCACCACCAAGAACGTGTTGGAAGTTGGAGAACTCCACTGTGTTCATGTGTGTTTCTTGCCCTTCAGATATGGTTTAGCAGTGGGCTGGGTACAGTTGGGTTGATGGTTGGACTTGGTGATCTTAAAGGTCTTTTCCAATCTAAGATTCTCCCATTCTTTCTCCACAGAATCTTATGGCAAGAGCCCTGTATGACAATGTCCCTGAGTGCGCAGAAGAGTTGGCCTTCCGCAAAGGAGACATTCTGACGGTGATAGAGCAGAACACCGAAGGCCTCGAAGGATGGTGGCTCTGCTCCTTACATGGCCGGCAAGGCATCGTTCCCGGCAACCGTGTGAAACTCCTCATCGGTCCGGTGGTACAGGACAGTCCTCCTGGCCAGGAGACAGCCAATTCAGGATTGATGCACCAGTCCTTCAGCCAGCCAAGCTCGCACGCCTCAGCACGGGATCCTGTCTACCAAGTGCCACCTTCCCACCTCAATCAGGGGATTTACCAAATACCCACTGGGCACGGGCTGGTGGGACAAGATGTTTACCAGGTGCCACCTTCCATGCAGAGATGTTTTGATGGGCCGAGTCTGACCAACAAGGTGCGTCTAAGGATTTTCTCCTTCCACTGTAATAAATTCTTCAGTCAGGGGGCTGCTCAGTGGAGTCTCCTTCTCTGGAGACGTTCCTGGACATGTTCCTGTGTGACTTGGTCTAGGTGATCCTGCTCTGGCCTGGGGATTTGACTAGATGATCTTTTGAGGTCCCTTCCAAATGTTCTGTGACTCTGTGTTTGCTTTCGTGTCACAGCTCCAAGAGCAGGTCACTTATGCTGAAGTGGTCAACATCAGGCAATAGCCTGTGGATCTAGGATATAGGAAGCATATGTAGGGGTATAAGAGGTTTGGAGCTGAGCTGCCACTGCTGGAAAAGTGAGGGAGAAATACATCATCCTGTGTCTTCACAGGCTCCTCACTTGAAGTGGGAGCTGCAGCAGCCAAGAAACCCCAGTGAGAGGTGTTAGTTATGTGGGTCCCTCCATTCCTGCTGTCTCTCTCCCCATGTCCTGTCTCTCCCTCATTTGACCTTCACAGGGTACCTCAGGGTGACTGGTGGCACACAGTGCCTTGGCAGCTGGAAAGGGTTCAGGAAGGCACTGGAGGGAGGTTTTCACCTAGAGACTGGTAGAATCAGTCAAAGTTATAAAGTTGTTTGTTTGCTCAGCTTTGCCAGTTGAACGTTGTAGGGTGGGTGTGCGGGAAGATAAGGAATGAGAAAATTGCCCTTTACTGCTCAGGTAGGGACAGGAGCTTGGTCAGAGTGATTACAAAGGATTTCCTGAGAAATCTCACATCTTCTCTTCTCACTGTTTTCTCTGTAGAGTAGATACAGCAAAACATTTTGCTCTTCCCCCACTCTGCAGCTCCACTAAAACCAGTAGAGCATTTCACATAAACCTGGATGCTAACAGGGACTGGTAAAACTGGAGCTGCTGTGAAACTGAAATCTCTGGTTTTAAGCATAAACTTCTTGCTGAGGTGCAAAAGAAGTCACTAAGTTACCCATTTCCTCCACATTTCAGCCTAGAATTTTTTCAGCAGGCTTGAATGTTCTTTTTGCTGAGTCCAAGTCACCTTCTTTAGAAAATTAAGACCATTTCCTTGGCTGCTCTCTAATGTGGTTCATTTAGTTCCTTGCAGCCCACTGCCTAAAACCAAGTAGCTGATGGTAGAACAAACTGAAACCACACGTTTGTGAAGCATTTTGCCCTCAACAAAGCAGCGATCGACTCGCTTAGTGCCAGCCAGTCTTGTTATTTCAGTTCAGGATCAAAGCCATCCTGTCCGGTGCCTGAGTTTAATCCTGGCTCCCAAGAGCCCCAAGTCGGGGTACTCATCATAAAGGGAGCATCTAGTTCCAACTCCTCTGCCATGGGTGGGACAGTCCTGGAGAGCTGCTCAGTTCTACACCCAAAGGAACCCGTTGGGATTGAAACTGGTCAGCAGTGGTGTGGTGGGGCTGCTTTTATGGGCAAAGCTTAGGAGCTGCTGCCAGGCAGCAGTAACCAGTGGTACAGAGCTGTGCTGGGGCAGCGCCGCTCCTCAGCCACAGAAAGTTGGGAGTCCTGAGGCAAGTTAATTACTGTGATTAATTGATTCTGGCCCAGCCACTTGTTGACGATGGAGCTCTGTCAGCTCCTTCTATCAAATCAAAACATAACCTTCCGAAATTCGCCCTACAACGACAGAGGTAATGAGGGGTGGTTTAAAATGAATCCTGGTTAGCCCCAGGCTTTTACAACCTTGCTGCAAGTTGAGTCACGGAAGGGTGACAGCTCTAAGTGTGAAGTGCCTGAGGGGCATAAAGATGTGAAAGCTGTGTCTCAGCACTTCCCCCTTCCTTTCGCTGCAAGCCTAGGCTCTTGCTGCAGCCAGCAAAGAGGAGAAACCTTCAGACAAATCTGATGTTGAAGAGACTTTAGGTTTATCTTTGCTGCAAACTTCTGTGTAGGCTTGAGGGCTGGTTTTGCACCTCAATTTCATTTGCAAAATGTTTGGGGTAACTAATTGTGAGGGAAAGTCACTCCATACTGACCACCTTGAGGATGTCCTTTGGAGGAGGTGCTGTCAAAGCACAGAGTCTCTTTCGCATCTGTGATGGTTTAGGTTGGAAAAGAACTTGGAGATGATCAGGTACAACCACTAGACCAGCTGTACCAGGGAAGAGGCTTTACCAGCCCTGAACTACAGCTCCTACAGCACTCAGAGTAACTCAGGCAAGTACAGATTAACAGCAGCATGGGACATGTCAGGGTTTTTTATTTGTTGATCTGTTTGAACTAGACTTCACAGTTCAGGAAACGCTTGGGATTTATTCACCTTTTCAGAGAACAGGGAACTTGCACAGAGTCACACATGACCACCCCTGGCCTATCTCCAAGTACAAACACACCCTTGACAGGTCAAGGGCTTCACACCCGGCCACCCTGTCATCTCCACCTCTTTTTCAAGAGTCCCTGCCTTGGGTCAAACCCAGACGAGGGGACAGACCTCACTTCCCTGCTCTTTATTTACAAGAGAGTGACATTGGTTGAATCCATGAGAAAAGTGGAAGCACCACCCCACCAGCAGAGCCACCACCCTGACAGTTCTGGCAGAGACCTCAGTCGCAGGAGCTAGTTCCCCACGTTACAACGGTTTTCCCTTCCAATTAAACAAGTGCCAGCTTAGCCGGGAGGAAACGAGCGGCCACGTGTGACGCTGGTTCCAGAAATAAGCCTGGCTGCTTTATCCTCTTGTTTTCCTGCCCTTTTTGACATTTATGAAGTAGGAAGAGACGCACATTAGGGACAGTAAATAGTTGTGTGGCAGCTGGATTTTATCAGCAAATAAAACCAGAGCAGGTCCAGTGTTTCAGGCAAAACGTCTTTACAGTCTGAGGTGGAGTAACACCCCTGGTTACCCTCAAATCTGGAGCACCCCAGACTTGTCATCTTGCATCTTTCACATCACAAGTTACTTTGGGGGATCCATATCCCTTGTAATAAAATACTACTCCAGTGCTAAATGTGCTGAACACGACAAACCCGCTGCGTGCGGTAGGGATGGCACCTCAACACCCAGTGCGGGGAACTCTCCCAAGCTCTGTGGAAGTGAAGTGGTGAAACCAACAAGCAGCTTTTTCCTTAACCTTGGGAGTTTCACTTCTAATGTTTCACATGACATTAATGGGAGAAAAACCCTTTTACTGAGAAAAGCTTTGTGTGGTTCATCCAGCCTCAGTGGTCTCTATAAAAAGCACCAAGTGAAGAAACCCTAGTCCACAAGTCCGAGCAAGCAGTTGTTAGTCACTGCTGTGGTGGGTAGAGAAGGATTTTAAGAAAGAAAGACTTTCTGAGGCTGAGCAAACAGATGAGCTCAGCATCACTCTCTTCTTCTCCCCAGGTTTGGGTAAATGGACCTGTCAGCACTAAACCCCGAGTGGGGCATTCGCCGTGAGTGAGTTGAAGACAACTCAAACAGAGAATCTTGTCCTGGAGACAGAAACAGAGATGAAAGCAGGATGCTGACAGTCAGCAAACAGAGCTCTGCTGAAATCCGAAAGGCTTGGCAGGCAGGCTGTGATCTTGTAGATGTTTTGTTTTGGAAGGAGGCTAATTAGCACCAGAGATCATCATCCCACGTGTCCGACATGGAATATTTTTGCTTTTTTAAATAGCAGCAGTGCTGTTACATCACTTGGGGTTTGGAAGAAACTAAGCTCTCTTCCAAAAGAGAATGGAATCAGGGTGAAATTAATGGTGTTAAGCTTTGAGGAGATGCAAACCTTCCAGAGCAGTCCATCCCTAATCCCCAAAACATGTTCCCCTTGGCTCTCGTCGTTCTTTCCTGCTCTGGCAGGGGGATTGGACTGGATGATCTTTCAAGGTCCCTTCCAGTCCCTAATGCTCTGTGATTTATATGCACAGGCTGTCCTGGTTGTATAGTTACTGGTGTAATTACTACAGGGATGTGACAGACAATTAAGGATGGAGTTTGTACCTATCTGAAAGGCATCAAGACCTTCTATAAACTTGTCAGCACAAGGTTTGCTAAGCATCAGTAGCCCATGTCCATACAGAGAAATGGAGCCAGAGGACCTCTACTCATCAAATTCAACTGAGCTGCTTCCCAAGGGGAGGTTTTCTCTGTCTCCTCCTCTCAGAGCAACCAACCTAAATGATTGAGGGACATTTCCACTGCTTCTGCCCATGAGATCACTCAGCATGAAGTTGAAACTCCTTTTGGCAATGCTTTGCCTCAACTGGGTTGGGGTTTCTTTTGCCCACTGGGAAATACCAGTTCACCATAAGTGAAACCGGTGACAGGGAAGGATCTGTTCTGAGAAACCTCTCAAAGGAGGAAAGAAAATATTTGGAAGGGAAACAAGTCGTCATGGAAATACCCCACTTCAGCAATTCCCGAATGAAGCTTCTTTTAATTCCCCTTCAACTTTCCATCTCAAAAGTTTAATAGAGGGAAGAAATAACAGAAAGGTGATGAGGCTCCTCAAGAGAATTAAAGCTAGCTGTTTGGACTGAGCCAAACTGGTTTGTTGGTAGTGAGCCTTCAGGATTTCATGTCACTCAGCACTGCCTATCCCAGCACCTCATCTGCTTCATCTTTGAGGTCTCTTCCAACCGGAATGATTCCATGATTCATTTTCTCCTCTAAACCTGCCATAAATTGAAGCTTCTTTCTTTGAGATGAGGCAGTCGTGGAAGTGTCTGTCTAGAAGTGAGTAATTGCCGTGGGGGTGGCACTGCTGAAACTCATAGAGTATTGGACAAATATCCTCTTACTCACCCTTTTCTTAGTAATACTGATAATTTTATAATAACGGGTGGATTTTCTTTATCTCTTCTGCTCTCTTCCTCTCTAACAAATGAGAACAGCCTCACAAGTGTTGGTTTGACTCTTGTTAATCCCATTTTGTAAGGAACCATAGAATCATTAAGGTTGGAAGAGACCTTCAAGATCTTCAAGTCCAAATGTCAACCCAACACCACCATGGCTGCCATTTCACTCCACCAGAAGTCAGGAAATGTCCTTCACCCTTAAGCCTGGGTATCCCCTGGAGAGACACTTCATGGCCACATCTCAAAGTCTGTTGAAATCCCTGTGAAGCTCAGCATTTTCACTTTAAGGCACCACAAGTTGATGACATCTGGGCACACATGAGCCCCAAGGACGCGGGCAGTTACAGCAGAAAAGCAGTTCTTCATAGCTACAGGCTTGAACCAACAGAGTTCAAGCCTGTAAAGTGTATGAGAAACTAAGTAGATATTTTGAAGATAGAGACAGCCCCAAGAACCATAAATATGCTGCGGCTCGGGGTAGTTATTTGTCACAGATCCTTATCTGCACACATCTTGAATCTTACTTCTTAGAAACGTGCTCTAGGGAAGCCCCAGTCAAAGCCACCTCATGGTGACACCATGTTTCTGCCGTGCAGTCGAGCTGCTCGCTTGGCTCACAGCAGCAGAAGCACCTCCTAGTTGCTGCTATGAGCCTAGTGTGTTAGAGGAAATATCTCAGTAAGGCTTCCTCCACGCTCTTGCCACTTGTGAGCCTTGATCACAAGCTCTGCAAGGACTCAGTCATGGCTCTAGAACATCTCATGGCAGCCCAGTGTTCATGCTCACTGCAGTTTAATAGCCCTGAGACCCACAGCAGCTTACAAGACTGTTTCTAGGAGCAAGGAGCCTCAGCATACACAAGGATGAAACCCCAACCTTTACCCACTGACAGCCTGGAAGTGCCCTGTGTTATCCTATAGAGCAAATAAGTCCACACTGCTGCTCAGGACAGTGTTTGTGCTGTTGCTCTCTGCAGCAGAAAATACTGAGACACAACTGGCCGGAAATCAACTATCAGTCCCTGGAAATCTCAGTGCTGCTGCAGAAGAAACACGATGTGTCCTCTGTGAAAAGGGTAGTCTCAGCCCTCAAGCTGGGTTCTTTCAGATACCTGTGTTAGCTTAGAGACTCTTTTCTTATCACAACCTTCTCATTGTTTAGCAAAACCAAAGAAAGGGACAAGAGGCAGCTCCCAGCCCCATCCAGCACCACTCAGGAGCTCCTGCCAGAGGATTATGAGCTCAAGAGAGCAGCCATTAGGTTCTTCCCCCACTAACTCTCTCTCTTTTATAATTTATCCCTATTCCTGTGGCTCTTTCATAGAGTCATTTAGGCTGAAAATGACACTCAAAGGTCATTGAGTTCAACCATGAACCCAACTGCCCCAAGGCCACCACTAAACCCTGTCCATAAGCTCCAGATCTCCACAACTTTGAAACACACCCAGTGATTCAACTCCCTCCCTGGGCAGCCTGTTCCAAGGCCGGATGACCCTTTCCAGGAAGAAGTTTTTCTTCATAGCCAACTTAAACTTTCCCTGGTGCAACCTGAGGCCACTTCCTCTTGTCCTGTCACTTGTTTCTTGGGAGAAGAGACCAACGTCTCATTCTCCTTTGGCAATTTCACTCTTACCAGCATAAGAGAGACCAGGTAGCTGCTCTGTTTCTACCCAAGAGACCCAGCAACACAATTCCACCACCTCTAGTTTCATATGAAATCTGCAGAACCACTTCACAGCAGCAAACAAACTTTCTCTTTCCCTTTACTTACGTTTCTGTCCGTTTTCCCCTCCAAGCTCGGTGACAGCCACATCACAAACCCCACCGCTTGATCTCCTCCAAGGCAGGATCTTCCTGCAGCATAAGTTACAGCTGCTTGTACCAGATGCAGCTGAGATGAGCAGCAGCTGCTCACTGAGCACTGAGGGTTACACCCTTCTCAGCGCCCCTGGGTGGGATGAGAAGCTTCAGAGGTGCAGCATTACCTCAGCTTTGCTTCTCTCACCTGCAAACTCCATGCGCCCCAAGCACAGGAGCTCTGCCCTTGCTGCTCGAGTCCTCTACTGCAGCCTGAGGTCCATTTTAATCCTAGAACAAATAGAATGTTAGAGGGATGGGGTTTTTTTTTGTCTTTATATTTAAGGAAAAGGATTTCACGAACCACAGGACTGGCTGTTTGGCAAAGAACATGCACACTCAGCTGTTTCTCTTGGTTAGGAACATGCCACTGGCATGGAAAACCCCCAAGGAACTGGTTTTGGCCTCCAGCAGGAACAGAACAAACTTCCTGCTCGCTTGTCCTTGTTTTGCAGCGCTGAAGGTCTTGGAGCAGCTAATGACGTGGTTCACCAGGGCCAACCCTGCTCTCCCTTAGCTGGTGTGGGTGAACTGGATAACTGTGTTTTGGGAGCACTGGGCTGGGGACTTTGTGGGAAGACCATCTGTTCCCTTTAATGCATAAACAAGGAAAATTGCTGGTTTGAAACGCAGGGCTGTTTAAACTGGGGTGACCACAGGCATTCCTGAAAGAGCTGAAGGGAACAGGCGTCCTTGTGAGGGCTGAAGCTCGGTGACGTTTGTTAGGATGTAAATTCCCAGGCACCAGACGGGGCTGCAAAATCCTTCCTCCACAAGTGGGAGAGGGGGAAAGCTTTTCTTTTGCGGTCACCTCCATCCTTCTCAAGTCCAGTTTGAAAACAAAACTGCCTTCAGGAGTTCCAGACCCTCAGAAAAAGGTTCAGTGACATGTTGAACGGGCTGAGCATCTCCTTCAGAGATTCAGTATATTTTCAAGAACTCTTACAAATGTGAGAAACCCCACAGCTTCATGGTTTGTGGGGTCAGGTACTAGACAGCAAGTGAACAGGAGAAGAGCCTCTGTTACACAGACAGGAGGTGGTGGAAGAGCATCAGGGACTGTCCTTGCACACCTCAGCCAAGCGAAGCTCACCATGAAGTATGTCCAGGAGTCCTCACAGCAAGGACTGTTGTAGGTTCTGTGGTGCAGAGCCCTGCCCAGCAGAGCACAGAGCCACAGCTCTGAGCAGCCTGTGCAATTAGCCAGTTAATTTGCCATTTTATGCCTTTCGGTGACACTACTGATATTTTTGATTTGTTAGAGCTAAGTAGCCCCAGCGGAGGTTCGGACTTCAGCTGAACTCCCACAGCCCAGCTCTTCCTTGGGCTGATGTAGCTTTTCTTACCTCCGATGGAGCATCTGTAGAGCCAACAGTCATTTTGTGGTGTTTAACCCCACAAAGTACATGCAGATTTGGGTTACAGACATTGCTACGTCAAGTGTGTAGGTAGCCCTGGACTGTTCAGACCCTGGGCAGGTACAGAGGGAACATGGTAAGATCCTCAGAGACTTATCTCTCCTCTTTTTCTTCCCTCCCACAGGTGATAACTCCAGTGAGGTCAGGACAAGGTTACGTCTATGAATTCCCTTCTGCACACCAGAAGGACACCTACGACATCCCCCCTGCTCGCTCCCTCCACGGGGTAGGTGCCCACAGCCCTGGTGGGCCACAGAAAGCTGATTAATGTCCTGAGCAAAGCAGGTTCTCTCGTTTCAGAGGGAAAAGACATTTTAATTACAGCACACGAGTGTTTCAAAGCTCTATTTGATGTTGACGGCGATTTGGCAGCGCAGCAAACACCAAAGTCCCATTTGTTTTCTGTGTTTTGATCAAAGGGGATGTGGAAACAGAATAAATCTGCTCTTGGGAACCCTTTTTTCTCTCCCTGTACTTTGTTGTTGTGCAGTTGATGGTAATTCCCTCAGGAAGGGTGGAATTATTGCCTCAGTGCATGGCTGCTCTGCAGGGAGTTGTCCTCACCATGTATCTGCTGCACCCTGTCACTGAACTGGAGACTCCTCTTGGTTCTGGGGAGCACCTTCAGCATCAGTCCCTCAGACATGGATGTGTAGAGTGGACTCCGTCCCAAACATCAGCTCAATCCTATATGAAACAAGGTTGAAGAGAATCACAGACTGGTTTAGGTTGGAAGGGCCTCAGAGCTCACCCAGTCCCAACCCCCTGCCATGAGCAGTGATGTCTCTCACAGACCAGGGTGCCCAGAGCCCCATCCAACCTGGCCTTGGACACTTCCAGGGATGGAGCAGCCACAACCTCCCTGGGCAGCCTGTTCCAGTGCCTCAGCACCCTCACAGGGAGGAATTTCTTCCATAAATTTGTAAGCCCCTCACCAGCTTCCTGTAGCCCTCTTCAGGTACTAGAAGGCTGCTATAAGGTGCCCCTGGAACTTAGGAGGTTCCACATAAATGTGAGAAGGAACTTCTTCTTCACAGTGAGGGTGACAGCACCGGAACAGGCTGCCCAGGGAGGTTGTGGAGTCTCCTTCACTGGAGAGGTTTAAGACCTGCCTGGATGTGTTCCTGTGTGACTTGGTCTAGGTGATCCTGCTGTGGCAGGGAGGTTGGACTAGATGAACTTTCGATGTCCCTTCCAATTCCTAATGATTCTATGATTCCCTTCTCCAGACTGAACAGCCCCAATTCTCTCAGCCTGTCCCCACAGCAGAGGGGTTCCAGCCCTCTGATCATCCTTGTGGGCTCCTCTGGACTCGCTCCAACAGCTCCATGTCCATTTTAGAGGACCATCTGATCATCCTCAGGCTATCTGAGAGGAAAGAGGGAAACCGAGAAAACTCATCTGAGTTCAGAGCTATCCTGAGCTGCCTCATTTCTCTAACCAATTTGTTCTTTCCCTTAGATCTACGACATTCCCCCGATGTCAGTTAAGGGACCTTCTCTTCCAGTGTCCATGGGGGAAGCCAAAGCTTTGGGAACCTATGACATCCCCCCCAACAAAGGGGTGAGTATTTTCTTGCTCCCCTTTCTGCCCAAAACCAAAACCACCTTTAAACAAGAGTTCATGAGTGATTCCAAAGGGAAAGGAGGTCCAGTATGTTAACTCAAGATTTTCTTAGGGTTTTCAACTCTTAAAAACCGGGAGGTGCATCAAAGTCATTAACGTTACAGAGCGTGAGGTGATAACTGAACGCACCCTGCTTCTTTGGGGGGATTTGACTGTTTAGGACAGGGACGTTAAGAAGTGAGAGAAGAAAGTGGAGGCTGGGTCAAACTCAAGAGAAGCCTCTGACTCCGTGGAAGTCAGATCTTCCATCCCAGCATTGGCCAGGCTGTGTGGGAGATGTTTTGGTGCTCCAGCCCAAGCTTTCATGGTTTGCTTTCTATGATTCAGGTCTACGCGGTGCCTCCCACTGCGTGTCGGGATGACACGGGCTTGAGGGAAACCCTGCAGGACTTCTCATCCCCAGGGAGCCACATGCCAGAAGGTGTCTATGATATTCCTCCTCCTGTCACCAAAGCAACTGGGAAAGAACCGAATAAATTTTCTCCCGAGAGCCTCGTGTTGCCCGATGGAGTTCCACAGAAACAGTGTGTTTACGACTTCCCCATGAACCATTCAAACCACTTTCTTGGGCAGCAGCTTGCACCTCAAAAGGATGTTTATGATACCCCAAGGGGAATGGCCTTGCTGGGCCAACAGACAGGACTGGGGGAGAGTCTCATCTCTGAAGGAAGAGAAGGGGTCTATGATGTGCCACCACCTGTCCTCCAGGACACGAAGGGTATGCTGGACGTGACTGACGGGATAAACAGGTTGTCCTTCTCCAGCACAGGAAGCACCAGGAGTAACATGTCCACATCTTCAACTACATCAAAAGACTCTTCTCTCTCAGCAGCACCAGCCCCGGACAAAAGGCTGGTCCTTGATCCCGACACTGCCATCGAGAGGCTTTACCGCCTGCAGCAGGCGGTGGAGATGGCGGTCAATCACCTCCTGGCCTTCGTGACGGCAGACTGGCGCTCCTACGCCTACATGGAGAAGCACATCAATGGGATCCACAGCGCTGTGGACAAGGTGGAGCCGTCACTGCTGGAGTACCTGCAGTTCGCCAAAGGAGCGGCGGCCAATGCCTCCTGCCTGCCAGAGTTCAGCCTCTTCAACAAGATGAAGAGGGAGGTGCAAAGGCTGGAGGACTCTCACCAGATCCTTACGCAGACCAGCCATGATTTGAAGAGCTACAACTGGTCTTTGAACGTCCTGGCAGTCAATAGGCTGCAAAACAAGTGCGATGACCTGGACCGGTTCGTCATGGTGGCGCGGATGGTCCCGGACGATGCCAAGCAACTCACCATGACCATCAGTGTCAACGCCGAGGTGCTCTTCAGACAGGCACTGCAGAGCAGCCCCCGTTGCAGAGCCATACCCGAGGCTCTCCTGAGCGCTCCCGAGTACCTCTATGACAACCCTTCCACGCAGCGCCACGGGGATAAAGCCCAGAACCACTGCGGAGCCCTCCCTCCGCTCCTGAGCACGGGCCAGCACCCTGCCAGCACCACCACCAGCGAGAGCACCGAGAAGAGCTGGATGGATGACTACGATTATGTGCACCTCCAGGTAGGTTAACCCCACACACCACCAGGGGGTTTCTGAACACTGTTGGCCCAAAAGCAGCCATGAGATCCTCTCACTAATTCATAGAGCAATCCCAGCAGGGTGAGCCTTTTGCTCTGCCTCACCATCCCTTTCTTCCCCATCCAGGAGCCAGTATAAAGTCACTTGACCTATGAGTTGACTTTAGCTCCAGAGAGGCTTTGATTTAACTCTGTGACTTTCTGTTCCGCAAAACAGGGAAAAGAGGAGTTTGAGAGGCAACAGAAGGAGCTGCTGGAAAAGGAAAACATCATCAAGCAGAGCAAAATGGAGCTGGAGCACCATCAGGTACGTTCATCATGTAAATCATAGAACCATTAGGGATTGGAAAGGACTTTGAAAGATCATCGAGTCCTATCCCCCTGCCACAGCAGGATCACCTGGACCAAGTCACACAGGAGCAGATCCAGGCAGGTTTTAAACAGAACCAAAAGCAGTTCCTGACTCCAGGAGTTCACCCCAGCTGAAGAGCAGGCTCATGCAGTTCCTCCAGTCAGTCACTAAACCAACCCAAGAACGTGATCCCCACAGCACACTGTGTAAGCTGCCTATTGACTTAATTACTGCTCTTAACCTTAAATGTGAGATAAAGTAGTTCAGAGAAGAGGGGGGCTGTGGCTTCACCCTCACATCATTCTCCAGCAGGTTGCTGCTGTATTGTGGCACAGAAAACTGTATGAGGGAGTTGGAGGTGAGATTTAGGGGTTTGTCATCTCAGTCCCACAGATCTGGCAGCTCTGAAGGCTGTGTAGGAGCTGCTGTTGCTCAGATCCAGCTCTGTCACTTTGGATTTCAGAACATTCCCAATGTTCAGAGCAACAGCCTGTGGATTCAGGAGGCGTTTTGTTGGGCTTTTGTTTTTAAAGGCAAATACAGTATTTTAGATGTTTTTCCTCCTCTGAACTAGCTCTGTTTGGATTTAGGGTAACAAAAGCACTTGATCACCCCTCACTCCCCCAGATAAAAGCCCTTGGAAAACATCTCCACTAGGTTTTACTCAGCACAAAGTCAGTCTGAGGGGTCCTCAGTTTTGGGCACCACAGTAAAGGAAGGATATTGAGGTGCTGGAGAGGAGGCAGAGGAGGGCAACGGGGCTGAGTAGGAGTCTGGAGAACAGGTCTGATGAGGAGAGGCTGAGGGAGCTGGGGCTGTTCAGCCTGGAGAAGAGGAGGCTGAGGGGAGACCTCATTGCTCTCTACAACTATCTGAAGGGAGGGTGTAGTGAGACAGGGCTTGGCCTCTTCTCCCTAGTGACTAGCGATAGGACAAGAGGAAATGGGGTCAAGTTGTGCCAGGGGAGGTTCAGGTTGGATCTTAGAAAAAACTTCTTCCCAGCAAGAGTGGGGAGGTCTTGGGACAGGCTGCCCAGGGACGGGGTGCAGGCACCGTCCCTGGAGAGGTTCAACAAACAGGCAGATGGGTTAGTAGTTAGGGGTTGTAGAGCAGATGGTTGGACTTGATGATCTCGAAGGTCTTCTCCTATGATTCTGTGATGTGGGAACATAACAGAACGAGGGCTCATACAAACATTCTTTGACAAGAGATTGTCCCTTTGCCTTTCAGATCAATCAGTTCCAACGCCTGGAGCAGGAGATCACGAAGCCAGTAGAGAACGACATCTCCAAGTGGAAGCCCCCTCAGGCTCTGCAGAGCATAAACAGCGTTGCCACCTCCCGGGACAGCCAGCTGCTCTTGTTCTACTCCGACCAGTGCGAGACCCATTTCAACTCCCTCCTCAATGCCATTGATGCCTTCTTCAGCTGCGTCAACGCCTCGCAGCCACCCCGCATCTTTGTGGCCCACAGCAAGTTTGTCATCTTGAGCGCCCACAAGCTGGTCTTCATCGGGGACATGCTGGCGAGGCAGGTGAGCACCCAGGACCTGCGCAACAAGGTGCTGAACTCCAGCAACGAGCTGTGCGAGCTGCTCAAGACTGTGGTGCTGGCCACCAAGGCAGCTGCCCTGCACTACCCCAGCACAGTGGCCCTGCAGAGGATGGTGGACCGGGTGACGGAGCTGTCCCACCATGCGCAGCTCTTCAAGCTCTCGCTGGTCCAAATGGCAGCAGCGTGAGATGCCGGCAGGAGCCTGGTGCAACGGAAAAGCCGACAAACTGGAGCTGGTTTTATGTAAATGTTGTTCTTAATATTTTTCTCCTAAATATTTTTTTATGATTTTTTTCAGTACGTTCATTGTGCTAAGAGTCTAGGATGAGATCAGGGGTCTGGGAACGTACCTGGGTCTGTGGGACGTTCCCGATGCCTTTAGATGTCGATGCACTGCGTTTCTGTATATGTTGCTCCGTTCCCTAAACCATGGATGAAGCACCTTAAAGCTGATGCTGCGTCGGGTGAGCAGTGAGCATATGTTGTGTATAGACTGTCCATTCCCTCCCAGCATTTGCCCCCTGGATGCTGCACTCTTGGTGTCTCTCTCCATCTCAGTTTTGGCATGTGGACGTGAAGCCTTCTGGTAGCAGCAACCCATGGAGCAAGTGTGATGATGGTTCTCATAGAACCCCGAAATCTCCTTAGAAATCACTTTCTGTCGGTTGATTCCTGACGTTTAACTCTCCTCTTGATGTTATTTTGGAATGTTCAGCCTTTAACCCCTCTGGCACAACTGCCACACATCGAGAAAAACCTACGGCCTTTGGTAGAGAAGAACCTAAGAAATGGACCCTTCTACTGCACAAGGCAGAATTGTGTTAATGTTATATAATTAAGTAATAAATACTTAATATCCCGTGGGATTTCACTATCCCTAGTAACAGGGAGTGTAAATTCCTCCAGATCTACCTTGTACATCCTCACGGTGGTGTTTCAAGAGGCTTGAGAACATTATTGTTTGTGGACTTAGTGTTAACCTCACTGGGCTTCTCTCTGAGGCTGCAGGTGAGCAACATCTCAAAGCTCCAGCCCCTTTCCAGAGGGATCAACACAAACTGGGATTTTTACAGAGAGCAAAACTGGTTTTAAGTGAAGTAACACCCAGTTAAACACCTCTGTGGAGTGGGCACAGTTCAGTGAAGAAACAGGACTTAATTTCCTAGGACACCTCCTTGGCTGTTAATCCCATCTACTGCAGTCTGGACTTTCACTCGACTATTGAGCTTTTCCCCCCAACTCCAAAGTCTGTTGTGTGGGTGCTGGTCCTTCTGCACCTCACCCCTCACCCTTTCATGGACTGTTGCACCAGTCTGTACACACAGTCCCACCTAGTATTTTGCATTATGGAGATACCATGGACACCGGCTGCCCCGAAACACGCAGAAACTGATCTTGGTTGTGTTTTGTGGAGATCCTAAAATCAAGTCATGGAACGGTGTTGGCCAACTCCAAATTTGGGGCAATTTGGGTGATCTTTTACCTTTTTCTGGCATTTTTAAAGCAGAAACACTACTGTCCTTCACATCATCCAGCATAGCCCATTGTCCTGACTCCTGCTGGCATCAGTGAGGAGATACACCAGCGTGTCCCCATGGACCTGTTTTGTGTGGGCTTTGTTTGTTGGGGACTTCTTTGGGATTTCCTTGCCCATTTTGTTTCCCCACTGTATATTTGTAGAAACAAAAAAGAGGTGTTTTGACGCTTAGTGGTTCTGTTGATAGTTGGATGCTTTCAAAAGGAGAAGTGCTGCTGCCTGTATTGCAGTTTGTTACCTTGTAGAGAGTCATTGTACAATGATTAAATAGCTTTTTATATAAAAAAGTGGTAAGGGTCTTGATCTGGCTTGTCTTGAGTGTCCTCTCCATTGCCGAAATCCTTCAGAGTCTTCTCAGGTGTTGAAGCCCTTCTACTCCAGGCCAAGCAGAGTGGTGTTTCAGCTCAGGGTTCCATCTGAAGCAACCACCTGGCTTTAAGGCTCATCGGACCATTCCCAGAAGGTGCTTTCATGAGGCATCAACCTCACCCCACATCCTGTTAACCATCATGAAGGAAAGAACCTGTGGTTGGCTCTGCTTCTGCCACCCAAGGGAAGAAGATTACCTCCCAGATCAGGGCAGGGGGCAGATTTCATAGAATCATAGAATCATTCAGGTTGGAAAAGACCCCTGGGATCATCGAGTCCAACCACCAGTCCTATTCTACAAGTTCACCCCTAAACCAGATCCCCCAACACTACATCTAAGCCTTTTTTAAACTCATCCAGGGATGGTGACTCAACCACCACCCTGGGCAGCCCATTCCAGTGCCTGACCACTCTCTCCATGAAGAATTTTTTCCTCATGTCCAGTCTAACCCTCCCCTGTTGAAGCTTGAAGCCCTTCCCTCTGGTTCTGTCGCTAATGACCCGTGAGAAGAGACCAGCACCAACATCTCTACAATGTCCTTTCAGATAGTTGTAGAGAGCGATGAGGTCTCCCCTTAGCCTCCTCTTCCTCAAACTAAACAGCCCCCCAACTCTCTCAATCTCTCCTCATCAGATGGATTCTTCAGGCCCTTCACCAGCTGTGTTGTCCTCCTCTGCACTCGCTCCACTCTTTCCCTGTGATTTCCCTTTAGCTATAGAAAAGTGATCAGAGCTCTTGGTGCAAAGCTGGGGGGAACCCAATCCAAGACACAGTTAACAGTGTCCGAGGAGCATCTATTCAGATGGAAATTTGCTTAAGTGCAAAATGAATGAAAGCTTATGGTGAAGGACAAGCAGAAAAATCTGAAACAGGAGCACAGAGGAAGGGAAAAGCAGCAGAAAGCTGTTGAACATCTTGCAGAACAGAATCAAAGTAGATTTTAAGACTTTTCATGCAGGTAGAAGACTCCAGGGCATTTCCCCACAAAGGAATTCAAGCCTGTCTCTATTTCCAGTCAAGTTCAAAGAGAAAAAGCCCTGATGACAAGTGGTCGTGAACATGAAAAGGAAAGAAAAATGGGCTTTTACCGTTTGTTCCCCTCCGTGGTTTGTGTTTATGAAGGATGGTAGGAGCAGCCTATCCAAAGCCTTTCATCTCAGGGGGTGAGTAGGGCTGGAGCAGGTTCCCATTAATTAACTGCAATTCCAGGAGGGGAGAAGTTGTAACTCACTTGGCTTTTCTTGTGCTGCATTTCAAAGAGAAATTAACTTTTGATAAATGAGAATGAGCATGTGCAGGGGGTTGGTGCGACCCAAGTGTAGGGCTGGCACTTGGCCCCATCGAAGTTACGAGTGTCTTGTGTTTCTCCAGCAAAGGGGGAAATCCCACAATTTATATAGAGCTCCACGCTGGCAGTGTTCAAGCCCAGGTTGGATGGGGTTCTGGGCAACCTGGTCTGGTGAGAGGTGCCCATGGCAGGGGGCTGGACCTGGATAATCTCCATTCCCTTCCAACCCAACCTATTTGGTGATTCTATGATCTCTTCCACAACAAACCAAAATGCTCAGAGCAAACCATCAACTCACTTCACAAGGAATAACTTCAGCAGAAGTTGTGAACATTGCTTGGCTTCCCACCCTTTAAAAAATCCCAATCAAACAGAGAAATGAAGTAAAAGAGAGTTTCCACCTGAACACATCCACGGCTTCCCAGAAGGAGGTCACACAGCCAGGAGAACCCCTCAGTAAGCTCATCTTCCTCAGCAGCAGCCCTTTCCCACCAGCAGAGCTGAAGGCATAAGCCTTCTGCATGAGAAGCCACAGCTGAGGCCCCATCTCCAGCTGAGACACATCCTGGGTTTGAGGCTCATCCCACACACACAGCAGTGAGTCCTCCACGCCGCCTCCTACAATTCAGGTACAAACACAAAAAAAAAATGAAGACAAAGGTGTTCTAAGCCCTGTCCTTTGCTGCACAACCTCCCATTGGGTTTGTTCTCAGCATCTCCAAGGTTTAAAGAGGAGAGAACTGTCCATGTTGCACAAACCCCATAGCCCAGCCTCCCCACAGTGCTGGTAAATCTTCAGACTAGGGATGTTAAAACCAGCTCTGAAACATCCTCCTTGTTGTTTCACAACCCAAACCCATTTCTGAAGCCACTGCTGCCAAAGTCACAGTAACCCAAACACCTGAAGAAGTGGTGTGTGGTGCTTTGCTGAAGCATGGTGAGAGGTAATCAAAGCAGATGCCTAGTGACACCTTTGAAGGTTTCCTTCTAGAGGCAGCCCTTTTACTTCCCAGTCCCACCGAATACCCGCAGAAACACTAACAGCGACAGCAGAATCAAAGCAGCTCCAGGACTTTGGATCTGACGGATGCTCATCGCTTCTCCTGCCAAGCTTGAAGGCCTGGTGCCATCTAGTGGAGAACTCCAGCCCCAAGGCTCCCTGTCTACAAACCAAGGCTCTAAAACTTACTGGAGGAAGGTCTGGAGGAAACTTCTGGTCTGAGGAAGGATGAGCATTTCCCCATGAGGCTGTAGTCCCTCTGCTGCTTGGTTGTGAAGGTGCCCCCAACCTCACCGGCACCAGAGATCGACCAGCCCAATTCTGATCCTGGAAAGACAAAGCTCAAGCTGTGCCTGGAACCCCCAGGATCAGGTTTGGGGCCCTCACTCACTGCCAGGAGGACATTGAGGGGATTGAGCCAGGGAAGGAGCTGGAGCACAAGCAGCTGAGGGAACTTGGGAGTGTTGAACTGGAGAAAGGAAGACTCAGGGAAGACCTTTTCACTCTTGATAACTCCCTGAAATACAGGAGGTTGGATCCAGGTGGGGGTCAGTCTCTTCTCCCGGGACAAGAGGAAACGGCCTCAGGTCATGCCAGGGAAAGTTTAGGTTGGCCCTGAGGAACAATTTCTGCCCCATAAGGGTTGTCCAGACCTGGCCCAGGCTGCTGAGAGCAGCCAAGTCCCCATGTCTGGAGGGGTTGAAAAGCCATGGAGATGAGGGGTGAGGGACCCGGGTCCCCACTTACGAAGGCACAAAAATCACCTTTCACTTATAGGTCCAACACCAGCCAGAAGGCACCTTTGGACGAGTCTTCTGTGGCGTCGCAAACTCAGAGAGGAGATCTGCACAGGCAAATCCCATTAAAAAAGAAACTCAGAGAGCCAGCCACGTGCCGTGTTCCTATCAAGTCTAGTTAATTTATTGTGCAGTCAGTTATAACGAAGAACAGTTAACGACGAAAACAGACAATCACTGCAGCACTGGGTGCAGAAGCGAGGGACCACACCGAGCACATCCTGGTCCAACCAAACCGGGAGGACACACACAGCTCTGGCTCAGCGTTAACACCCGACATCGAGCAGCAAGTGCCTGTAAATCACAGCATGGTTACGTGGTCTGGACCACGTAATTAATCACTACGTAATTAAGTCACCGCAATCACAACCTTCAGTGGCTCCATGACGTGATTCAACAGGGCCAACATTGTTTACACCCTTTTAATTTTAGCAGTAAGTCATTTCTTTTCCCCCCGAGGCAACAACTGTGTGTTCCTGGAGTCACCATTCCCAGTTAACAGTCACACACAGGCCACAGGAACTGCGGCTTAGTCCAAGTGATGTGGCCCCCGCAGACGAAAGCGACACGACCGTGTTCCAAATGAAAAACCCCAAATACATTCGAGAGTGCGGCTGCGACAATAAGGCAAAGAACAGCTTTGAGAGGGGATCCCGCGACACAGAACCCGTCGCCTCGATAAGGTTTCAGACTTGAACGAGTCAATTCTAAGCGTTACCCACCCGCAGCGTTTCAGTAATAAAAAATACTCTAATGTTCCAAGACGTGAGTGTATGCGACTGCCAGCAATCACCACTCAGGTCTTCTCACACGGGTCTGAGGAATTCTCCTTTAGGAGAAAATTCTGCACCAACAGAAGACGTTGGCACCACAGAATTCTTCCTAAAAGCATCACCTAAACCTCCAGCCTCCTGCAGATAGGATCGTTCAGGTTATGCACCAGGCAGACAGTGTCATTGGCAGCTATTTTACAGCAATAAAAAAATAGCATCAGCTGTTTAGAACAAAAAAAGACACTTTTAGGGAGCGTAACACACAGCCACATGCAGGGAGGGAGGGACACGGGTTGTGTGGCTACAGCAGAGGAGGTTCCAGGTCCATCTTATTGCATATTGGCTCAGCATTCACATCCCAGGGGACTGTTTCTTCCTTGTCCCGCTCCACTTGGCTCTGGCACCTCTAGAGCCGCCCTGATCAGCTATGTACAGTGTTGAAACTACACATTTCCTCACAGCAAGCAGGAGCAGAGACCCAGTTAACCATTGCTTAGCTCAGCTGGGGGTACTACAAGCATCAGCATTTTGCCTTCTGAGCACTAAATCTAGAGGGAAGTGCGGTGGAGTGTCAACATCCTATGTCAGGGTGACAAAACCAGTCTGTTTGTCAGACTGTGTCAGCAAAGCTCAAGATGAAGATGCTACAAGATGACTCTTAAGAAGAAACGTGCCAGTGCTTGATTAGTGCTGCTGAACTGTCAGTGCAGACACCAGGACATTGTGATACAGAGCAGTGTGGGGGGCCAAGACCTGGCTGTCTGTAGTTTGGGGGTTTTAGTGATGACAAACCCCAGAGCATCAGGCATTCCCTTGCCAGCAGACAGGGCAGGGGGAGGAGATGATCAGTGTTTCTACGTGTGCTTAAATTTAACCGTGGTTGGAAGTGTAACCCTGGAACCAAACAGCAAGTCTGAGAGTTGTTGGCATGAACTTCTCAGCAGCTGAAAGCACGAGAGAGCTTCTGTACTTTCAGTGAAGTTTTGCTGCAGAACAATGATCCCAACACCACCAGGAATCTGAGCGTGGAGAGCACGTGGAAGCTGCTCATGGTGAGACTCCGCCAGTAGCTCTGTGGTAGACATGGAAGAGGTGGGACATGCACCTTCCTCCTCTTGTATTCATCTCTGGAGCTGCTAGATACAACATGGAGCTCTTCATCCCATCACACACCACAGCTGTATCACTCATTCCCAAAGGAAATGGGAGCAACTGCTTATTACCAGTGAAATCCAGTAAAAATGAGATACTCAATCCATTTTTCTTCAGCACTAATTGGACTTGGAGTAGAGGTTCAGGAGAAATCCACAGAGATCCAGCAGAGCTGCTTAACCTTCTCAGGTCAAAGCCAAGACAACAGGTCTTACCATCTGATTCCTTTTTCTTTTTTAACAGAAGATTAAAAAAAACCCCAACCCAATCTTCTTATGAGAAGGTAACGGATATCTCACTCCAGAATCTTCCCTAGAGCAGGAACAGGCTCTCAACCGTTCTTCAAGCTCACATGTTCTCTCAGGGTTGAAATAAAAATAGAAGATCTCTGTATATATTCACATAGAGCTAAGGACATGGAGCTCAGTGTCCCTGTGTGTAGATACAGTGCTGTGAAGGGAAAAACATAACTCAGAAACCATTCCAAGTGGGAAGCTTTTGCTACTTCAACCTAACGTGGAGGTGGCCAAGGAGCTCTTGTTACTCTGTGTGCAGAGACAGGAGCGGCTCCGCATTCTTCTGGTAGAGCTTTCCTTCCACTCTGTTCTCCCAGTGTTCTCCAGCTGGCTGCTGGAGTCCTCCCTGAATCTCTACCAGAGCAGCCAACACTCAGAAGTAAAGGTCTGTGCGTATCAGTGTAGCTCTGAGGTCAGTTTTTGAGCAAGACCAAACCACCAGGCAGGCTGGACCATCCCCAGGCAGGAAGAAGTGGGAGGAGGTGCTTTAGGTTGTGTCTTCTGTGGGTGCCCTTCGCTGCCGAGCGGATTTCTGACGAGACCTCTGGGGCGAAGGTGGAGTTTCCTGCTCGGCTTCGGTCTCAGAGGGTTCGTTGTCTCCTTGTTGGGACCCAGTATCACCTATGAGCTCTCGCAGGAATTTGAACTTGGACAAGAACAGCTGCCAGACCACATACCAGCCTGCAGGAGAGAAAACAAACTGCTCAGTTACCTTGTTCACTTAGAGGGAAAAAATTCAACTGGCTCCCATCCTCTAACTGCCAGTTGTCCACCTTTTGTCCCAATCAAACACTGAAGCTGCAGGCAGGAGGTGGCTGATGATCAGGGTACAGATAAAGGCCTTTCCTGTTGGGCAAGAAGGAATTTCTGTGGTTACAGGTGAAACAAGGACCTGGGTTCACTACGTGCAGTAGCACTGGAGTTTCTGCCCTCACTCCATCAAAAAAAATCACATTTTAAAGAGGCATTTGTGGGGATCTTGAACTTGATACCATAAATCCTTCTTTGAAGTGCACACAGAGTTCCCAAGAGACCATATCCCCCAAATTCAAGATGTTCCCTCACCACACCCAAATCCCAGTGAAGTAAAACGAACACCCTATGATAAATTTATGTTCTGATCCACTACTAAAACACTCTGGGTCCCAAAAGTGCGTGTATTAAATATTCCAGGACACTTGTGAGAGAGCAAGACCCAAACAGAATATGAGAAGCCATGTAAAAACATCTTTCGTTCCATCTCCACGATTTGTTGACAAAAATCTGAGACACTACACTGAGAAGAGGATGAGAAATAAAGAAATAAGGAACATTCATGGTTCATTCTCAGATGCTCTCGAGAAAAGCAACATTTATTTGCCTTTGTTTTGCTTGAGTTAGAGCACAGTGAGTGGCTAAAACACCCTCAAGAGTTTAGGGTTCTCTGATTACAAACAACAGGGTGTTTGTAAGCAGCCAACAGGCCTGGCTATAGTCAACAAGCCTGGCTGTAGCAGACAACCAACCAACCAGCCCATTGAAAACAAAATTGCAACAAGCTCAAGGCAACAATAAACGTGGGAGGGCAACCAGGCTTCGAAACCAAGAGTTTCAAAACCTCTTAGAATCTCCCAGCCTGTGCCAGAGATACAAAGGTGTGAGGGAATCAAAGCAGGTTTCTCATTACAAAGGAACACTGGATAGGGAGTTAAGAAAAAAAGCCCCCGAACCAACAGACTTCAGGTTAAAATTTAAATGAGAATTTAATTGGAAATAACCAGACAAGTTATTCTGGGCAAGAGAAAGTCTCTCCAGCAGCACCAATGAAATAAATTAAACAAAACCACAGACGCAGCCTAAGCCTGGAGGCAGGTTCCTGTTCCTAAGTTACTTCAGAACTGGAAAACAACTTGAAGGACACTAAGGACAAGGTGAGAATAAAAAGCAGCAGATGCAAGTTGCCTCAGAGCCCGCCTTTTGGAAAAAGCAACTGAAAAACTCCAGCCTTTACAGTGCCCTGGTGGTTTCTGTGTCAGATGTGAGCAGCTTGCAAAGAGCCAAGTCGCTAGCCGCCAGCTTAGCAAACCCAGACTAATGCCGAAAGCAGCAGTTAAAAACATCCAGAAGTGTTTCAAGTGAAAGAAATCAGGTCACTTATATCAAAAAAGTCCTTTTATAGATGGAAGTGCTTCATTCAGATGCAAACATTTGCTTCTCACACGGCTCAGGTACTGCTCCAAATCACTGCTCAGAGTTTGCACTTTGTGGCTTTGCTTTAGAAAAATGATTAAATGGATTTTGGCCCCATTATTTAAGTGTTGATAGCACTCATGATAAGCAGCAGGAACCCCTACAAAGTGTCCTGGATATTTCAGCTCCCTGAGCGTGCTCACGCCTCAAGCACTTTTATAAAGCTTTCAAAAGCTGAGTTACAGCTCTGCAGTGGCTCCTCCTGAGTCAATTTTGAGAGGGTAACAGCTTAAAATTGTCCCTCCAAAGACAAAAAACACGCCGTGAGCTCTTATACTGCTGAACAGAAAACAGAATGAGGGATGCAGAGCATTCACTGAGCCCAAGCTGAACGTGCATGACAGAGCTCAGTGGTTTTAAGCCACTTCAAAATGAAGTTATTAATTAGATTTGGTCTCTTTAAGCACAAAGGCATCAGGGAGATTGTGAAGCTGGAGATCCACAGCCTTTCAATCCCACTTATCACACACACACAGACAAAAGCAGAGAGGTCTGGAGAAAGTGAATCCTTGTTCCTCATTCCAAACAGTGTGTTGCAAAAGCATTTTAATCTTGCAGTGGCAGAACAGGCACTACACCCTTTGGGGGTTTTTAATAAGGTAACACACCTCAGCAAGAAAAGGCACCGAGACACCAGCACATGGGAGACGCCTATAGCAACATAACAACATTCTTCTCTCCTACTTTACATCTCTAATGTTTGATTTCCTTACTTGTTTGCTTGCCACAAAGCACTGAAGAGAGATTTTTGGGGAGATGTTTTCAACCACCCCAGTGAATCCTGTCCTTGGGATACTGCATTTCCCCACAGAAAGCCCCCACAGGTGGATTTCACGCTCTATGATCCTTCACTGTGCTCCCTCAGTTTTCAACACTCACTTATAAACCCCTCTGGCACTTGGCTTTTACCTCACAGGCTGAGGTGGGTTTTTATTTTGGAGCTCAAGTTCAGCACCCACACACAATACCTGCTGACGCCTCCAGAGACCTCTAACCCTGCTTACTGGGATGAATTTGTTCACTGAAAGGGTCACTGGACACTGGAACAGGCTGCCCAGAGCAGTAGTGGAGTCCCCGTGTCTGGAAGGGTTGAATACCCACGGTGATGTGGGGTGAGGGACAGGGGTTAGTGGGGATCTGGAAGTGCTGGGTTGGCCATCTAGTGATAGGATGAGGGACAATGGGTGTAAGCTGGAACAGAGGAGGTTCCACATGAGCAGGAACTTCTTCCCAGTGAGGGTGACAGAGCACTGGAAGGGGCTGCCCAGGGGAGCTGTGCAGTCTCCTTCATTGGAGACATTTAATACCCTCCTGGCTGTGTTCCTGTGTGACTTGGTCTGTGTGATTCCCCTGTGACAGGGGTATTGGACTAGATGATCTTTCAAGGTCCCTTCCAATCCCTGACGAGTCTATGATTCTACGACTTGATGAGCTTAAAGGTCTCTTCCAACCAAAGAGATTCTATGTGACAGACCTGCAAATTGTGTCTCCCACTGAAATCATCCTTCTCTCTGCAGCTAGGTCTTGGATCCATACATGAAAAAACCTCCTCAGAGCTGCTCTCCATCCATTCCTGCAACAGACAGCAGAAGCCAAGAGGTACCAGCAGGAAGTTCATTCCTTGCATCCACCTTCACATCCAGTACAACCTGCACAGAGCTCAGCAGTCAAGGAATCACACAATCTCTTTGGATGGAAGACTTGTTTAAGATCATACACTCCAACATTCAACCCAGCACTGCCAGGTCACCCCTAAACTGTGTTCCTTAGCACCAGGTTCACACACAGCTTACATCCTCCAGTGACAGAGACTCCACTGGGCTGCCTGTGCCAATATATGATTACCCCTCTTAGCAAAGAAATTCTCCCTAATATCCAGGCTAAACTTCCTCTGGTGCAGCCCCTCTGGTTCTACTGCTTGAAAGCAGAGCTGCAAGGCGTAGCCTGATCCTGAGAAACTACCAGAGCCACCAGGAACCAGCCTACAGCCATTTCCACTGGTCCAATTCCTTGGCACCAGATCCTGAGGAACCACCAGAGCCATGAGATATCACCAGATCCTGAGAAAACATCAGATCCACCAGGAATCATCACAGCCACGAGGAATCATCAGACCCTGGGGAACCACCAGATCCAACAGAACCACAAAGAATCACCAGACCCTGAGGCAGCACCAGCACTCACCGCACAGCATGAAGAGCAGCACGCAGGCCAGCGTGGCTACGATCACCAGGAGGGTCAGCCCGATGCTCTGCCACATGGCGCCGGTCGTTCCCGCTCCTCGAACCCCCTCCGGTAACCGTCAGGCCCTACTGGGCCTGGGGGGGGGGACAGGCCCCGCCGATGGCTACGGGGAGGCCGCCCTCCGCATCGCCGCCCCGGGGGAGGGGAGGGGAGGGCCGGAGGATGAGAACAGAGCTGAGCAGACCCGGCTCAGCCGCCTCTACACCGGCTCCTCCCCGCCGGTAACGACCTGCCGTAAAGCGCGGCGGTCAAGGAACGGGGCGGGCCGTCAAGCACGACATGGTGTCGCAAAGCGAGTTGCGGTGTACGCCGGGAATTGTCGTGCGGCGCCGGCTGCGGTGCCGCGGTGGTGGAGCTGTCGTTTGGGCGCAACCCTGCTCTTCACCTGCTGCACTGCCTTGGACAGCTTGGGCCAGGCCTGGACAACCCTTTGGGGACAGAAACTGTTCCTTATAGGCTGGACTTGATGATTGTGGAGGTCTTTTCCAACCTCAGTAATTCTGTGATTCTTAGGGCCAACCTAAACCTCCCCTGGTGCAACTTGAGGCTGTTTCCTCTGGTCCTGGGAGAACAGGCCGCCCCCACCTCCTGTCAGGAATTCCAGGGAATTGTTTACACACAGTTTCACACAGCTTTTTGGGGTTAGAAGGGGCCTTCAAAGGCAGTCGGGCGCAAGAAGTCTATCCTGAGCCTCCTTTTTAACAGGCAGACCCACCCCAGTTCTCACAGCTGCTCTTCAGAGCTCTAGACCCTTCCCAAGCTCTGTTGCCCTTTTGTGGCCACAGTCTGTTAGCTCAGTGCTGTAGCAAGACCAGAATCCAAACTGAGACCTCCATCTGCCATCCTAATACTTCATACTGGTAGGCAGTGCCACGTCCTGATCTTAGGAAAAGGGAGTGGCTCAGGTTCATGGGTTCTGTTGGGGTTGAATTAAGGAGACTGACTCCACAAGTCTGTATGAAAGTCAAAGTTTAGTGAACTTGTCGGAGTCCCAACTCCACCAGCACAGAGAATCACCAAAATGAGTCAACACCAGCAGTGGTACCATGTTCCAAGAGGGGGAGCTAAAACATAGTATTATTACCAACCTGCGAAGCTGCTCTCTGCTCAAAACTTCTTCCAGTAGTTGTTTATTGTGGCTTAGTCTTCCTTTCACGTGGCAGTCTCAGGCAGGTTTAGCTGTCCAGAGTGTAGCAGCTACAGCTTCAAAAGTAAGAAGCATAGAAAAAATTCCACTATAAAGAACTAACCATAGCAGAAAGACACAGGGAGACAAACATTCAAATCTCTTTTGATAAATGACAGAGGCTTTTCACTTTAGCCTGGTTACTCAGTTTAATGCTGACAGTCCTTCAGCACTCACTGAGGACTAACAAACACTGCAGCACAGTGACCTTGTGAGTCCTCCCCGGTGTCACTGGCAGAGCTGAGATCTGTAGGTACAGAACCCACGCCAATAAAATTAGACAAAGAACAGATAAGAGAAAGAAAGATAACAACCTCTTTTATCTGAGCTGGCTGCTCAGGAAATGAAGTGACATTTTGCCAGCATGTTGGACAAACGCTACTGAGAGGGCAATTTTGTGGACCTGGGTTTAAATTCCCAGTTTTGGAGGAGATTGTGAACAAGAGCAGTGATTGGTAATCACATCTCTGCTTTCGCTTTTCTTTCCCAAACTAAAAGTGCTGCTTTCATTGCTTCTTTCTTTCCAGTAAATTTCAGCTGGAACTGAGCAATTCCACTTGTCCACATGTTGACTTGTTTCTCTGCCTTTCCTCTCAACCACTCAAAGCCAGGGTGTGTGGCAGAAGTCTGTGCGCAGCACCCAGGATCCAACTAAACGTGTGGCATCGCCCTCCGTACAAACCAGACGAATCCAAATCCTGCCACAGCCCTTAAATCTCCAAATTCAGGTCATTAGAGAGGTGTTAAAAATATCCGTAATACTATTACAGCTTCATTTAGATGCCACCAGAATCCTATTTGCTTCCTTTGTGTGTGTGTGTGTGTCTGCTGGAGTCATCGTTTTGATAAAAAACAACATTTCTACTGTAGGAGGAAACTGCATTAATTAATGTCAATGTAATTTAGTCTAGAGAAGTCTAGAGAACAGGAGGCTGAGAAGTGACTTTATTGCTCTCTACTGCTACCTAAAAGGAGGTTGTAGCGAAGCTGGTGCTGGTCTCTTCTCCCAAATTATTAATGATAGGATGAGGGGAAATGGCCTCAAGTTGTATCAGGGGAGGTTTGAATTGGATCTTAGGATCTTCTTTCTTGAGAGAGTGGTTAGGGACTGGGACAGGCTGCCCAGGGAGGTGGTGGAGTCCCCATCGCTGGAGGTGTTTAAGAACAAGTAGCTAGAGCACTTGAGGCCATGATCTAGGGGTTAGGGAGATGTTGGGATGAGGGCTGGACTTCATGATGTGGAGATCCTTTCCAGCCATGATGATTCTGTGATTCTGTGTGATGTGTCGTTTACAAGGAAGTCCAGAAACTGGGAAGTTATGTCTTGAACGTGTTTCCTCTCTGTGTTAGACAAACAAAAGGAAAGAAAGTAAAAGTTTAGTGTTACCACACCTCTTAGCCCTGGATTTAGCGTGACCCACTAACTCCAGCCTGTTTGGATGATAAAGAAATTGAAATAAAACTCTTGAGACTGGAGCTTTCCAAAGCCTGAAGTTGCTGTGATGTTTCTGTGTCAGTCAGATTCCAACCAGCTCCTTGCTCCAAAGCACCTCTTTGGACAAAAAGGACAACTGTCTGATTAGGGAGCAACTTCTCCAGGGATGGAATCGATATCAAAAAGTGTTTCTCTTTGATATTCCAGGATGGCCTGTAGTAACACAGAGAGAAGTAAATGAATAACCTACCAGAAAGATGAATTAGAGGAAAACTTGGCAGGTCAGCCTTGGGAAGAACAGCAGTTCAGTGTGGGCCAACACACTGGAATTTGGAAGGTCAAGCAAACAAGTCTGCATCCATAGAAGCAGGCCAGAAGTTACACAAGGACTCGTTCAGTCCAGCTCTCTGCACTGAGCAGGGACATCTCCAACCAGAGCAGGTTGCTCAGAGCCCCAAGGTCTGACCTGACCTGGGATAGTTCCAGGGGTAGGGCTTCTCTCACCTCTCTAGGCAACCTGGGCCATGGTCTCACCACTCTCAGTGTAAAAAAATCTCTTTCTAAATCTCTGCTTTTTCAGTTTAAAGCCATCATCCCCTGTCCTGTAGCTGTAGGACTTTTGCAGAGGTCTATCCCCATTTTTCTTCTTGTCCTCTTTAAGCTCTGAAAAGACACAACAAGGTCTCCCTGGAGCCTTTTCCAGCTGAACACCTCAACTTTCTCAGCCCGACCTTGCAGCAAAGGGGTGATGATACCTTGCACCATCTCTGCTCCACCAGTTCCAGGTCTCTGCAGAGTAGAGGAGCCCAGAGCTGGACCCAGCCCTGCAGGATGGGGTCTCACTAGTGACCTCCAAATCCCGCTACTGGGCTACAGACCCACAGCGACACCTCAGCAGGTGCTGGCCCAGCACCCTCACCCATCCTATTCCCACTTCTCGCTAGAGGTGGAGCACCGGGATCCCAGAGAACCGGGAGCTGCAGAGGCGGGAGCGGCGAGCGGGGCGGGGGGGTGGGGTTGGGGGCGGTGCCTTATAGCGAGGGGGCGGTGGGTAGCGGTGGCGTTACCGAGTGGAACGGGGCTGAACCGAGCCCAACATAGCCGAGCCGAGCCGAGCCGAGCGCTGGACAGCGCCTGGCCACCATGGTGAGTGCATCCCCCGCTGCATCCCTGACCCACCCTAGCAGGATGCGGGGGGATGGAGAAATGGAGGAGCGGGGCGGGTTTAGGATCCAGCGATAGGCAGCCTCGCTGCATAGGGCTTCCCAGGAGCTCCCCACCCCGAGCCGGTGCCTTTTCCCCTTATTTCGAGGTGCGTTGAAGTATGTTACATAAAGGGATCGGTTATTCCTGTCGGTGTGTTAGTAGGATCCCCTGTGTCAGTCGCACGGGCTGCAGCGGCATGCTCGCCGGGTTTGCTTTTGGGGTTGGCTTTACTGAAAGAACAATGGAGTTTTAGCAGCCCGGGGAGGAGGCTGAATCGCTATCCCTGGACGTGTTGAAAAGTCGTGGAGATCCAGAGCTTAGATGGGCTTGTGACAGTTGCATTAATGGCTGGAGTCAAGACCTTTAAGGGTCTTTTCCACCCTAAATGACTCTGTGCTAAGCTGGACCAGTACATCACCTGTGGTGTAGGAGCAATTCCCCATGGTTGCATCTTCGCCATCATGGTAACTCCACCAAAGGAGCTCGTCCTGTTGATGAACAGCAAAGCAGTGAGTGGAACGCTGAGCTGACAAAGTAGGACACTCTCATACATGTATTTTGCAGCCATAAAGGCTGAGGGGCAGCGGGGCTGAAGCTCAAGCTTGTTGTATCACAGAATCACTGAGGTTGGAAAAGACCTTTCAGATCATCAAGTCCAGCCATTCCCTCAGCAATGCCAGATCCCCACTAGCCCCTGTCCCTCACACCACATCTCCATGGCTTTTCAACCTATCCCGGGATGGAACTCCACTGTGCTAACATCCAGGTGCTCAGAAGCACTGAGTCAGCTGGAAAGAAAGCTTGACTCAGTTAAAAAAATTTCATTTTGATACCTTCCAGAACCAAAATAAAATCAGTTCTAGTGCTGCAAATCAAGGAGAAAAGATGGTAATACAAGGGCTGGCAGCTTTGTGTTTGAGCTACTGGACATGATAGCTGAGCCCTACCCTGAACCTGCTGTTTCCGGTTCCTAGAGTTTGAAATGATTATTGGAACATCTAGAAATCACCATTCAGGGCAACATGTGGGTTTCTGGTTTACAGAATATTTCTATACATTTCTACTTTATCACTTCTGCTCTTCTGTACCTCCAGTAAGCGTAGGGTTGAAAAGTTTCTGAGATTCCCGAGCCTTGTTACTCTTAAGTTTGGCGTTGGGGAATGGCCATTTTGGGAAAAACATCCAAGTGGTGAAAAGGTTGAAGGTTGCTTTGGCTCTAAACTTTTCAGACTGTCCTTGGCACAATTATCTCAATCCAAATCCTGACCTTTTGATAAAAGCTGTTGCAATGATGCTAACGTGAGGTGATGGACCTGGAGCTTGGGGGCAGAAGGACACATGGATGTTTCTACTAAAGGTACCAGGAGCAAACCAGTGACAAGCAGAAATGCCTGCCCCAAGCAATGGGAACTTCTCTAGTGGCTTAGAAACAAGCAGGTGTGCGTTGCCAACGTCCTTTCAGCTCAACTGGGAGAGTTTCATCAGCATCCTGGGCATTCAATCACTATTATTTGTAGAAATTAGCATAAGGAAGAAATTTTGGGGATGGCTCTTTTAGTTTTGGATTTGTTTTTAAGCTTCATTTTGCTGAAGCAGCAACCCACAGCCTCCATGAGGCTTTCCGTGTCTCCTGGGCATCCCTGTCACATGAGGGCAACCACGGTGGGACACGGCTTCTGTTTCTGTAGTTCACTGCAGCTCTACTCACTTGAGCGAATCTAGGTCAAATTACACTGGCTCAGGATTTGGCTGCACCCTTGAACTTTAAACCGATTAGCAATTTTGATTTGTCAGTGAATTTTCTGTGGGGTCAAATCCCACTTCTATGGGGCTAGAGAGTGCGCAACCTTGCACAGTGTGTGGCAACTAACAGAGAGGCAAGGTAGATGCAAGGATGCTGTGCAGCTGGAGTTAACAGGTTCAGCTACCTGCACAACTCTCCAATAATCCAGTTGCAGAGGGGATATAGAGACAGGGGCTGGAATATGATTTCATTCCTCTTAGGGACTCTGATAATGGGTGTAATCTGAAGTCAGTGAAGACATACAACTCCTCTAAGCACTAACAAGCATCATGAAGACTGTTTTCATCACTGTTGGGAGATACTTTGATTGTTTTCCCCACTATGATACAGGAACAACACAAGAAGTGCCTTATATTCTGCCTCATTATTTGAAAGCCAAACACAACAAGAAGTGGAGGCTGGAAGTAGGGTGACCAAGTTCTAAGCAAATATCCTAAACCTAAGTGCATTATAATGGGTTTAAGACTTCTGGGCTTTCAAATTCCAGTTATATGTGTGTTAATTTCTAGGCTACCTACAGTTTGAGTTCATCAGGGATGGGAACTAATCAGTCTGTGCCTGATCCCATGCCAGCAGACTGCTCAGTTATTGGGGTTCCCTGCAATCTCAAAAGGAGGTGTCTTTGCAGTTCATTGGTCTGAGGTTTTAAGAGAGGCAAATTTAGACCCTAAAGAGAACTTCCATACTTTATTTTTGTCTTCCTTCTGAAACTTGATGATCAGCTGGCATTTCTGCTCCTTGCCCAGTCTTAATTGTGATTGAAGTCTAGAACATGAATTAGCATTTGGAATCCAGGATTTTGCCCTCAGGGAGGATGCTGAAGAAGTTAACAGAGCAAGAAGATATCTTCCTCTTCCATTGTTTTATGTTCTATGTGGGAAAGCACTCACCAGATCCTCAGATCCTCTTCCTTCACTTCCTATTTACACCTGAAATTTCACAGCCAGCATCAAGTGGAAAAGAAAAAAAACCAGGACTTTGTTCTTGCTTTTTTCTGTGAGGATGGATAAAACTGTTCCAAAAAAGCAGAGGGCCTTCACACTGGCAGAGACTCAATGGTTGGCAGAGCTGTTGGGGGTGATTTCCATGTCAGGGAATTGGCACGTCTGTAGGAAGGCGCTTCTGAATAGCAGCCATCCGCTCCTGCTTTCTCGCCAGTCGTGGGCTGCAGCCAGCTCCTAATGCGGCTTGAAAGGTCACTGGTGAGGGCAAGCAAGTTCTGCATCTGCTGGAAGTTGATATTCATGGCAGAAGAGTGTTTTAGTAAGTGCCCCGTTTAGGTTTTCTCAGTGCTTGTCAATAGTCGGTGCAATTCCAGGGGGAAAACCCATAAAGTCTGTTATTTTAATGTTTATGTTCTTGGACTAGATTATCTTCGGAGGTTGTTTCCAACCCCTACCCTTCTGTGCTTCTGTGGCCAGTTAGGGTTTCTTGCCTGCCTAGAGTAGCATTGCAGGGTCACTTTGCTGCTGCACCAGGGACTGCTTTATGACTTAAGAATCTTCAAATCAGTCCTTCTTCCCTTACACTATCTTCTTACCTTGGCTAGGTGTCCGAGACGTATCTGTCCATATTGACAGGGAGCCAGGCAAGAACTCTGTCTTTTCACATTTATGGAAGACAAAGCAAAATCAAAGACATCAGCAAACCAGCATTTCAAAACCTGGCTCAGATTAGCTAAGTGTTTGTAGGTTCCTTTTTCTTCTCACCCTCTGTTGGTGCTGACAGCAGAAATGAGGGATGTATTCCAGCCTGCCAGCATGCAGGTGGCTTCAGTGTTAGCAGTTATCATCACTCCACAAAGCACAGACACCTTCTTTCATACAAGTTCCTTCAAAAGTCCAAATCTCCTACTAAAACTCGGGTCTTTCCATTGAAAAAGAAAAAGATTTAGAAGACTCTGGATCTCCAGAGCACCCTTGGAAATTTTGCCTCTTCATATTTTGGAGAGGTTTCATCTGGGAACTTGGTGATGAAGGTAGTGTTGAATCAGTCTGTCCCCTGAACTAGACAAGCCAGTTTGGGATATACTATATCAATGTTCAGTTGATGAGATCTGTAGGATGATTCTGCAGGTAAGCCAGTCTCACTTATGTCTGTGCTCCAGGGCAAAGTCTCTTGTTGCTCCTTTCTTTCCTCTCAATGCCTTAATTCTCCAAATGTAATAATTTACCATCGTTACCTTTGCTGTTTCTGTCAGACAACACACTTTGCTGGCAAATAATTATTCTGTCTGCTCATTTGTTTCCTCCCCCTGTTTTAATTTATGGTAGAATCTTCCAACTGTATCTGTCCTTAAGGGCATCTGTAGTGACGCTTAAATCAGGCAGCACCAGTGCTGCTCCTCACTTGCCCTGTAGAACAAACGTGTTTATTACATTTCCTTGCAAGGAGCTGCCATCTCTTCAAACGAGTTGTTCCCAACAGCACACATTTAATGGAAAGGAAGAAACATTGCTGCTGCTTCTCTGAAACAGTAGTAAAACTAAAGAGACTTGGAGAAGCTGCTTCTCTGGCTGGAAACTTGAGCTCTTGGGGATATTCGTTTTCTGGAAAGAGGTACGTGATCGGTGCCTGTGGGGTGTATCAGGTCTCAGGCAGCTCAAACTGACCTTGCCAGCAACCCTTTTACTCTTGACCACTCCAGGGTAGCACCAACCCCATCACTAGGTAACTATTAATTAGCAAGTTCATCTTTTAGGTTGGGTTTGGCAGCCACCACACTGCTGTGTAGATGTTACATCACATGGAAATTCCCAGCTTCGATAACACTTGATTTTACGGGTCAGCTTAGGCTGATCCTGTCAGGTGATCTCCCTGAAGGAAGATCCTTGAAAAGCCTCCACGCAGAAAGCTGATCTAATGCTGGACATAACCATGAAGACACTAGATATATTGCAAGACTCCCACTGAACATCTTCTAGTCATGTTTTCTTGCCACAATATCAGATACTGGGACACCCTTGTCCTTTTGATATTCTTCTGATTTATTTCTTTCAATCAGCAGTTATTTGCAAATGAGATCAAGCATCAAGTGATGAATTAAAAATTAAACATCTATTAAAGCTCATAGGCTAGAAGTCAGTTTGATTTTAAATTTAGTGTGCAGAATTCAGGTTTTATAAACAGCTTTTTTGACCTAAACGTTCAAGTTTCCTTCCCAGGGTGAATTATACCCGTAAGCACGTCACTGAAAATCTTACTGTGGCAAGCTTTCACAGAATCACAGAACATTAAGGATTGGAAGGGACCTCAAAAGATCATCTAGTCCAACTCCCCTACCAGAGCAGGACCACCTAGACCAGGTCACACAGGAACATATCCAGGTGGGTTTTAAACATCTCCAGAAAAGGAGGCTCCACAACCCCCCTGGGCACCCCGTTCCAGTGCTCTGTCACCCTCACTGTGAAGAAGTTCTTTCTTATATTGATGTGGAACCTCCTATGTTCCAGCTCACACCCCTTGTCCTGTGACTAGATGCCACTGAGAAGAGCCTGGCTCCATCCTCCTGACACCCACCCTGTCCATATTTCTAAACATTAATGAGGTCACCCCTAAGTCTCCTCCAAGCTCAAGAGACTCAGCTCCCTCAGCCTTTCCTCATAAGGGAGGTGTTCTCCTCCCTTCACCCCTGTGTTCCTCACACAGCAGCTGGACTGTTCTGTACGGCGGGGACTGACCTCGAAGAGAAATGGAAGGGCTTTGCATGTGTTGGAAGATTAAGGCTGAAACCTTGGAAGCTGGGGTCTGGGCTCTCTAATCCACAGCAGCATGCTACGAACACCTTCCGTTTCTTTTCCCTCCCCTTTTTCTACTTGTGTCTCTATAAATAGTTCAGCAAAGGGTCTGCACAACTGGGCAGCAACTAGGCAAGAAATGGTGCAGCAGAAGCAGGAAACCCATTTCTCTACTGGGCAAAAAAGCCATGAGTGGGCTGTCTTGAAGAACAAATCTGTGAATCAAGTGTTGTTACTCTGCAGGATGTGGCTGCAGCAGGCTACAGTGTGACCCACAACATGAGATGTCTTCTCCCAAGTAATGAGAGATGGGACAAGAAGAAATGGCCTCAGGTTGGACCAGAGGAAGTTTAGGTTGGCCTTGAGGAAAAACACCTTCTTGGAAAGGGCCATCAGGCCTTGGAACAGGCTGCCCAGGGAGGGGGTTGAATCGCCATCCCTGAGTGTGTTTCACCGTTGTGGAGATCCTGGAGCTTAGGGGCAGGGTTTAGTGGTGGCCTTGGGACAGCATGGTTAATGGTTGGATTCAAAGAGCTTAAAGGTCTTTTCCAACCTGAATAATTCTGTGACTCATCTTACAAGTTTGGGAGTGGGAAGCACTGGAAAGAAAACTCACATGCACACATGCCAACCTGCAGCACTCAGCTACTTCAGATTCCTTCAGCCAAGAGGTGAACATCTGCCTGACCCTTGCCAGCAGATGAGATTATCCTGGCCACACACCACCAGCCCTGTGCTGCAGGTTGCTGTCCTGCACGGCTCCTCACGTGGGCTTTGCTTAACTTCTGTTACCCAGGATGAGCCCAAAGAGCTCCTGTTTGGATAATCTCCACCAACCAGAGTCTCTTTTAGAGTCCCTGTAACCTGTCTTAGGTTTTATGATTCTGCTGAAGCAGGGGGTCCAGGACCCCTGGAGGTCCCTTCCAACCCCTGATGATCTACATCTCTTTAGCAGAAGAACAGACCAGCCTTACAACCAGGCCCACAGTGGTGGTCCCAGCTCAAAGCAAACACAGCGGAGGAGCTGGTGCACAGAAACCCAACTGACCAGGGGCTCTCATGTTGTCTAAAACACAACAGCCCTCTAGCTCTCACTCTTCCACCACTATTGTCCACGGCAAAGTGAATCTCTAGAGACAATCAGCGTCACAGGGAAAATTCTTAATTAAGCAATTCACTCATTAATATTTTACAGGTTGAGTTTCAGGCTTAGGAGTTTCCTGACGGGCTGCTGGCAGTTGTCTCTCTAAGTATACAGGATATAAAGGAAAATAAAGACCCCTAAGACTTTATTTTCTGTTTTTATACCTTTATAATTTTAAGAACCTCGAGCAAAGACCGTTCGGTCAGGAAGAGCCCCCGGTGAGGGAAACTCATTTCAGAAAATCCTTTTTGATCCTCCCTGTGACAGGAGGGGCCGGCAGCCCCTTTGCACATTAATCCCCGCCGTGGGGACACAGTGTTAGTGTCGTAGACGTCTGGGACAGCAACCAAGAAACCTACTTCTTCAGCATAGAGTGCCCTTTGTCTCGCCGCGCTGCCAGGCTTGTGGGAAAGCCAGAGCTCTGCCTTTTGGGCTTGGGGTGGGTTTTGTGGGGTTTTTTATAAGTTTCATTATCCCACAAGCCATGAGATCCTGTGCAGAGGCTTAGGATCGTCTATTCACAGAGCTTGGAGTTTGTTGCAGTGGAAAATGAGGAGATATTCACAGGGCTGGGATGGATGGGTTGTCTGTTTGTCTGCGTTTCTCTCCCTAGAAATGTGGCCAAATGCACACGCCGAGTGCAAAAATAGAATTGATTGCACTGATCCTGCTCTGGCAGGGGGGTTGGACTAGATGATCTCTAGAGGTCCCTTCCAATCCCTAGTGTTCTGTCAATCTGTTAATCTGTGACTTCCAAAAATCAGCCTCTGGGCAGTGACAGAACCTGTCTGCAGATGGCAAGGACAATGAGATGAGAACTGAACTGCCTCGTAGACTTAGAATCATATAATCATTAGGGATTGGAGGGGACCTCAAAAGATCACCCAATCCCCCCGATGCAGCAGGATCACCTAGACCAAGTCATACAGTCAGTCAGGGTTAGAAGGGATCACAGGATCATCCAGTTCCTACTCCCCTGCCATGGGCAGGGACACCCCACCCTAGATCAGGCTGGCCAGAGCCCCATCCAGCCCGGCCCTAAACACCTCCAAGGACAGGGCACCACCACCTTCCTGGGCAACCCATTCCAGGCTCTCACCACTCTCACGGTGAAGAACTTACTTTGGTCTCTAATTTCCATGCCAACACAACTGAGAGCAGATTTGTCTGCGGGATTTGGATACGAAAGGAACATCTGTGTGTCATGATTTTGTTCTGGCTGTGTAGGATTTGTTTATCTGACACAAGCATGAAATCAAGCAGCTTTGCATGCGCCTTCCTACAAGTCCCTTAAATCTGTGACAATGCTTCTTCCAAAGCAGCCTGTGAAGGCTGAGCACAAAACCTTCCAGCAGGGAAGCAGCTCTGCATCAGATTTCCACAGCGCTTCACAAACAAGCAGCACAAGCAGAAAAACTGCTTAGGTCAGCAGTTCTGGGGGTTTTCGCTGGGGTTGGTTTTGGGTCTTGCAGAGACAAACCTTTCCAGCCTGGGATGCTGCAAGACAGATAGATGAGGTGCTGAGGGATACGGGTTAGTGGTGACCTGCAGTGCTGGGTTCATGGTTGGACTTGACGAGCTTCAAAGGTCTCATCCAACCTAAATGATTGTGTGAAAAGCTGTTGCTGCCATCTATTCACACAAAATCTGCCTGCATTAAACAGCTGAGGAACACAATATAAGAAGGGAAGAAACACAAGGAGCTTGGGAACAGAGCTTCTCCTTGCCCAGTACCAATTGGAGCAACAGACCAATGTTAATGGCAGGAGCTTCAATGAGGCTAAGTGCCAGGTCCTGCACTTGGGCCACAACAACCCCCTGCAAGGCTACAGGCTCGGGGAAGGCGTGGCTGCAGAGCCCTCTGGCAGAGAGGGACCTGGGGGTTCTAATTGACAGGAAGATGAGTATGAGCCACCAGTGTGACCGGGTGATCAAGAAGGCAAATGGCATCCGGGCTTGTATGAGAAATAGTGTGGCCAGCAGGAGTAGGGAGGTTATTGTCCCCCTGTACTCAGCACTGGTGAGTCCACATCTTGAGTACCGTGTCCAGTTTTGGGCACCTCAAGACAAGAGAGACGTGGAGGTGCTGGAGTGGGTGCAGAGGAGGGCAACCAAGCTTGTGAAGGGCCTGGAAAGTAAATCTTGTGAGGAAAGACTGAAAGAGCTGGGGCTCTTTAGTTTGAAGAGGAGGAGGCTGAGAGGAGACCTCATCACTCTCTACAACTACCTGAAAGGATGTTGTGGAGAGGTTGGTGCTGGTCTCTTCTCACAAGCAATTAGTGATAGAGCAAGAGGGAAGGGGTTCAAGTTACAACAGGGTAGGTTTAGACTTGATATTAGGAAGAATTTTTTCACACACTGGAATGGGCTTCCCAGGGAGGTGATTGAGTCACCATCTCTGGATGTATTTATATATTTGGATGAGGTGTTGAGGGGTGAACTTGTAATGTAGAGTAGATGGTTGGACTTGATGATCCCAGGGGTCTTTTCCAACCAGAGTGATTCTATGATACCTTAACCCTGCACAAGCAGGTGATTGAGAATTGGACCTGCCAGGGTGCAGACGTAGTTCTTCCCAAGGCAGCTCTTGCCAGGGTGCAGACGTGGTTCTTCCTGGGGCAGATCTGCCTAGGCTGACATGAAGATACTAGACTCTCGGTGGCTCTTATCCTTGGAGATGCTCGGCATCACTCTACATCTTTCTCCCCAGCTTGGCTGCATTGGTTAAGGGCTGAAATCCACCCAGCACAGCAGAGTATTATCAGAAGGAGCAGAGGAAGAAACTAGCTGACCTCAAGCTTGTGGCAAAGAGTTGTCCAACCACCACCACTCAGGAAGCCCCTGCTCAGAACCAGAGGGTGGGAGGAACCATTTGCAGAAGGCAACACGTCCAAACTCTATAAGGACTCGAGCACAAAATGCTCTGTGCCAGTCTGTTGGGTTTTGCTGAAGCTGCTCTTGCTGTGAGCCATGAGCTGACGTCTTGGTCACGTACCCTTTTCTGTATTTCCTTTAGGAGCACCTGAAAGCTTTTGACCAGCAAGTAAATGAATTCATTGACTATCTGTTTGGACCTCGAGGTAAGTTGTTCTACCTGTAGACATTTTAGGAAATAAAACCCATCCAGATTACTACTCAAAAGTAATAAATGGAAGGAAACAGTACTCTGGATAATTTCTCATTGAGAAACTGCAGAGTAGGTGCGATCCCAGTACTGGCAGGAACACACTGTTACTGTGAGAAAGCTATCAGTGCTCTGCAATTACAGAAAGAAAATAGGGAGCTTTTTTGATTGACTTTACACAAATTAAAACCAATCACAAACGATACTGAAGGCAAAAAAAAAAAAGAGTTAAACTGATGTATTTGTTTTCACTCAGAGAGAATCACTAGCTTGGAGAGCTCTTTGTTTCTGAGAATATCATCAGATTTTGGATTTTACATCATAACTTGAGAAATTGAAACCCTGTATGTTTCTGAAAGCAGGAGAGCAGTTTGGGGTCTGATTCTTGTCAATAGCCTGGTTATCATTTGGTCCAGCCTAACGCAGAAGGATAGAATCATAGAACCATTCAGGTTGGAAAAGACCCTTGGGATCGAGTCCAAACCTACTCTGCAAGTTCGCTCCTAAACCAGATCCCCCAACACTACATCTAAGCGTCTGTTAAACTCATCCAGGGCCAGAGACTCAACCACCACCCTGGGCAGCCCATTCCAGTGCCTGACCACCCTCTCCATGAAGAATTTTTTTCTAATGTCCAATCTAAGCCTACTCTGTTGGAACAAAAGCAAGAGGGGGCTTTCAGCTCATCCCAAAGTCTGATAAACCAGTGGATGAAGTAAGAGGACAGAAGCATCTTCCTTGGTTAAGAAGCACTTCAATAACAGCAGTGCTCATTTGGAGGTGCCTCATGCTTTGTTAGGTCCTTCAGAACTGCAGGAGCTAAATCTAGTTAATGAGCTGCTTGTTTTGTCCATGAAAGAAACAGCTGGGCAAGAGTAGATAAATTTTAATACAATTATGACAGTCATTCATTCTCTCCTCTGTTGAGTTTGAGCAGGAGCAGAGCATTGGTGCAAAGCCACCTACTCTCAGCACCTGAAAAGGTCTGAATCAGATGCCAGGCAGCTCAAGCCCTAGAAAAACATGAATCAAAACATTTCTAAACCTCACTGATAAAAGCCTGATACCTTTAAAGAGCCTGGGAGACCAGTTACCCATTTCAAAAGAGTAAAGATTTGACCCCAAGAGTCTGGTACATCGTGGCCAGTGACCATGAATGAGCTTATTCAAGGCACAACTGAAGCTCATGGGCGCCTGCTCCTTCCCCTGCTGCAGCCCAGCACTTTCACACTGGGACTTTATTCACTGCCCTGGTCTCAATTTCAGATGCCACATGGGTTCACCATTGTGAACATAATCCTTTCTCCTCGCTACATCGTACCTTTGGACCACTCCAGCTTGGCACTTCAGCTGTCAAGTCAACAGAGATGCCAACAGAGATGCTTCTGATCACTACCTTATGCTTCGAGCTGCCAGGGTGGAAAATAACCAAGAGCACACATTTAAATAATTTCTCTTGGCCAGGCACACGTGTGCTGCTGTTGTAGGGGTCAGTCCACAGGCTTGGGGCCACAACCTTCACCTGCCCTGTGATTCCTGTGCCCAGCCAAGAGCCCGTATGGGAGTGAAACCACACAATTGCTTTGGCTGGAAGAGCCCCTGAAGGTTCTGTAGAATCCAACCACTCCCCCAGCACTGCTAAGTCCCCACTAACCCTTATTTCTCACCCCACATCTCCAGGGGCTTTGCAACCCCCTCCACGCATGGGGACTTCATCACCACCTGGCACAATCTGAGGCAGCTTCTTCTTACCCCATTGCTTGTTCCTTGGATGAAGAGACTGACCCCTACCTCACTCCAAACTCCTTTCAAGGTGTTGTGAGCTCAGGGTCTCCCCTGAGCCTTCTTTTCTCCAGGTTGAACAACTTCCTCGAGTTCCCTCAGCTGCTCCTCTGAGCGCTCTGAATACATCTTCTTCTTTCACAGTTTCTAACATAATCTTGGTCAGGTAAAAATATCAACTAAGTTGTTTAAGCTACTTTCTAAGAGCAGGAAAAACTGCTGTGACACACACAAGAGCTTCTCACTGCCAGATTTTCACCACCTATGCCACGAATTGTGACAGACTGTTAAACCTAAAACCCAGCCATGGTGCCCCTTGTTCTTTTCCTACACAAAGGTCCAGAAAAACTCTTTTTGTCTAGTAAATTTTTTCCTACAAAAAGGTCATCTGCTCTGGAAAGCAAAATTTCACAGAATCATTTAGGTTGGAAAAGACCCCTGGGTTCATCAAGCCCTACTATCTACCCTACCTGACATGGTCACCCCTCAACACCCCAGCCAAATGGACTTTAAACACAAACAGGGATGGCAATTCAACCACCCCCCTGAGAAGCCTGTTCCAGCACCTGACCACTCTTTCTGTGAGAAAATTCACCCTAATATCAAGTCTAAACCTACTCTGTTGTAACTTGAACCCATTCCCTCTTGTTCTATCACTAGTTACTTGTGAGAAGAGACCAGCATCAACCTCTCCACAAGGTCCTTTCAGGTAGCTGTAGAGAGCGATAAGGTCTCCTCTCAGCCTCCTCTTCTTCAAACTAAAGGCCCCCAGCTCTTTCAGTCTTTCCTCAGAAGATTTATTTTACTCCATCTTGAAAAAAAAAACAACAGAGCCCTCTCCTTTCACTCGTGACACCCCGTTGCTCACAGGAGAGCAGAGCGGTGCCTCCAGACCGGCGCTCGGGATTAGGCTTTGCTCATCGCCGCTGCGCTCCCTGATCGCTGCCAAGGGGATTATTTGTGTGAAGAAGGCAAGCAGGATTTGACCTTAATATTTCATGTCAGGACCTGACAAATGGGACAAACCGGGAGAAAGCGAGATCTTGCCTCAGCAAGTCAGCTTTAATAACGACAAAAGAACCCCAGACCCTGCCAAACAGCAATGCTTCCTAGGTTGAACCTATCTGGAAAACCCTCCCCTAGTAGGAGAGTTTTCAGGCCAGAGTTAGACACCCTCCTGCTGCTACAGCAAAGGCAGAATTCAAATACTGCCAGAACGAGCAGCTCTCCACACACACCCCTGGGGTTTGATGCTACCTGCCTGTGGAGCACGCTGGGTGTGATTTAATGATGTCTACAGCTTAAACTTCACATTTTCAGCAGCATTTAGTAGGATTTTATTCTCATTACTAAGCACAAATACAGGCTGGGCAGTGACTGGCTGGAGAGTGGCCCTGAGGAGAGGGACTTGGGGGTGCTTGTGGATGAAAGGCTCAACATGAGCCAGCAGTGTGCACTTGCAAACCTGATCCTGGGCTGCATCAGGAGAAGTGTGGCCAGCAGGTCGAGGGAG
>VXBP01002922.1:301326-383140 GCA_013400115.1 Rhinopomastus cyanomelas | reverse complement strand
TCGAGGTCCCCTCCAATCCCTAATGATTCTATGATTTTCTCTTTCCTGTTAAAAGGACATGATTTAAGTGACTCTAAATCATTAGGGAATTCCACTCAGCTTTCAGCACCTGTTCCCTGAAATGTGGTTTGAGGGAGGTAAAAGCCAGGGAGCAGCACCTGGAGAAGTTCTTCTCACTTTTATTATCTGGAGACCTCTCACTTCATTAATAATCTGTCTTGTTTCAGCAGTGTTTTACCACTACCTTCAGAATTACCTGCTGTGTGTGTTTCTTTCCAGACACCAGGGTCAGAGGGTGGTTCCTTCTGGACTCTTACCTCCCCACGTTCTTCCTTACTGTGGTCTATCTACTCTGCATATGGCTGGGCAACAGGTTCATGAAGAACCGGCCCCCCTTCTCTCTCAGGGCTCACCTCATCGTCTACAACCTTGGCATTACGCTGCTCTCCTTGTACATGCTCGTCGAGGTAAGTGCTCTTCATGCTCTTCAAGGGAGGTTCAGCCTCAGGTTTGCTAGGAAATTTTACATAAAAGTAAAACTGAGATTAAGAGTCAAATGCCTGTGGCTTCAATCTGAACAGATTTATAGGTGGGAGTAAGTACTGATTTGTTTATATAGTTGTAATTGTTCAGGTTGTAACTGGAATTACATAACACTGCAAAACTACAAGTACTATGGCTATTCGGTGTTAATATATTACTATATAATAACAACTAATAGCTAATAGTAATATTAAGTATAACAACATGGAATAACTATAGTTATAGTTATTCTGCTCTCCTAAGCAGCTTTGCTCAGAGTCAGTAAGGGAGCATGTGACAAACCTGCCACTTCAGCCAAGAGCAAGTGCTGTGGGACTCAGGGGCCACGTGTGGCTGCACATTATTTCCCAAGTGCTTATCAGGAAGGAGCATAGATCAGCACACAAATCAGGATTCATTCAGAATCAGAAGAGAGGTTTCAGTGATGGTTTTGCAGCAGCGAAGTACTCTCAGTGCTCCAACAGCACAGACCCAGGTGGCTTCACCTCCCTGAGTGAGGAGCAGAAGCCAACAGTCACTGTTTTCATATCATTTGGGAGCTCAGTCTTGTGATAACTGAGGTGCTGTTAATATTAAAGCGTTAACATCCATCGCTCACAGCCCTGAGAAACAAACCCTGACAGACAGAAAGCTCAAAACATTTTCTGACTTGGCTTAGAAAGTGACCCTGGGCTGAGAAGCCCTGGCTCAAGGCAGTCTCTGCCATGGCTTTAGGTTGCTTTCCCCGGCAGTAGGCATCACCTCTGCCCTGCTTAAATTAAATCTCAGGTCTCACCCAAGGCCTTTTGTTGATCAGGCACTGAGGAAACCAGGACACTGACACCATCTGGGTCAGCTTAGAAAGGAGATCTAGAGATGTGTGTCATTAGCGGAGGGGTGGCGTGATGTCTCAAGCTGCCGCTGTCCCCAGGTAGCTTCACAGACTTACTACGAGCCCATAGGATTTGTAAGCAAGCAGACACATCCCTGTGGGGAAGTGGGATTTGGATGTGAGGATCAAGATCCAGAGCAAAGGGGTTAAGAGTAAAGCTGCACGAGTACTGCAAACCCAGTGAATTCACTTTTCTAGTGAAGCCACAAGAGAAGCCTTTTTACCTAATCTAAATCCCCCCTTTTTAAATTTAAAGGTGTTAGCCCATGTCCCATCACTCCCTTATGAAGAGGAACACCCAGAATCACAGAACATTAGGGATTGGAAGGGACCTTGAAAAATCATCTAGTCCAATCCCCCTGCCAGAGCAGGATCAGCTAGATCAAGTTGCACAGGAACATGTCCAGGTGGGTTTAAACGTCTTCAGGGAAGGAGACTCCACAACCCCTGGGCAGCCCATTCCAGTGCTCCATCACCCTCACTGTCAAGAAGTTCTTTCTCCCTGCAGCCCTCTTTAAGGACTAGAAATCCCTTTAAATACTGTAGAAACCCAAGGTTCAACACAACATTAGCTTATTTTTTGAAAGATTATAATAAATTCAGTGCTTCATTAATTATCCAGAGATTATCAAACAGATGTGTTTCAAAGTTATGGAGATCTGGAGCTTTGGGACAGGGTTTACTAGTGGGTTGGGACAGTTGGATTAATGGTTGGACTCAATCTTGAATGTCTTTTCCAACCTAAACAGTTTGCTGATTCTAAATGTAAATGAGTCAGAGAAGCAAATAATTATTGTAGGTCCAGAGAGATTGTGGAGTCTCCTTCTCTGGAGACATTTAAAACTCCCTGGATGCGTTCCTGTGTGACTTGGTCTAGGTGGTCCTGCTCTGGCAGGGGGATTAGGCTAGATGAGGATTGGACTAGATGATCTTTCAAGGTCCCTTCCAATCCCTAAGGTTCTGTGATTCTGTGATCCATAAAAAGTGGTGCTTGAGGTGAAGATTTCCTTTGACTAATTCTTTAACAAGGATAGAAGGACCTCTTTAGCCTTACAGGAACAAGAGGAAACGAACAAAGAAAGAAACCAGAAGAGCTCAAGTGCACTTTTCTATCACTGGAAGACAGGAGGAGGACACCCTAGACAGGGAAAGGTCACAGAGAGAGCAGCATAAAGTGGTGCAGCACAAGGACAGAGAGTTACATTCCCATGAGTTCTTCGATCTCCATCAGATAATTCATCGGAGAACTGCAGGGCTGTCTTGGCTCTTCTTACCTGCTGTTGTCAGAGCTGCACAAGTCCTCGCTTCTCAGTTTTCATCCTCCAAGATTTCCATGACTTTCCTAGTGACCTTCTGAAGCTCCGCGTTTAGGTGAAGCACTTAACCTTCTCACAGAAAGGTTGGTGCTCTGGATCTCAAACAGAAATCAGTAGAAATTAACTGGATATCAAAACTAAAGTGTTTTTCCTTTGGGTGCAAATTTGTAGCACTGGGGCTTGTGCCGGAAGAGTAACACACAGAAGCTATTCAGAATGGGGCATGTCTTCAAGGACCCATGGAAAATAAGCCTGGAAGGGTTTGTTTTAGCCTATTTTGCTATCCCAGACAACTGCAAAGAATCAGCACTCACCAGTTCAAGCCACTTTGAAGTCATGAGGTCACTGATCCTTCCAGCAGTCTCCCATTTGCTTAAGGGGCATTAAATAGGACTGGCCTGGGGCTTCTCAACAGCTTGGCTTTAGATCCTTCTTCTGTTGACAGAAGAAAGAATAAAACAGATCAGACATTTAGCAAAACTATGAACTGCTTCAGAATAAGAAGGAAGTCTGGGTCCACTTCCTTTCTCCAGCTCTGAATAACCAGAAAGATACCCCTCACCAGCATCGTTCACAGGTGGTTCAGTGTCCTAGCTACAACACCCGTTGGGAAGCTCTTTAGGTATCATTAAGGATTTATTTAAAGACAAATCCATGTAGGTACAGGAGACATGTAATTATACAGATGGAGATGTGATGGAATCAGATTAAATGGTTTTCATTCATTTCAGCAGACAAAAAAATGTTTAAAACTGCATCCCCTGAGGTAAAACTGCTTAAGGCTTTTAGATTAGAAAAAGAATAATAGGCACCTCATGTCACAGACCACAAAACATCCCGCAGAGCGTGAACACAACAAAACATAAACCTTATCTCCGACCTTAACAAAGTGCTGAATCTGCAATGGCAGTTTGGGGTTCCTCACATAGCCCCCCTAGTCAACAGCATTGCCCTGCATGAGAGAGAGCCTCCTTCCCAACTGTTTTTCTGGTTTGAAGGTTTTGTAGGACCCTGATTTTCATTCCCTGCAATCACAGGGGCTAGAGATGCTCCCACTGTCACTGCTTCCCACCTATAAAGTCAATCAGAGTTTTATTATAGCTGAGAAAATAGATCTGAAGTTGCTCCTGTGTCTAATCAGTGCTGCACATGCTCTCCTCTATGGCCAACAGGACAGGGTGGACACGTGTGTAGGGCACCAGGCTCTAGAGCTACTGAAATGCAAAAGGTACAACATCTCCTCATGGATCTCCAGCACAACCAGGATGCTTTTCCATTTCAAACCAAGATATTAGATCCTTGGGGGTGGTTAGTAGATCAAAAGAGGTTCTCCTTCCCCTCTACTCTGCCCTAGTGAGACCACATCTGGAATATTTTGTTGAGTTCTGTGCCCTTCAGTTCAAGAAGTTCATGGAACTGCTTGAGAAAGTCCAGCGTGGAGCCATGAAGATGATGAAGGGAGTGGAACACCTCCCTGATGAAGAAAGGCTGAGGGAGCTGGGTATCTTCAGCTTGGAAAGAAGGAGACTGAGGGGTGACCTTGTTAATGTTCACAGATGTGGAAAGGGTGGGTGTCAGGAGGATGGGGCCAGGCTCTGTTCAGTGGCATCTAATGATAAGACAAGGGGCAATGGGTGTGACCTGGAACATAGGAGGTTCCACATAAATGAGAGAAGGAAGTTCTTCACAGTGAAGGCGGCAGAGCATTGGAATGGGCTGCCCATGGGGATGTGGAATCTCCTTCTCTGGAGACATTTAAAACCCACCCAGATGTGTTCCTATGTGACTTGATCTAGGGGATCCTGCTGTGGCAGGGGGATTGGACTAGATGATCTTTCGAGGTCCCTTCCAATCCCTAATGTTCTGTGAGTCTGTGAATAGGGAGTTACTCAGTGTAGGAGGCTCGATGGGTTCAGGGAAGGACTGGGGACCCCTTGTACCTCCGTGCTGCTTTTTTCAATAAACACAGAACAGCCACTGGGCTAAAACCAAAGTGCCAGGTCTGCTCCTGAACACAATCCATGTTTTCTGTTCCAGCTCATCCTTGCCACGTGGGAAGGAGGCTACAACTTGCAGTGCCAGAACCTCCACAGCGCAGGGGAGGCCGATATCCGGGTGAGACAGCTCAGCCCCCGCATCCTCACAGCTGTCCCTCCACATCCCCACACTCCTGCCTCCCCAGCAGTTTAGTGTTAGTTAAGGGTGTTTAGTGGTTTCTAATGGCACCTTTGTCACCAAGAGCACGCCAGGGAGCATTTGGAAAAGCCACGCAGCAGTTTCTGTGATCAAAACAGTGCAGGCAGCTGGCTATTACAATATGGACCCCTTAAGGAACTGAGGAAAACATCTTCTAACTTAAATAATTTTCCCCAGTCCTAAAAAAATAAATAAAAAAAAAATATATCTGTGTTTTGGCAAGGAAAGCCTCAGTTCAATCCTTTTTCTCATTAACAAGGTATTTTCCTCCTTTCTGTTCTAGCTAACCACCTTTAACTGGTCAGGGACACATCCTGATCTCTGATAACATGTCTCCACCCCACAGGAGGGCTTGTCCCACGCTGTTGAGTATCACAGCCGGATTATTTAAGGAGAAGCAAAATCCATTGGGTACTAAGAAAGAAGTGATGCCACTCCTATAAAAACCCCCAAAACTAAACACACCCACTAAATTGTAATTTTAATTAAAAACCCCTCAAAGTGTCTACCTTAAGTTAAATGGAGCTAATTGGATATTTACACTGTCACACAAGATATTATGGGTTTTTCCTATACTGCCTGATTAAAAGAGAAATAAAATGGAAGCAAAGCCAGTTCTTCTCCTTCAATAGGACATTGATGCCTTTTGGGGAGGCACACACCTAGGGGCTGACTAACTACAGCAATATTTGAGCCCTTTCACAGCCAGATATCGATCTCCTGCTCCTTTGTTCTTGCTTGTAACAGGTAGCCAAGGTGCTGTGGTGGTATTATTTCTCCAAAGTAATTGAATTCATGGACACCATCTTCTTTGTACTGCGAAAGAAAAGCAGCCAGATCACCTTCCTTCACGTGTACCACCACGCCACCATGTTCAACATTTGGTGGTGTGTTCTGAACTGGATACCCTGCGGGCAAAGTAAGGCTGGGTGCACTTCCTCACCTGGGTTGTAAGGGGGAGAATCACATCACTGTGTGAAGGAAACCTACCACCGATGGTCTCACTGACATCCATGGCTTTGCAGAACTGCTGAGCTCCTGCAGACTGCAGTAGAATTAAAATACTGGTCAAAAATCTGCAGTAAAAGAAAAGTATTTGAGTGTTAGGCTCTAAATTTTCCCACCACCTCTATTTACTTCCCTTCCAACCCCCTTTTGTAACATTAGTGAGAAGCACACAAGAGTGATCATGTACAAGATCTCCAAAAACAGACCCAAGAGGAAACCATGACCCAGTAAGCACAGTATCAGCCACAGCAAATGAACTGAATGCCACCGGGTCTGCAGAATGTCTCGGTCTGGAGCTGTTCCAAACCATTCCAAACCCACCTGGATGAAAGTACTAAGAATAAGAAAAACCCTGCCTGTCCCTGGGACAGCATCTCATCCCATCAGGAACGTCTTTAGCAAAGGATAACGCTTGCTGTGTGCAAGAGACATCCCTGGCAATAATAGCTTCTCTCTGCTTTCTATAAAGATGTTTCCCTCGATGGACTTTTGCAGGTTTCTTCGGACCCACCTTGAACAGCTTTATCCACGTGCTTATGTATTCCTACTACGGGCTGTCGGTCATCCCCTCGATGCGCAGGTACCTCTGGTGGAAGAAATACCTCACTCAGGCACAGCTGGTACGTGTCTAGTTTGATCTCACATTTAACTGCCAGAAACCAAGGCAATTAGTGATATCTTTGTTATATCTGAATAGACAGAATTAGGTTTCTAGTGCAGGTTAACTTAATACATTGCACTTTGAAATATTCTCTGCAGTGCAGCAGAAGCTCTACAGTCCCTAAAATTCAACTGTCTTTTATCTCATGCATAGAAAACAATTTCTTTAATCATGGCAAGTAGATTGATTTTAAGTGTTATAAAAACTATCTGACAGAGCTGGCTTAGATAGCTGCTGAGCCCATCAGCAAAGCTGGTGGCACTTCTGTGATACCATATTTAATGACGAGTGAGGTTGTGAGCTGGAACATAGGAGGTTCCACATCAATATCAGAAGGAACTTCTTCCCAATGACGGTGACAGAGCACTGGAAGGGGCTGCCCAGGGGAGTTTGTGGAGTCTCCTTCTCTGGAGATGTTTAAAACCCCTCCGGACATGTTCTGGTGCAACTCGGTCTAGGTGGTTCTGCTCTGGCAGGGGGATTGGACTAGATGATCTTTTGAGGTCCCTTCCAACCCCTAAAGTTCTGGGATGCTGTGATTCAACGAGCACCAACCCTGTCTCGGCAAACACTCACACATGCTCTTCCCCACACAGATCCAGTTCCTGCTCACTATCGTGCACACGCTCAGTGCTGCAGTGAAGCCATGTGGGTTCCCCTTTGGCTGCCTCATGTTCCAGTCGTCCTACATGGCCACGTTGGTCATTCTCTTCGTAAACTTCTACGTTAAGGTAAGGAATCTACCAAGACAAGAAAGACAAGAAAGACAAACACTGTGTATAGCAGCCCTGATCAACTCATGTGTAGAATGAGCATCAAGTTGTAAAAATGTTTGTATTAAGATCTGTCTGCCAGATAGATACAGCAACAGCCTCAAGAGACTGTTACCTGGCAACAATGACCTTCCCAAGGTAGCTCAGCTCTTCTACAGTTGTACACAAGTCAGGTAACTCATTCAACGCTTGGGAGGTCTGAACTGGCTTTGCTAGGCAACTTTGAGTCTTCCTCCCTCCTTGGAAAAAACATAAACAAGCAGCTGTATCATAGAATCATTCAGGTAGGAAAAGACCCTTGGGATCATTGAGTCCAGCTATTAACCCTAACTCTACAAGTTCACCCCTAAACCAGATCCCCCAACACTACATCTAAGCAATTTTTAAACTTATCCAGGGATGGGGACTCAACCACCACCAGGGGCAACCCTGGGGTGTGCCAGTGCCTCACTACTCGTTCTGTGGATAATTTTTTCCTGATGTCCAATCTAAACCTAGCCTGTTGGAGCTTGAAGCCCTTCCCTCTGGTTCTGTCACTAATTACCTGTGAGAAGACACCAGCACTGACATCTCTACAGGGTCCTTTCAGATAGTTATAGAGAGTGATGAGGTCTCCCCTCAGCCTCCTCTTCCTCAAACTAAACAGCCCCAACTCTCTCAATCTCTATTCATAAGATTGACTCTCCAGGCCCTTCATTAGATTTGTTGCCCTGCTCTGCACTCGCTGCAGCACCTCAATGTCTCCTTTGTACTGAGGTGCCCAGAATCTGGACCCAGCACTCAAGATGTGGCCTCACCACTGCTGAGTATAGGGGAGCAATCACCTCCCTACTCCTGCTGGACAGTTTCTAACACAGGCCAGGATGCTCTTGGCCTTCTTGGCTACTTGAGCACATTACTGGCTCATATTCAGCCTCCTGTCCATTAGAATTAGTGTCTTTGCAATATTTACTTGAAGTTTTTCTGGTAGGGGCTGCTCCACCCTGCACAGCCACAGCTTGGAGCACAAAGAGCTTAAAGAGTCTTGACATGAAGAGGTGGTACAGCAACACTAGTAGTGAAAACAGAGTTCTCCTGACACAGCCTGCATCAACAAAGACCAGAGAGCTCCACGCTGCAGCTCACCACAAGCAGAATTTCAGGAGCACTAAATAAATCCAGGTGTTGACTTGAGGTTTTGCTTTTGCAGACGTACAGGAAAGCACCTTCCAGGACAGCCCTGAAGGAACCCCCCGTCACAACAGAAGTCAAGAACGGTTTCCATAAGGACCACTTTGCCAACGGATTCCTGAGTGACAAGAAAGCACAATAAGTACAACAGCTCCTATGATTTTTATTTTTCCACAAAGGAAAAAAAAGGACTGAATTACAAGCTTTAGCTTCAAACCTCCTTGATCACTTTTATCAGTTCTTTGTACAACTCATTACCTGCTGTTTAGGGTTTAACAAAACAAGTAGAACTGCTTGTCCTGTCGAAGGTCACCACTGGAGCAGAGAAGGTCGAGATGTTTCTTGTGGGATACAACCTTTCTGATCTCTGCCGCTGACACAAACGAGCCTTATCGAGCACTTCATGGAGAAATCCAGCAATGCCTTCAAAAGGTTGGGACCCCGTCCAGGTGAAGCACATCCCGTGCATGCAGCAGGTCTTGGGGCAAAGCGTCGTGTTCAGCTGAACCGTAGCCAAGGTCAGGCAAACGACAGGGGAAAAGCAAGAAATCAGAGCAAAACAAGTCGCTTTGGATGTCATGAGGGAAGAAGGGTTCTGGGTAAATGGGTTCTGAAAGAAACAGGAGCTCAACAACTTAACAAAGATAAGCATGCTCAGCGCTAATCTATACAAACACTGCTGATGGGAAGCAAAGGACACACCATGTGTGAGCAGACAGAGGCAGAAAACCTTAAAAGTGAATTCAAAGGGCAAAGCACATTGTATAGGGGTTTGTGTTCTGGGTGAACTTATTCAGACTGGTCTGACTGGAGAAGCAGATGGTGCTGAGACACAATCCTCACTTAGTCCACTCCAAAAATCTCTACTAAAAGAAGATACAACTTTTTTCCACAGGGTAGTTCTGGTCTCTTCAAGCCCAGGGTGTCTAAACCCTCTTAAAACACCTTTTGGGGCTGCTCCACCCCAGCAAGTCCCTCAGATTCAAGTGGTTCTGGAAAAGGATCCTATCTGCTCCCTCCCAGGGCAAGAACAAGACAAACCACAGGTTCAGGCAGCACAGAGAAGGGTCTTGGGTTGGAGTTCGGTTTGAATTTATGCCTGAAAATCTCCTTGAATCCCATCTGCCTCCAGCCAGGTCCAGCTCCTTCTGTCCATGAGGACAAAACCCTTCTTAGTTTTGTTTGACATTTAATAAGGAGGGAAGGCAGCAGCCAGAAAACCACAACCCCACAGTCACAAAGGCTGGACACTGAGGTCATGTTAGTTCTGATTGACCCCTCCACAAGCTTTGGCTTTGCAGATCCTTCTGGTTAACGCCATAAAACTCACAGGTTGGGTTTGACTGGAGATGTTGAACATGGTTCTAAATAAAGGGCAGAGCTTCAGAGCTCTGCAGGTGACACCTTGGTACTGGATAGTGGGGTAAAGCAGAGGGGACTGGAAATATACGACAGCACAGAAGGCAGCTAGGTGAACCCTTCCTTTAAGGCAGGAAACAAAACTGCCTCATGACCTGGCATGGATTTTAGGGCGAGTGGAACCATAACCTTTTGATGGCAAAATTGGACTATCAAGGTGGACGGCGTCAGCGTGTGAAGCACGAGAAGTTTACTCTGGCAACCAAACCCACCGATACCCTCCTTTTGTTTTGTTGAAGCCTCAGTACTCAAAGGAACAAAATAAATAAATAAATGCCTTACTTGAAACTCAAAGGGCTTGAGAGGAAAACACAGAGGAAAGAAAAAAAAAGAGGGGAAAAAACCCACCAAGATGTTCTCACCTTGCAGATCTAGACCAGCCAGGAAGGCTGGAATCAGCTGCGTTCAGAATTCTTCAGATCTGTCTTAACACCTTCAAAATGCTGCAACTTTGAAGAACAAGAAAAGCATTGACTTTTTAAAACTGATTTTCCTGTAATAACATAACACTGTAAATAAACAAATTTTACTATCAGGCTGCCTCTGCTCCTCTTTGAAGGCATCAGATTGGTAGATACGGGTCTTTTCACAGAATCACGCAACATTAGGAAGGAACCTCAAAAGATCATCTAGACCAAGTTGCACAGGAACATATCCAGGGGGGTTTTAAATATCTCCAGAGAAGGAGACTCCACAAACTCCCCTGGGCAGTCCCTTCCAGTGCTGTCACCCTCACTGGGAAGAAGTTCCTTCTCATATTGATGTGGAACCTCCTATGTTCCAGCTCACACCCATTGCCCCTTGTTCTATCATTACATGACACTGAGATAGGACATTGAGGTGTCTTTTGAGACCTTTTGTTACCCAGCTTTTTCAGAAAGTCCTTGGGACACTTACCGCAGGCTGAGGACACAGTCCTATCATCTAGCAAAAGTGGGATCCATCCTGGCACACTCCAGCTCATACCAGCATGTCTCACACCAGGAGCAGAGTGAGCAGACCCTATGTCAGTGCCAACACAAACACCCAGTTTCTCTGGTCACTCTGCCCATTTCCAGCTGCACAGGACATCTCTTCTGCTTTGTGCAGCATCACGATGTAGCATCAGCCCCTGTTAGATCTTGGATGGACAGTTGTATTGGTACAGAGATGCAGCCTGAAGGGAGCAGGAGCTGTGACAGTGTTTGATAATGAACTACTTAAGAGCTTCAAACACATGAAGCAGTTGTTCTTCACCTGAGCTTTGTATGTCCCCTTTTTCCCCTGTGCACTGATGCAGGATTTGAGCAGTTCAGCCCCACAGCATCTTCAGTGCTCTGGCTCAGAACAGGTGGAAAGCTGAGCTCTGGCTATTTCCACTGAAAAGAGGAAAATAAAAGGAATAGCTGGGTATTGAAGAGCGTCAGTGAACAGGCAGAGGGAACCTGCTGAGGTGAAGGACCTGCCTTACTAAAGGAAACATGAGGAGTAACCTCATTACAGCTCTATGGTGCCAAAATCATATCATCATAGAATCATTCAGGTTGGATCCTTGGGATCACTGAGTCCAACCATCAACCCTACTCTACAAGTTCACCCCTAAACCAGATCCCCCAACACCACATCTAAGTGTCTTCTAAACTCATCCAGAGATGGAGACTCAACCACCATGAAAATATCATCTGCAGGAGCCAAATGGACTTGAGACTTTCAAGGGGTTTCAGCTTAAACCCCCTGAATGGGCCCAGCAGGGCAGGAATTGCTGAAGTGAGCTCTCCAAGACCAGAAAGAATCAGGAGTCCCAGACATGTTCTCCAAGCACAACTGCTACCAACCACAGATGGACAGACCACAACTCCCAGCATGTCCTCCCAGCTTGGGCAGTTCACAGGTCACCAAGGCAGAGCTCACCGAGTTCCAAAGTGGTTTATCTGAAGAAACAGAAGATGCAGTGAAGGCAGGTAGAAGTCCACAGTCCAGGCAGAGATATCCAGGTCTCTAGAAGAGCTTTCCATGGGCATAACACACAGTCCATTGGTTCAAAACAAAGGAGACATAACCCATGCAAACAGTATTTTAATGAGGATCAAATGTTTTTACATTTGATAAGGGCATTGACAGGGCACTCAAAGGCAGCCAGGGTGTCACTTTGGTGGCTAAATCATGATCTTTGGTTCATTTTCTATTTCTTTAGCATTTAATGGATGCATCCTGCAGTTTTGCAGAACTTGCTGTTACCAACACAGTCAGACTTGGACCCCTCAGCAAAACCAAAAGGCTCTCCCCATCAAGACCGTTTTCCTATCCCTCCTTCTAACTTAAAAACTGATTCACAGTCTTTGCATCTTCATGATGTTAGAGCATCCTTGCAGCATAGAGAGCTCTACTGAACTCTGGGTTTGCTAGTGAGGTGGAACAAAGAACACATTGTCTGCTTCTTTCTTTGTTGGCTGCTCATCCTGCAGGGAGGGGGAAAGGCAAAAAAACATCTCAGAAGCTTTCACAAGCACCTGCATCCTTGAGGTAAGAAACTGCAGAGACCGTAGAAGCGTGTTCAGACTCAGCATCACTAGCTGACTGTGCTTGTCCAACCTTCTCCCTTAAACAAGTGGTTTTTAGCCACTGTCCCTGGTCCTTAGGATAGACATATGTGTTGGGACTGGAGGCCCTGTGAGACACACTCCCCATAGATCAGCTAAACAAGGATGTCTCTCCCAGAAGTTCAGTTACATCTTTTGACTTCCAACACTCATGAGCCAGGCCCCAGCTCAGAACCCACTGCCCACCAAGAGCTGCACATACCAGCTTGTTCTGCACACTGCCCTCAAAATTCTGTGTTTCATCCAGGCCCGAGTCAACAGACTGGATTCTGGAAGAAAAGTGAGCTTGGCTAGCTTGTCCCTGAAACGGTCGAGTTTCTTGAGCACCAGGAGATATTTACCAAGTAAAACAAACCTGAGACCTCTCTTCTCCAAACCCCTTTTTGCTGTTCTCTACCAATAACATCTTTCATAGAGGAAAGCATCTCCTTCCATCTCCTCCAGCCCACAGATACAGATGTGACCAGAGGATTGTATCTTGTTGCAGATGCTCATCCAGGTCTCTCAAGGTGTGTGCCTCTCACACAAAGTCCCTCATTCCACCCAAGTAGACAAACCCTCAGCGAGGCTGCAAAGACTCCATCAACAGACCCCAAGTGGAGTTGCCATACCGGGCTCAGAACACTTCAAGTCACCAGTGGTGTACTGTCAACCCTAACTAGACACCCCCTCTGACCATCAAAAGACTCACAGGCATGCAAGACATACCTTTGCCTTTGCTGGCTGCAGAAGGAATTCAGTTTTAGCAACTGTGTGTTCCAGAAGTCCTGAAAAGTCCCCAGAACCTCACCGTTATTCAGAAAGGGCTACCTCAGGGGCTAGTCCTCAGGGGGTAGCACATGCACAGCTGTACACACCATCGCTTCCTTCTCCATGCTCGCCAAGACCTGCGTTTCCTTCTCAAGGCTGGTGAGCTCTTCCACAATAGTCTTCTGGAAGGTCTCGAGCTTCGCCAGCCTAGTGACGGAGAACACGAGCACTTGAACCTGCAGCAGTAGCAGGAGGTGGGTGACAACCTTCAGCACCAAACCTGCTGAACTAAGTGCTGATAACATCAAACCATGGCAGCAGCCCATCGTCATCAGCTCTTATCTTTCACCCCAAAACATCCCCTGGTGTTACCTTGAGGATAAGCAGACCCTGTTTGTGGAGATCCTACTGATACCACAGATTTTGCACTTCAGGCTACATTTGATCTAATTTCTGCAGACTGAACATGCAGCAGATCTAGAGGCCTGACTGACTTACATCTTATAAAAAAAGCCCAGGACTTAACATTGATATTTTTATCTAACTCTTGTATGAGAAGTTTGATGACCTAGAAGGCAACAGGAACTTCTTGAAGGCCCATCAGATGAAGTTCACTAGCCGGCACTTGTTCTGTACACATGGAAACAGAAAAGGCTCTGCAGACCCCTCACACTTCCCCAACTTAGAAGCCAGGTTCTAGTTTACTTTTCTTAAAATGTGTAGAAACAGACACACTAAGTGAAAAGAGAGGGGTTTTAAACACTGATGACAGTGAGACACCAGCCTGAGGTTGCTTCAACAGCTCCTGGCTCAACTCTGCTTTGCATTAATTCATCCGCGCTCCCCTCATAGGATCATAGAATCATTAGGGATTGGAAGGGACCTCAAAAGATCATCTAGTCCAATCCCCCCCCAAAAAAGGAAAAGCTTGATAAATTACCCTGGAATCTCTTCTTGCAGAAGAGCAAGACACAAGCTGGTTTTAGCTGTTTTTCCTTTAAAACCACAAGACAACCATAAGTTGTCTGCAGCCAGCAGGAGACAACCTACCGGCACTCATGTATCTGGCGCAGCAGGGTGGACAAGCTCTTCTCTGAAGTCTTCATAGTGTTGTTTGCACTGGCCTCCATCTTCTTGAACCGGGCCTGGCCACAGGACACAGCGTTAGAGGTGGACAACAGCCAAAACCTGCAAGTTGGGTTTGCTAAACCTGCCCCAGCAACACAAATCAATCATAGAATCATTAGGGATTGGAAGGGACCTCGAAAGATCATCCAGTTCAATACAGGATCACCTAGACCAAGCCACACAGGAACACATCCAGGTGGGTTTTAAACATCTCCAGTGAAGGAGACTCCACAACCTCCCTGGGCAGCCTGGGAGGGCTCTACTAGCTGCTCTTCAGCTTAGCAGAAGCCATCTCAAGTCTATTTTAAAGCAGAGTGAGGTGATACGTAGGCAGGGTAATGCCCAAGCAAATCTGATCTATCTAGCACATAAATTAGACAAGAACAGAGAAGAACAGCCTCTTCCTGTAACACTTCTCAGAGTATAGAGGTGATGCAGCAACCTTCTGAGAGCTCCACACTAGCTGACACTATCCTGGGGCATAACATATTTGTAGCCCAGCAATGAAAAGGGCATTTCATGTCCTGCAAGGCACTGCCATGAGTGTTGGGAGAGCACCTCACCCAGAACAGTTTCTTCAGCTGTCTGGTAAAGCTCTCAAAGGCAGAAACCACTCCTGGATCACCAGCATCTTCAGGCAGCATCTTGGCAAAAACCACCTCATCCGCAGTATCATCCATTCCCAGACCTAGGAGAAAGCACTGCCCAGTTAGAACTGTGCTGAGGGACTTGGTGGAATATCAGCCCTACTGCTGCAGAAGGATTCGTCCTTCCTGTGAACATCAACACGTTCCAGAGCTGGGATTTGAGATTTGCTCTTCTAGAGCTCACAAAAGGGAGGGAAAACTGAGGAAGATTTGTTAGTTCCTGCTTTTAAACAGGTCTTGCGTGTTCACTAACAAACCTGAGTCCTTCTTCTGGAAACTCTGCTCATCTCTTGACAGCTTGTCAGATGCATCATGAAGCTTCTGAGGAGGAAATCAGTGTAAGAACGTATCTCGGCAGAAAAGCTGTCAGGGACTTGTCTAGTCAGAGAAGACAAAGAAACATGAGGTGTTGGGTCGAAGGCACCCCAGAGTAGCAGGGGTGCTACTCCAGGGTGCCTTCAACCCAACGCACCTGTGTGGTCTCCTCATGACCAGAAGAGTCATCATCAGGCACTTCAAGCAACAGTGGACCATCTTGAAGCTTCTGTGAGAGCATTTCATCTGTGTGAAGGATCAGCCAGAAGACACAGCAACAGAGATTGAATCCTGTACGGACTAGAAACCTCAGTTTGATGACAGAGAAAACCCAGACAGAAGACACCACTCTCCTTTATCTCTTCACTCAGGGAAGTGTCAGGGCTGCTTTATTTCTGGCTGTCAGTAAAATTCCTTCCTTCGCATCTCACTAGCCCCAGGTAATGTTCTCCCTACTCAAGAGACCATCTCCAAGCAACACCCAGCCCTCACAAAACACATCACAAGGCTTAGGAAGAAGAACAGGAAAGACAAAGGCAGAAGGCAAAAAACCCCCTAAACCACCTCAAAACTGGAAGAGGCTGAGTCACCATCAGGGAGATCTGGAGCTTAGGGACAGGCTTTACTGGTGGCCTTGGAACAGCTGGTTTAAGGGTTGGACTCAATGAGCTTAAAAGCCTTTTCCAACCAGAAAGATCTGTGATTGTCTGAGTATCAGAACAACTTTTCCAACTCACTGGACACTAAGAAAAACACCACTAGCAGGCTCTGCTGTAGGCAAGTCATTACCCTTGGAGCTAGATGGTCTTGCTTTCCTGAGTGTCCCCTCTTGAGCTCTTCGCCTTGATCCTTCCTGTTAAAACAAACTCACACCTAAGCACCTGTTTTATTTAAACAGTACTACAGGAGTAGGTTTTGGGGTTGGTTTATCTGAGGGGAAGGTTTGGTTTAAAACCCTCTAAGAGCAAAGAGACGCTTGAAATGTGCCTAAACGCTGGTGCATGCCCTGAAGTCCAGTACGAGCTCTCCCTTTAGCTATTGGGGTTGGGTAGAGCATGGAGCTTTCCATAAGAAAATCTTATGGAAACCGTCAGGAGGGGTAAAAATGTTTTCCAGGGAAAAAACAAAGCTTTTAACTGAAAACTACCAGTTCTAAAACTACTGGTTCTGTGGAGGCTTCATCTCCCAGGCAACTAGCAAGAGGATGAGAGGGCAGGGCCTGAAGCTGCCAAGGGAGGGTTAGGATGGACATTAGGAAGCCCTTCCTCATGAAAAGGGTGATTGGACATTGGAATGGACTGCCCAGGGCAGTGGTGGAGTCCTCATCCCTGGAAGTGTTTGAGGACAGCCTCGATGTGGCACTTTATGCCCTGGTCTAGGTGATCGTAGTGATAGGTCATCACTTGATGATCTTAGAGGTCTTTCCCAGCCTCACTAATTCTGTGATTCACGCTCCAAGACTTTATTCAAGTGGGGATGGTCTGATTCCCAGCACTGGAGAGAGCTGGGCACTGCCCAGGTCTGTCACTGCTGTGACACCTCCTCACCTTCTTCGACCGGTCTTCACCACCACTACTCGGAGATGACATTGGGAGCACTGCAAGGAGTAAAGCTTATCTGGTTATTAAAAACCATCTACACAGCCCAATGATCCATTGAATTATCATGAGTAGCTGAGAGTGAGCAGGGGACTAAGTTTACCTTTTAGTTTACTCCTCACTCGTGGTCTTTTCCGGCTGTAGTCAAGAAGTTCTGGCAGTGGCTCCTTCTGAAAGTTGAGGATCCAGCTTTTTTCGCTCGGGCCACTGCTGGAGCTGTCATTGCTACTTTCAGAGAAAAGATGTTTCCTGTAACCAGACTAAAAGACAGCGTTAGGAGCAAGTCCTGCTCAGTCAGCTCCAGCCAGAAACTCCCCCCAAAGCACTTCTCTCCACGAACTAACACATCCTAAGTGGAATCTCTCCTATAAAGACAGGCTGAGGGAATTGAGACTGTTCAGTCTGGGTAAGAGAAAGCTCTAGGGGGACCTTACAGCAGCTGCCAGCACCTGAAAGGGCTACAGGAGAGCTGGAGAGAGACTTTTTTACAAGGCACTCTAGTGCTAGCACAAGGGGGAAGGTTTCAAATTAAAAGAGGGGAGATTGAGATGACATCTGAAGCAGAAATTCCTCCCTGTGAGGGTGCTGAGACACTGGAACAGGTTGCAGAGAGAGGCTGTGGCTGCTCCATCCCTGGAAGCGTCCAAGGTCAGGTTGGATGGGACTCTGGGCAACCTGATCTGGTGAGAGGTTTCGCTGCCCATGGCAGAGGAGTGGAACTGGATGACCTGTGGGGTCCCTTCCAACCCAAACCATTCTGTGGATGCATTACTCCATTTCTTCCTCCCCACATACATATTCTAAGCAGTGCAGCCTTCCAAAACACAAACCAGTTACTGTCAAACACTCCGAGTGTCTCAAACTCACGTTCCCCTCCTCTGTGCTGCACAAGCCTTACAGTTCAGCCTGTTTAAGGGTACAGCTAACCAATACGTGGGGACAGACACACCCAGCAGAGAACACCCAGCCTACCAGCCTTCTCTTGAGATGGTTGGACTTGTTTTCCACCTCATCAAACCTGCCAAGTAAACCATAAGGTCCCAAGTGAGACTAAAAGATGCTGCAATAGCACACAGCTGAAGAAAGCCAAGCAAGGGAGAATCAACAGTGGTACCAGGAGAATCAAACTATTTGCAAGCAGCTATTAACCCTTTTTTCCCCTTTCTTTGCTTGGTTCTGAAAATGGTGGTTGGGGATATCTGAAATTCAGCACCTTTTAGAACTAAAATTAGGCTCATACTTAGAGGTGGCAAGTCCTCAGCAGCTTGGTGGAGCTAGAAGCAGCCCAGGAATCACAGTGTCAGAGAACATTAGAGATCGGAAGGGACCTCAAAAGATCATTTAGTCCAATCCCCCTCCAACAGCAGGACCACCTAGATCAAGTCACACAGGAACATGTCCAGACGGGTTGTAAACCTCTCCAGAGTTTAACTAAGGCACTGAACAGAGTAGAAGGTTCCCAATGGTGCCCGAACAATCCTGTACCTCTGATCCCGTGAAGATGCTTTCTGGCTCAAAATCATCTCTTTGGCTTCATTAACCTAAAACAGAAAGAGGTGTTTGTCCTAAAGTTTAATAACCCTGTAAAATAAAGCACAAGACAACATGTATCAGGATCTTAAATGGCCAGAGGAGGAGGGATTAGAAGGAAATTCACCTTGTTTTAGTGGAGTGAGATCTATTGATTTAAACTACTGCAAGTTATAATGGAAAAAAGTTTGTGCTCTTGAATTATTTGCTCTCTCCTTGCTTCAAGGATAATTCTTGTTTTAAGCTCTGCCCTTGTAAGAGATGTCATTTCAACACCCCTAGTAGATGCAGCAGTCCTGGGCAGGCTTTGGTCATGGGACAGGGCAGGTGGTCGAATCGCTCTCGCTGGATGTGTTTCAAAGTCGTGGAGACCTGGAGCTTAGGGATAGGGTTTAGTGGTGGCCTTGGGACAGTTGGGGTGATCTTGAAAGTCTTCCCCAGCCTGAACGAATCTGTGATTTATCAAGCAGAGGTTGGTGCTGACACCCAGTGGCAGCAGCAAGGACTGGACTGTGCCCAGTTTGCATCAGGTTTGGGGTCACACAGCACCTCTGAACTCACTGAGAGCAGCGAAGCAGAGGCTGAAAACAAAGGCTTTGTGCTGTGGAGTCTCCTTGGCAGGAGCCCTCAAGAGTCAACTGCAGACAGGGGCACTGGCCTTCTACAGCAAAAAATAACCTTCTGCCTCAGCTTTACCTGTTCTTGACTTGAAAAGTCTGAGTTTTCAAAGTCATAGATGTCCTTTCTGTAACACAAAACACACACAGCAGTGATGTGGAAATACACAGAACTCATTCCAGAAGCACTTAAGGGGGGGAATAATCAATTTAATTCCGTTTGTGCAACTTTGCCTAGATGATCCTGCTCTGCCAGGGGGACTGGACTAGATGCTCTTTCGAGGTCCCTTCCAATCCCTAATGTTCTGTGATTCTGAGTAACTGTGCTGTTTGTTCTCTGCATGCACCTGGAGTTTGGGTTTGTGTCTTTCAACAGTCACATTCCACTCTGTCCGTGTGTCTTTCTCCAAATCACAACCATTTAAAAAAGAAAACAAGAAACCAACCCTATTATTTGACATTCAGCTCTATTCTCACTAGTGAAACAGGGAAAAGGTCTGAGTCCCTGGCTTCTCCTGAAGGAAGGAAAAGCTCATTAACAGATAAAGCACTGGAGGGAGCAGAATGACCCAACCAAGTAGTTAAAGGTGGAGATGAACTTGTGCACCGCTGCTTCTCCTGGTTTGCAACTGCTATTTGCTGCGTGGAGCCATGGGTCTCAAAATACACAACCTGTAGTAATCATGAAGTTCTGCAGCAAATTTCCCCATTCTAAGCTAAGACTGAACAAAAAAAGTCTCCATACTTGGGGTTTTTTTAAGCTAAGAGACAGCAGACTGAAGTAAGACAAAGTAAGGAAGCCCTGGAGCAGCTACACCCGCAGCAGGGATCCTCAAGGGATGGTTTGTTTACCTACAGGTAACTTGCACGTGGTTGGTAGAGCCTAAGTCCCCTGGTTGACCCTGTGCACAGGCAGAGGGTTGTGTCCTACCTGCCCTCGGTCCTCTGCTTGACCAAACTTCTGTTTCTTTTTTTCTTGGCAATGGCTTTCTGAAAAGAAAGGAGTTGCAGGATGTGAAACCACACGAAGTCCTGCTCTTCCACCAGAGCCAGCTAAAAGCAGAGGTAGGGGATGCCAGGAAGTATCATCCCCTTGTATTGCAGCCATTGTCTGCTACTGGAAAGGAGCAAGTCAACAGCTTTGAATTCCTTGTGCCATGGGCACAATGACAGAACCTTCTCCCTGTCAGTTAAAACAACCAAAAAGCACTGACTAGGTACCTGGAAAAGGGAGAATCATCCGACTTGAAGCAAAACCTAATAGATGTCTGGTAGACTTGCAAGAAATGGGCTTAGGACACTGCTCAAAGGTACAGGTGGGTCTGCCCACCCAAGATTTCTTCTGCAACTCCACCAGAGCATCTCTTAGCTGCCCCCAAGTCTCTTCAGTCAAGCGGGCCTCAAAGCAAACTTACCCTGGGTGTTGACTCCTCCATGGGTTCTTCTTCCAGGGGCTTCTCACTGAGGACCAAGAGAAGATGTAAGGGGGATGCAGTGCTGAGGGGCTGTTCATTTGGAGCCCTAAAGACTTTGTGAAGCTCCAAATGCACTAATCAGCATCAAAATTAAGCACAGTGCTTCAGAAAGCACATAGGAAGGAAAGGCAATCCATAGCTCTGCAGAAGTCCAACTTGTTGACCAAAAAACCAGCTGTCCTGCAAAATTCTGTAAGACAATGACTACCAGCAACTCAAATTTGCATGACAGCCGTAGTCTTCATTGTGAAGACAACAAAACCACATGAAAACCCCCATAATTTTTGTCTGTAAGGACTCACCTAGGCTTGGCTGTCATCCTTGGAGATGGAGTTTTGGACTCTTTTGCTGAAGGGGGCAAGGAAACTACAGCTTCACACTCTGGAGCTGCTACTAAACACTTCAAATGCTTGGGTTGTAAAGCTCATAAAAGCAGAACCTTCACAGTGTCACGTGGGTGACACTTAACTGGGCCAGACTTAAGGAACTGAAGGGAGCCAGGCCTGACCTGAGCCTTGGTTGGCATCTTCTGCATCAGTCTGCTGGCTCATGGCCATCACGGTGACACCAGAGTTATCCAGTTTCTGCTGGAGATACAAAACCATGACCAGAGTGCACACACCAGCAAAGCATCGGTGGGTTTGTCCCTTCTTTCTCTTTAAAGCAGCTTTCACAGAATCGCAGAACATTAGGGATGGGAAGGGACCTTGAAGGATCATCCAGCCCAGTCTCCCTGCCAGAGCAGGATCTGCGGGCGAGTGCCTGGGCTGGCTGTTCACTGACACGAGACAGCTTGAAAACACTGTTGGATCTCAATCCCAAAGTAGTTTTCTCTGAAAGGTTTTAACCACATAAACCAGGCTGGAAGGGGGAAAAGGGCACCAGTGCTCACCAGCACTTACTGGTACAGTGCCTGTTAGCTGCTGGCTGTGCTGGGGTGCCAAGCTGTCCGGCAGAGCACTTGCATTTTCAGAGCTTAAAGGATCTTTCCAGCGCTGGGATTCAGGGGACTCTGGTATCACTGCAGAACGAGAGGGTCATTGTCATAACCAACATAACCCAGTACAACTGGGAGGTGCAATAGCAAGATCTTGTTTCACAAACTCAAACCATCTCCAGATAACCCAGTACAACTGGGAGGTGCAATAGCAAGATCTTGTTTCACAAACTCAAACCATCTCCAGATTACCCAGTGCAGAGTACAAACAGCATCCTGAGTCCACCCTTATGACCAGTGTTCATATTTGTATAGGACATGTTTATCATCTTATTGCTACCTTGATTCACAGAACGTTAGGGATTGGAAGGGACCTCAGAAGATCTAGTCCAATCCCCCCACCACTGCAGGACCAACTAGATCCAGTCACACAGGAACAGTCCAGGCAGGTTTTAAACATCTCCAGAGAAGGAGACTCCACAACCCTCCAGGTAGCCCCTTCCCAGGGCTCTGTCACCCTCACTGTGAAGAAGTTCCTTCTCATTCAGCTCTGGAAGACACAACCCTTTGGGTCTAGGCTGCAGGGACACCACAAGCACCAGCTAACAAGCTCACAACAGCAGAGGATTGAGACTGAGAAGCAGAAGATATCAAAAGTGGAAGACGGAGTTTGGGGCTTTGTTTTTTGTGGTTAACTGCAAGTAAAGATGCTAATTTTAAAAAGGAACTGTTTAAATATAATATTTTTCTTTAAACATCACCTTCATGCTGCTCAACTTGCTTCTCAGCAGGGACTGTCTCCTCTTCAGCCACGTTTGTCTGTTGGTGTGAAATTTTAAGTGCTGCAGATTTCATTTTCTACTTCAAAAACCCATCGTGTCACACTGACCTCATCAACAAACCAGTTCAACCTCCCACCATAAAAATTTGAGTCCCCCAAGACCTCTGCCAGACCCAAAGTGACATCTAGATGGAAAACTGCAAATCCTCAAAGGGAAAACAAACACATAATAGACAGACATGGAGAAACCCACCCCAGCACAGCCCCACTGAATGTTTTTGCCTGATGTCTATCAAGTAAAATACAGTTTAGAAGAGAAAACCACCCACAGTCAGAACTTACCATCAACTTCTCATCTCCCAGGACTTTTCTAACGACAGTTAAGATGTCAAACTCAGCTTTAAAAGATATTGTCACTGTTGAGGCTTGTATTTTGCTCAGAGTGGCAGGAACCTTCAGGTAAATCTTAAGAATCTTTTCTCCATCATCTTCTGCATTAAAAAAAGCAGTTTGACTGGGTTGGGGCACTATATTCAGTCATCACCCCTAAACCATCTGATGAAGTGTTTTGGGTGGGTTAAACAATCTCTTGGAACCTCGTCCATACATTTCCAGCTACTCTGACCACCCATTCCCTTCTCATCAGGTCTAGATAATTACCTAGTCACTCACACATCTATGACCTGATCCCTCAACATATCCCACTGGGGTAGAGAGGGTCCTCAGACAGTCTGGCAAGCAGAGCTGGTGCAAGGAGACCACCAAAGAGCACAACAGAAAGTGGGGAGAAGACACAGGAACCCTCTTTGGTGATGGTGAGATTTTCAGTTGTGGACCCCCAGCCCAAGGGAAGACAGTTCAGGCTGGAAAGCCTTACCCTTCAGGCTGTAACTCCTGACTGCTTCCTTCAACAGCCTCACTGAGTCCCACAGAGCACCCTTGGGAAACCAAAGCCATGGCATCAGAAGGGCTGCAGGAGCACCCTCTGCATCCAATTAACCCCTCACGGGCTTCACCGTTACCTCACCGCTGTCCATGTAGAAAGTCACACTCTGCGTGCCCGTGTTGAAGTCAATCCAGAACCCCTTCAGCATTTCATCTGGTGGCCTCTTCACCTGGGAAACACAAGAACAGTGTAGCCATTCCCAGTAAAATCCCACAACTGTCACCTTGTTTCCCAGTTTTCTTCAACAAGAACAAACAGGGACAATTTGACCTGTGTGTGTACAGGTGTGCAAACCTTGCAGAAGCAAGAGCTAAAACCAACCTGCTGATCCCCCCACAGCACCCACCATGCTCTACACCAATGCTCACGTGGGGTTGGGGCAGGAAAGAGTCTGGAAAAGTTTCCTGTGTTTCAAAGCACTTGAAGTGAGCAGAATCTGCAGAACCAGCCTCTGCCAGCTTGGTTTTGACACAATGTCAACCAATGCCTTTGTTAAAGGCCAGTAAAGTGATCTGCAGGACCTACAACCCTGACTGTAACATCTCGTACTCAACAGCAGGCTCATCTTGTTGCCTGGGAGCAGGTCTGCTGGAGAAATCAGAGTTGTCCCATCTTGATTCTTTCATGAGACCCCTCTCCTGTCATCCCCACAAAGAGAAGTGCTGCCTCTTTCATTTTTCCAACACAAGCCAAGACAGCAGCAGTAAGTTGGGAACTAAACAACAACCTTTCCAACCAGGACAAGAGGCTGCACTCAACACTCCCCAAAATTCAGCTTTTTAATGAAAAACAGGGTGGGGGGGAAAGAAAGAGAAACCAACACCATACAACACAGTCATGTTTCGGCGCCAGTAGCACCATGGAGAAGGTGTCACAGCATGAAGGACTTACCTCAGTCAGGTCAGCAAAAGCAGATATGCAGGGAAGTGAGTAGACTCTGGAAGAAGAGCAGATTTCACACGATAAAGTCAGACCCTGACAATGAGCTTCTTTCATACTGTCAACAAGATCTGTTACTAGTCTTGTTGTTCAAGAAGGAACTCAAATTCCTAGAAGTAAATTAAGCTTGGAGAAGCGTTGAGAACAGGATCTTTCTAAAGAACTACCATCAGAACAAATAAAATCTCTTCCTTAAGGAAAACTTCAAAATAAAGAGGATTTGTCCTCTGAGATGTGGATCAGTGCAGAATCACAGAATAATCACAGTTGGAAAGGACCTCCCAGATCACAGTGCCCAACCAGACCCACAACAACAATAACCACAAAGACTTGGTTGATCAGCAAGCACAAACTAACCCACTCCATGCCGGCCACTACAGCAGGTCATGAAGCATCAAGTCTACACATTTCTTAAACACCTTCAGGGATAGTGATTCAACCCCCTCCCTGGGAAGGCTGTTCCTGTGCCCAACCACTCTTTCTGTAAAGAGTTTTTTCCTCATATCCAATGCAAGCCTCTCCTGCCTCAAACTCAGACCATCTCTCCTGGTTTTGTTGGTATCATAGAATCATTACGGATTGGAAGGGACCTTGAAAGATCATCTAGTAGTTAAAGAGAAGAGGCCAACACCCACCTCTCTACAATCTCCCCTTAGGTAGTTGTAGAGGGCAATGAGGTCCCTCCTCAGCCTCCTCTTCTCCAAACTAAGCCTGCCCAGGTCCCTCAGCCTCTCCTCATATGACCCCTCCCCACGAGCTTGGTAGCTCTCCTCTGGATTAAGACAACCCAAGACAGTTTACAGCCCTGGTCATTCCCCTCCACAGAAACAACAGCACTAGAGTCTCCTGTCCTGGCTCACCACTTACCTTCTTTCATTCCCAAGCCTTTCATTTAGCTGGTTAAGGAATTTTCTGCAGTCCTTCGAGACAAATGACAGCTCATTAAGAATCATAGAATCAATCATAGAATCATTAGGGATTGGAAGGGACCTTGAAAGATCATCTAGTCCAACCCCCCTGCCACAGCAGGACCACCTAGACCAAGTCATAGAGTCAGTCAGGGTTAGAAGGGATCAGCCTATGGTTCTTTTCAAATAGTTATGCATCTGGGCTGCGTAACCTTTACTCCAGTTGTAAGCAGTTAACTGGTCAGTGTGATGCCAAAGGCCACTGGGGCAGAAACACTCAAGCAAATGCTTGGACCCAGCTTATGGCCAGCAAGTCTCCCAATCACAAATACCTTAAAAACTCTAGAAATAAGAGCTATTTTCACAACACACAGAATCACAGAACATTAGTGATTGGAAGGGACCTCGAAAGATCATCTCACCCAGTCCCCCTGCCACAGCAGCATCTCGTAGACTAAGTCACACAGGAACATGTCCAGGTGGGTTTTAAACATCTCCAGAGAGAGAGACTCCAGAACACACCACATCATATTTTCTCTGTAAAATACCCCAAATACTATCCAGCAATAACTCAGTGTGTTTATAACAATCAGCCTCATAGGAACAACTTCCAAGGACATCTTGGCTGAACTCAGCCAGAACTAGCCCCTATACAGACTTGCCAAGCACATTGTTTTCAAAATAAGGACCCTCACCGTCTCAAATTTTTTGTCCTTGATCTCTTTGAACGCTTCAGCAAGATAGTTATCTTCAAACCAGTGGTGAACGAGGTCATACCTCCATCTTTTGGTCATTAACCTACAGAGCGCTTCTGTGAGGGCAACCTGAAGGTCATAATCTACATGGTGAACACAAGCACAGGAGAAATATCACCCCCCAGCAAAACAGAGCCACAGCGGTGCGACTCTTGCACATACAGCTCCAGTTGCCCCTAAAATAGAGGGAGGTGAAGCTCAGTGAGAGCTCCAGGCTCCCTGGGCAAAGTGAGATCGAGGTGCAGAGATGTTCTTGAGGGTCACTGAAGAGGTCTCCCAAGAAAGAAACCAAGAACTAAGGTTTAGTTGACTAAATTTTATTAATATTTTCCTGAAGTACCACCTGATTTTCCTCCCCCCCAAAACCAACTCTTCACAAGGAAAGAATTTAAGTGCTAATTAATCCATCATAAAACAACAAGCAGATGAAATGAAGGCATAGAACCACAGCTTCATAAGAAGAACCACCAAACACTTCTTACCACCAACCTCCAGGATGGTTTTTGCAAGGTCTTTCCTGAAACAACATAATGGAGCCAGTTGAAAGGCAAAGAGCTGCTTTTATGGGGAGGACAACCTTTGGGCACAGGAGCTGGAGGAGAAAACCACTCACGTGAGTGAGAACAGCTCCTCAGACAGGGGGAACTTCTTCCTCTCCTCCCGTGGAACACTGTCCAGTATAGAGTTGAGGGTCCTCAAAGACTTCCCCCAGCAGGAAAAGAGGCAGAAAAGGAAAGAATTTAATGAGGCATGTAATTGCCCACAATCATGAGCAAACGAGTCTGTTGTTGTCTTCTGCTCGTGAGGGTCCTACCTCCTGCCGCAGACCCCAGTAAACATCTGCTTCTGTCACTAGTTCTCCTAGTTTGGGTAAAAATGAATTCAACAGCTCTTTCTTCCCTAGAACATAATCATTTGAAAGATTAGCAGCGAGCTGGTCTGCAGACAGAAGATAGTTGAAGAAACTCTAGTGTGTTGTGTTGAAGAGGAAGAAGTATCCCAGCTGAGGATCCCTTTTAAAACAAGGCTTCCAACCCTCTCACTCCAGACAGAAGAGAGAGTTGATAACTTACTCATTATAAAAGCCTCAAGTACTGTAGCTGTGGACCTGGGTGACTATTTAAATGGGATCACAGAATTTTTTAGGCTGGAAAAGATCTTTAAGCTCATGGAGTCCAATCATTACCCAACTGTCCCAATCCATCGCTAAATCCTATCCCTAAGCTCCAGATCTCTGGGACTGTGAAACATGTCCAGGGATGGCAAGTCAATCCCCTCCCTGGGTAGCCTGTTCCAAGGCCTGAGAACCCTTTTCAGGAGAAGATTTTCCTCATGTCCAACCTAAGCTTCCCCTGGGGCAACTTGAGGGCAACTCCTATTATCCTATTGCTTGCTACTTGTGAGAAAACAGGTACCAAAAACTGAGTCACCATAAGAGAGAAACCTGTAAACTCCACAACTTGCACCCCAGTAGGAGCAAGCCACCACAGCCAGAAGCCAGCTCAGCCAGATGCACAAGAGTAGGTCACCTGAACTCCTTCCAGAAGCACCACTTGCTCTGATCAAAGGAGCTTGACACCCACCATTTAAACAAGGTAACGCCAGGGGATTTGGGGGGGTTTGTCCAGCACATTCAAAACAACAGAGACAGCAAAAGGTTTTAGAAAGGTTCTTAGGCAGCAAAAGGTTTTTAAGCAGGAAAGGGTTTTGTAGTAGTTTGTCAACAGCAAAAAGTTTTTAAACAGCAGGCTTCTTCTCTGATGTAAATGTTAGTGAAAATTAAGTGGAGAGGAATCAGCAGGAGGATCTGAAGGACCATTGAAGAGAGGAAGAGCAGACAGTAGGGAGGGAAGAGAAAGGGAGAGAGTTCCAGCAGAATTCAGACATCTTGCCCCAAGGCTGAGATTCAGGATAAGAAATGGAAGAATAAAACACTGACCTTCATGACTGCACCTGCAAATCACCTGGCAGGAGAAGCAGAGGAAGCCTCAGTTACACACCTCCACAGCCCTGGAACAGCCAAGCACTGAGGTGTCTGTGCCACCACCACCACTTTCAGGGGCTAATAGCAAGACAGGAGTGTGCCCACATGAGGGAAAAGCAGCTGTTGCGGGTGTTTCACACACAGTCACCCTGACCCTAGCAGTTGGAATGAAGCAGGGAGGGTCTGGCGAGCAGGATACAACAAACAACACCTGAAGAGAGTTAAAGTCCCTTGAGGAAAACTGAGACTTTAAAAACCCCACAAATGAAGCACCACTTCATCCTCCACAATGAAAGGAATTAAGCAGGAAGATACAGAAATCAGATTTTGAGTAATTTACAGAGTTTTTTCAGATAATTGCAATGTGGTTAGTAAAGGAAAAAATAAAAGGAGATTTATTTTGCTCAAATGCTTTTTATCAGGAGTCATGAGAGTTCAAATACACTCTGATGTATGGGGTGGCACAGATCCAGTCAGTGACAGGCAGCACCAGGAGAAGCAGCTTGGGGAGAGAAACTACAAGCAGTTTTCCTACTAAAAATTTACATCACCAGGTGTGCAAAACCTTTAAAGTTGTGAACACCCAGCACAGAAACCTAAACGAGGACTGCCCACGGCTTAGATTATCCCCTAAAAGCAAACCAGCCCCTTCACACACCAGAGGGCCAAGTCAGCAAGATGAGCCTGGCAAACACACTTGCACATAAGGTGCAGCTGACCTCCAGTCACTTGGGTCTGGAAATGAGAGCTTGAGCACTAAAGTTTTCATTTACAAAATGCATCAGAATTTCTTGGGTGTTGTTCTGTAGAAATAAGAACTTGGGTTCACGGTTGAACACAAGCAGCTTCTCCCAGGTTTGCCAAATCTCAGCCTAAAGCTGGACCAGAGCCCTCACTCTGCATCATCCAAGCCGTATCCCAGGCTCAGTCCTAAAGAAAAAGAGCCACTTAGCTGTTTACTTTTTAACAGAAAACTGTGAATGATGCACTTCTTCCCCTTACCAGCAGCCCTTCTGCCCCCCTAGTGCACAAACATACCACTGCAGAGTCAAAGATGTCTTCGAGAAGTAGCATCAGATGTTTGTTCTTGGCTGTGTCAATCAGGATAGCAAACTCTTTTGCTCTTTCAAACCAAGAGACCAGGTAAAAGTTAAAAGAATCTGTTAAAACCTGGTGAGAATAGTTAATAATCCTGAAACAAATTTATCTGCAGGGAATCTTAGGCACACAGAGGGGTCTTGGGTTTTTTAGGACCCCAAAAGGGACTCCCATGAAGAGCACATCAGCTTTACGAGCTATAGAGGCACAGCTGATCATTAATTGTGTTGCTAAAATCATGGTTTGAGTTTTCACTCTGGTTGGAAAAGACCCTGGGATCACTGAGTCCCACCATCTACCCTACAAGCTCCCCCCTAAACCACATCCCTCAACACCTCATCCAAGTGATCTTTAAACACATCCAGGAATGGCAACTCAACCACCTCCCTGGGCAGCCCATTCCAGCACCTGACCACCCTTTCTGCAAAAAAATTCTTCTTAACATCCAGTGTAAACCTTCCCTGTCGTAACTTGAACCCCTTCCCTCTTGTCCTCTCACTAATTGCTTGTGAGAAGACACCAGACACTCCACAACATCCTTTCAGATTTGCTTAGAAACTCTGTATCAAAACTCACATCAAAACTCATCCTCTTGTTTCCACCTCAAAACAAACAAACCCAAACCCTCTTTAAGTTGGGTAAGAGGTGAAGCCTTGGAAGGAAAAACAATCCCAGTGGTTTTCCTCACTTAACTGATCCCTCACATTAGGGATTGGAAAGGACCTCGAAAGACCATCCAGACCAATCCCCCTGCCACAGCAGGACCACCTAGACCAAGTCACACAGGAACCCATCCAGGGTGGGTTTTAATCATCTCAACCCATCCTCTAGCTCTCACTCCCTTAGAGACCTTTTCCTGATGCAAGAAACCTTAAACACCACATTAACCCCTTGCTGACAGGGTTATACTCATCTTTTTGACCAGCCCTTGCTCAATGAACAGGCTTGTTTCTTTCTGAAGGTCATTTTTACAATAGAGCTGGACACACTTGAGCAGCAGCGAGGCGTTCTGAAATTGCAGGATGTCCAGCTCCTGCAGAAGCACAGAGCACGGTGCTTCGTTAGTCCCACAGCCATGGAGTGAACTTTAGAATAATAAAAAATACTCATTTAAAAATAACTCAATACATTATATCAAGAATATAAGTGCAATTTCAGTTATTATACATCAGTATTATAATTCTAATTTATTATAGTACATTAAACACATAATTACATGAAGTACATTAAAATAATAGTTATTAAGAAACTGTCATTTATTTAACAACTTCATAACAATTTTTGTATATAATTATACTTAGTTAATTTGTAGTTACAATTAATTAGGCACTTGCCTTTCTCAGTGCTTTGTCCAGCTGGGCGAGGAGAGATTTGCTGTACCTCTGGGGAGGCTCCAGTTCTTTCTCTTGCAGCACTTCACTTATTTTCTCAAACCCCTTCCCCTCGAAAGCCTCGATGAGGAGCGATTCGAGCTGCCCAGGGAGGAAAAGTAAATAGAGGGTAAAATACTCAGCCGTGTTAACACTGCTGTAGCACCGGCGAGGAGGAAACACGGGCACTGCTCCTTTGGAAGGTCTAGGATTTGGTTCGACATCATTTTGTTTCACTGCTCCAGCTGGAGGTGAAACGTTGACCTTCGTTAACAAGATGATGCGACTTTGGGAATGGGGGGGAANAAAACAAGGAGCGAAGGAGGTGGAGGGGGGAAAACAAGGAGCGAAGGAGGTGGAGGGGGTAGATAAAAAGGAGCGAAGGAGGTGGGGGGGGAAAAACAAGGAGCGAAGGAGGTGGAGGAGGGAGATAAACAGGAGCGAAGAAGGTGGGGGGGGAAACAAGGAGCGAAGGAGGTGGACAGTGGAAAAAAGTGCCGACATAGGTGGAGGGGGAGAAAAAGGAGAGAAAGAAAGAAGGGGGAGGAAAAAAGGAGCAGAAGAAAGAAGGGCAGGAAAAAAAGGAGAAGAAGAAGGGGACGAAGAAAAAGGACCAAAAAAGAAGGAGAGAAGAAAGAGGAGCAAAAGGCACTGCATGAGCAAGTCGGTGTAATCCTTTAGCACGCTCAGTTTGTAGCTTTAAATTCATAATCCTACAACAACGTTTTCTTCTCACTTACTAAGGAAAAGATTAAGCCAGCTGCTGAACTTTCAACATTAAATCACTAAAAACATCACGTCCATTTCGGAATAGACCTCCAGGAGGTGCTTAGGATGTAGTTAGGAGGTATTTACATAGTCTTCTCCCCTGGCTGCCTTGCTGCCACTCGCCTCACTAGTCCACGTTTCGCCTTTCTCTTCCTTCAAAAAGAAAACAGATAAAACATTTAAAAATAATTAAAATTAACAAAAGTTCATTTTCAAGCATAAGAAAAAATTTTAAATCGTTTAAATTCTAGTAGTTTTAGTTACAAATGGGAAGGAGAATTCACACTGAAAAAGCTACAATGGAAAATTTTCATTACAAATTTTATTCCAAAAAATTTTTAAACAATAAAATCTGCTTTATATATCCAAAAGCCAAACCCTGTTCACTCAACCTCTCTCCCAAAAGGCTAGTATTTCCTGCCTTAATTTCTCAGTGAAGTTCCAAAACCAGCCCCACAGGTTCCCACCCAGTACCCGCACTTACCTGGGCCATGGTGTGGTTATGAGGGGGCTCCCCCAGCGAAGATGCTGGAGCTGCTTCCACCTCTGTCCCCACAAGTTGCTGCCGAAGGAGAAAACCTCTTCCTTTTCTCAGCCAATTCAACTCTTCTCTCAGACCTAATGAGGAGGGGGAAGGAAAAAGAGAAACAAAGGGAGAAAAAGGTGGGAAAAAACCTCCTTTCACCCCTGCACTGAACAAGCTGCACCTGGGGGTCACCTGGGGAGGGCCCCCACACCCAGGTGATGGTGTTTGACCCCAGTCCCAGCTGAGAGTACAAAAGAGAGCCCCAAGGACACCTCCTTCCTTTTGAGTTGGGAATTTTAGTCAGGGTTTTTTTTGCTATGTGCAAGATTCACTTTGCAAGGCTGAGGGGGAAGTTGTTATGAATTTAAGAAGTAAAAATTATGGAAGCAGTTCCTTAGGTTAGGTGGGGTCGGTGTGAAGATTTGCAGCAACACAAATTTGAATTTGAATTTTTTCTGCTTCTAAAAGCATCACCCAAAGCTGTCCCCTCTAAAAGCCCTAGTGGTTGTTTTATATTAAAAGGTCTGTGAGTCTTTTGTCTACTTCTGGCTCTTTTCCCCCTAAAAAACATAAACCTCTATTACCTGCAGTTTTGCAGGAAATTAAAATGTGCTGAGCTTTAAGTTCATACCTTGTATGGTAGAGCACAATAGAGGGGGAACAGCACACTTAATAACCCCAAATTTGTTTTGCATTGAAATGGTCCCAGTAACTGCAACAGAGGAGGGCTGGGGGGATGGATGGACAAACCTTGCCCGCCTCCAGGTCCACCCTGACAGCATAAAACTGCAGGAGCTGCCGCCGCTGCTAACCCCCAGCATGAAGCTCACCTGGGACATCAACGACCCCAAGCTGCCGCAGGTATGGGGTGGGGACTGGGGAGGATCAGTAAGAAAGTCCATCCAGGGGAAAAAATCTCCCCCCCGGTGAAGCTTCATTGTTTGCTGTTTTGCTTCTTGGGCAGCTTTTGAAATCTACTTGGAGGTGTTTGCTCTGGTCCTTATAAAATGCCCCATAATAATAATAAGGGCTTGAGCTCCTAAAACAATCTTTAGTTTTATTTCTTAACTAGTTTCCTTCTCCTTCATTCCCTATTTATATAAAAATAGGAATAACCTTGGGTTGGTTATTTCTGCTGCTACAAATAGAGCTTCCTAAAGTCATCCATTTGTGGTGTTTTATCACCAACAAACAATATTGTCGGTGTTTAGAGTTGTGCAAACTCCAAATGCAATTTTAATTCATTCTTTTAATTTATTTTCTCTCCTGTTGCAAAGCCTGGATGGTGCTTATAGCATGGATCCATGCTGTAAGTGCTGGGAGTATCGCTGGGATCCCTCTCACATGGTACTTGGAGATACTGAGTGCTCCTGCTTTTTGCTTGCTCTGTAAATACTTGGAATTGAAGGTTTTGCTCTTTCTGGTAATTTTATTTTGGTAAAGAACTCCAGAAAATCAGCACAACCCCCAAAACCACCTTCTTTCAATGAACCACTATGGGATTTTATTTTGATTGAAGCCCTATTCATCTCATACTAGATGCACTTTAAGAAATCATTCCTTAGCTCAGACTTATAGGTTCCAGCTATAGATGGAGAAGTCTGCAGGCTGGTCTCACAAGGAGAAGTTGTGTTTGTGAACCTGGTCTGGTGATGGATCTATCAGTAAGTTCTGCTACAGCTGGCAAAGAGGCATCTTTGAATATGACCGTGTACATAGAATGCTTTAGAGTGGAAGGCACCTTCAAGATGCTATGGATTGTGATGTCCAAGAAGAAAGGAGTCTGTTTTTCTTTTGAGCTGTGCTTTTTATTTCAATTGGTCAGTATTTTGACAAGTTTTTGGCTGTTTGGATGGCCGTGGAAAAAGCCCATTTTCCCCATTAACGTATTTTCTAACAGAGCAAACCACTGGGCTACCACAACCCTTCTGATGTTCTCTTACTCTTCTCCTCCCTGCCTTGCCTCCCCACCACAGGAGCCCAAGCACTTTGATGCCTTCCAGGAATGGCCTGACGGCTACGTGCGGCTCATCTACTCCAGCGAGGAGAAGAACGCACAGAGACACCTCAGCGGCTGGGCCATGCGCAACACCAACAACCACAACTGCCAGATCCTCAAGAAGTCCTGCCTGGGGGTGGTGGTGTGTGCCAGGAGCTGTGCCCTGCCTGGCGGAGCCCGGCTGCAGCTTCGCCCAGCCATATGCGACAAAGCTCGGCAGAAGCAACAAAGTGAGGGGCACCTGGAGAGGGTTGGGGTGCCCAAGGGACCCTCTTTCTAAACTGGAGTCACCTTTCCTTGTGTACACTCTTGCCAGAACGTGTGTGTTTCCAAACTATCATGTAGTCCTGGATCTTAGAGGCAGGGTTTAGCAGTGGGCTTTGGACAGTTGGGTTGATGGCTATGAGTTTAAAGGTCTTTTCCAGCCTAAATAATGACGTGATTCTATGAATATCTGTAAATACTTAGGGGAAGTGGATCCAAAATCCTCTCACATTCAGCTTTCATACCAAGTATGCAGCTCTGGTTCATGCCATCCCATTACGCTTGGTAGTCTACACTGGTTTTCCTTGACCATCGTATATTAGTGGCAATTTCAGGGTGGGCTTGATGTCTTTGAGCTCTGACAACACCCACCCCTGCCTTTCACCAGTGGCTTTAGCAGTTCTTTTCTCTCTGCTCACAGAGAAAGCCTGTCCAAACTGTAACTCAGCCCTGGAGCTGATCCCCTGCCGAGGACACAGCGGTTATCCCGTCACCAACTTCTGGAGGCTCGATGGCAAAGCAATATTTTTCCAGGTAAAAAGCACCTAGACCCACAGGTGTGAATTAGATCTCTACAAACTACACCTACCTATAAATTAGAGATCTAGAGAGACCAATTTCTCCCCTTCTTCTTTTCTTCAAGAGTCTCTATTCCATTTTCACCACAGCTTCATTATGAAAGTCTAAAACTCTCCTGCTTGCAGTACACAGCTATGCTCAGGAAGGTTTACCTGTTCCTCTGGCAACTGTCTCTCATCAAGGACTTGATATTTATTTCCTATTAAAGTCAAGAAATGGGCAAACAGAAGCATCATTTAGCATGAAAAAGTTGAAAGGTGAAAAATCTCCTTCATGTGAAAATAACCCTTGAGATTTTTTTGAGAGGATTTTAAAACTTGCCAGAAAGAAAGGACATTTAGAAAGTTAAAATTTGAGATTTCATGTTGAGCTGCTCTTTTTTGGGTTTGTTTTTCTTCTCTTTGAAAAATTAGGACCAAAACTTCATGGGAAACGTGATTGGTTTCTTTTTACGTGTAATCCCTCCTTGGTGTTTATTTTCTCCCCCTGTTCTTCTCTGACAAACTGCAGACCATGCTGCAGCTGCATCTCCTCCTGCTTACTGGATTCTCTCTCAGCCTCTGCCAGTTCACACCTAATTCCTTGTTGCTCCTAACTTAGGCTAAAGGAGTCCATGACCACCCCAGGCCAGAGAGTAAACTGGAGGCAGAGGCAAGACGAAGTGTGATCAAGAAGCAAATGTCATCTTTTCACCATCCTCAGAAGAAGAGACCTCTGAATGGTGAGGTAAGTCCAAATCAGTTGTGTCATAGGCACCTTGTTGGGGATCCCAGAGCAAACCAAAGCTGTGCACCTCCTCAGATCTGTGTGTTTGGGGCTGAAATGGGCATCAGCACCAGAGCTGGTTTGTACCTATGTGTATGGGCTGTACCAATGTCTGTGTCTCAAAGGCCTCCTTGTCCTTGGCAGGCAGGCAGGTGCCCCGACAGCGCTGGCTATGCCAATAACCTCCAGAATCTGCCCTTCGTGGATGGCCAGGAGAGGGTTTCTGTCACCACAGACCCAAACTTTTCACTCCCAGCCCACTCTTACCCTTCACTGCAAAATGCTGATCTCAGCAAAGCCTCTTACGACTTGTCCAGCTGCCAAGAGGACCAGCTCTCGCCCTACCCGAAGTGCCCCAACCCAAGGATCTACATGCCCAAGCCGTGCAGCTATGAGTTTGGAGTTCCCACCTTTATAAGCTCCAGCCCTTACCCAACGTTTTACAAAGATCTGGCAAGTCCTGCCATGGACACAGACCCCCTCAGCCTGAACGGACCTCACTACAACACTGCGGCCACCCATGACAAGAGCTTTGACAACCCGGGCAAACACTATGGACTGAAGCCAGCCTGGGGAAAAGGTGGCAGTGGAGACCGAGGTGACTATGGGCAGATGCAAACAAGTGCCAACCACCCTTACTACAGCGGGGACTACTCCTGTAGGTATGGCCCCAGCCCCTCTCCAATAGCCCCGCCGCTGCAGACAGTCATCACGACCACCACCAAGGTGTCCTACCAAGCCTACAAGCCGTCCACGCTGAAATACAGCGACAACCTCTGCGATATGAAGAATCTCCAGAGCTACACCCACATGGCAGAAAACGTGTCCGGTGCTGTCTACTCAGGGATGAAGATTCAGGAAGACTTTGGTATGATAAAGTCAGCACTGCTCTACCAGCACGACCTGGTCCCCACAAAGTCCAAATCAGCTGAGGCTGTGGAGGCGTATCGGTACGGGCCAGCGCTGGGCAACAGCTACGCTGAGCACGAGGGACAGAGCTTAAGGTTTGAGAGTGCTGAATATTGACTAGATGTTGCCTAAATGCCAAATGCATGCAAATGGAGAAGATGGCATCATGCTCGCCACCTGTCTGGGATTTGAGGAGGGCTGAGGAAGCAGCTCATCACAACAGCTTGTTCCCCAAAAGTGCCTTTCTGGAGCTCTGGGTGCAGCCCCTTGCACACACCATTTCAAACCAGTCCCACCTAATCCTGAGGGTGCTGCTCCCATCCTTGGGAGAAATCAAAGTAGTGCTCTAGCACCTCTGGAAGTCAAAAGCCTTCTCTGATGGGGTGATCTGCTGAGAGTCACAGCTGGTGCCTCAAGCTTTGAGAGAAAACAAGGAAGGAAATTATCACCAGGTACTGAAAAGATGAAGGAAGGTGGCAACAGGTCAGTTGACAGAAATAAGAAGCATCTTGAAAGCTACCGAGAGCAGGATGGAACCAAACCGTGGGTGATGAGCAAAGGAGCTACGTAGGCGCTCAAATACTTCTGAAAATGTGTTTTCTGTGTGTTTTGCAGTCTTTTCCAGAGCAGCACGATACCTTTGCCTCTCAGTAAATAAGAAATCCCAGCTGAAACCAAAGCGCCGCGTAACCCGATGTCAGCTTCGACACGCAGACCCTGGTAACACCGCTGAGCTGCCAAACAAATCCTCTGGGCAGAGCCTGGGGTGCCACCATCAGAATGTCCCCAGCTCTTTATTTTCGATGTAGTTGCCTTTCTTTCTGGACTTCATCAAAAATACATGAAATGGAGCCCTGTTAGGAGTCCAGTGGGTTCTGCTGGGATTGGACTGGGTGATCTTTCGAGGTCCCTTCCAGTCCCTAATGTTCTGTGGTTCTGTGAATGGGTCCTTCTTCCAGCAGTGGGTTGTTGAGGATTTTAAAGATGGAATCTGTGTGAAGGTGGGATTTCCAGAAGGACTAAAGGAACAAATTAATCTGCAGCACAGTTATTTTTCCCAATGTTTGTTGTGGCTTTTGCTAAACTCTTCTGGCAATGAATTGACTGAGGGTTTTACTTGCCACTGCAGACTGAGGTGAGCAACAGCAGTTTTCAGTCCATGAATGAACCAAAAATATTCCAGGAAAAAAATCTGGGAACAGGCACAAGAGGTGCAAACTCTGAAGGAAATTAAAGCTGTAAGTTGCTCCATTTCACGTTGACTTCAGAGCTCTTGGACAACCACAAGTGAAGCTTCAGGGGTGTTAAATCACATGGACTAGCTGTGGGGTTTGTGCTGTTGGTTTGTCTGGCATGAAGCTTGTCGTTCTGTGCTCCTAAACACAATGTCTTAGGCAGAGCTTTGTGCAGAACATGCAGCTCTGTGTGTGTTCAGATGCTGCTTTTGGGGTGTGGGCTTGTGTCTCCTAAACACGATGGCGGGTTGAGTGCGGTGAAAGGCCATGGTAGTGTTTCCCTCACTGCATCCTCTGCAGCACTAGAGCGAATAAAACCACTCGAAAGCTTGTCTCTCCACTCTGCTTTTCATGTAGAAGCACCTGGGCTGAGTTATCTTTCTCAGACAAAAGATGGGATGGATAAAGCTGAATTCTGTACATAGTTTTCTCTCCAAACCTATAAATGGAAAGGGGAGGCGAGTGGTGGAACAAACCCAGCTGGAGCTGAGAGCCTCCTTGTTGGGTTACATAGCTGCAGGGTCAACTTTAAAAGCCTCTGGCTTGAGCATCCTGAAGAAAGATGTTCTCCTGGAGTAGGCAGCTCTGCTTCCATTAATCATTCCTTTCAAGTGAGGTTTTGGCCCTGCTCAAGCACCTGAGAGGAGCCCCTGGTCAACCTGCATCCTGCACTGGCTTCAACTGACAGATTCCACTTGTTATGGAGAAATCACTGAGGGAAGTGAGGTGGAAAAAGGTGCTTTCAGACTTAAACCACCTGTGGCTCCTGCTTCAGATGGATGACAAGGGCCCTACCGAGGTAAGTGCCACCTGTCCTCTTGCTGAGGCTGTCCTTTATGCCTCTTCACAGTGAAGTTTAAAGGCCCAAGTGTTGAATGTGATGAAGTTTTCCAGCCTCATACCATGGTACAACCCATCCTTTTGTGATTCCTTCTCCTGCTAGAACAGGACCTGCTCCCTGCCAAACTGCTCCAGTGAGAGAGTCACAGAATCATCAAGGCTGGAAATGACCTCCGAGATCATTAAGTCCAACTGTCCACCCTACAACCTCTAACCACTAAACCATCTCCCAAACACCATGTTTGCCTGTTTTTTGATCTCTTACAGAGACGGTGCCTCCATCTCCTCCCTGGTCAGCCTGTTCCAATGGTTTCCAAGTCCCGGTGGTTTGCCAGCAGGCTACCTCTGGGCTCTTCAGATATGCTGAATGCCACAAACAAGGTGTGCAGAAAGGTGGCTGGTTTGGGTTTAGTGAGCTTGAAGTAGCTGATCTCATTTTGGGACTAGATGATCTTTCGAGATCCCTTCCAATCACTAATGATTCTATGATTCTGTGGAAAAAAGGGGAGATGTGGGATATTTTAGGCTGAAGTTATTCCTCCCATAAGTCAGTCTGTGCCTGTTAAAGCCCCCCTGCCTGAGGAGTAATGAGACCTACATACAGGGCATCAACACCTTTAAAGACCACCACCAAAGGAGGTTCTTTCAACACAAAATTAGCTCATGTTATGGTGTAAAGTGAGCAGGGCAGCAGGTGCAGGAGGATGTTCTCGGAGGTCCTTCTGCACTGGCATAGCTGCTGTTCTGAGGTCTCTGTTCCAGCCTGTTGCTTTTCCTGTTCACAGCATTTTTGTCTTTACAACAAAATGAAGTGTTAAGTGACCGGGTCCGTGGGAGGGAAGTGGGGCAGAAAGCACCACAACTGTCAGGAACAAGGTCCTGGTAGTGGAATTGAGGCTTGAGTGTTGCATCCATCTGAAACCAATGCTGAAATGATTGAGACCTCAGCCCTTGCTCATGCCACATCTCTTGTCCTAGGAGTGACTAAATGACCTTAAATCCTTTTGAACCAAAGAGATTCTATGATTTTACGACTCTAGTTAATCTAGAAATGCCCCAGAGGCAACCAAAAAGTGGTTTTAGGGGCATCCCAGGTAAAGACATTAAAGCAGTGATCACTTCCTTCCCTTCCATGCTCTGGTCTCCTTGGGGAGGAAGCTACAATTTCCCAAACCATGTAACACTAGGGCACACAAGACCCTAGGAAGGCTTACGTTGGCCCTGTGGTCTTGTAGAGAAGGTAGCCAGAGGGCTAGAGGTGGAAATTGGGTGGAGGAGGAGGATTAGGAGGTAGCCTATCACTGGGAAAGAAGGGACAAGTCTAAGCTGAACAGATGGAGATGATGTGAGCACGTAGAGGGAACATCATGGGCAACCACTGATGGTGAAGAGATGCTTCCACCCCGTGATGTGTGTGTGCAACAGTGCTCAAACACCATGATTTGTGGACAAGATGATCTTTTGAGGTCCCTTCCAATCCCTAATGTTCTGTGGTTCTATGACTCCTGTTGAGTCGCTGCCTGAATTTTCCTTGTGTGGATGAAGGCACCTTCTCATCACCTTTGAACGCCACCTCACCCAGGAGGCACTCCCGCTGGTTTTATTTAATGGTGGAACCAGCCCTATTCCCTTTTGCATGACCTCACCTTGTTTGCCTCCTGTTTTTCCATTTTCTTAGCAAACCACAGGGCGAGCAGCCGAATCCTTTGGATTCCAGAAAGCCAATTCCCATAGCCCCAGTGTTTCACCCGGTTGACTTGAGGTAGGAGCCATTCATCTGTCAGCAGCGCCTCCAGCCTCGGAGCGACCAGTTAACGAGGAACGGGGGGAGAGGTCTGACTGGAACATCTCAGGCAGGGCAGATACCAATCTGCATCTCCACATCCATCTTCTGCTTTTCCCTCCACGGTACCAGCACCTCCACGGTCCTTTTCCTGCCCTTTGGCTCTGTTTTTTGCCCTTCTGTTCCTTTTCCTGCTGATAATTAATTAGTAGCAATAAATAATGAAGTCAAATGAAACAAAACACTAAGAAAATCTTTAAAACACTGCATTTTAGAGTTCATTGGCTCTATGAACTTATACTGGCTATACTGGTGTTTAGTACTGGTTTTCCTACTGGTACACTGGTGTTTAGTATTGCTTTGCATACTGGTTATATTGGTGTTTAGTACTGCTTCCTGTACTGGTTATACTGGTGTTTAGTATTTCCCATACTGGTTGTACTGGTGTTAAGTACTGCTTTACGTACTGGTGTTTAGAACTACTTCCTATACTGGTTATACCAGTACTTATTCTCCACTTCCCATAGTGCTTATACTGGTGCATATTCTCTGCTTCTCTTACTAGTTATACTGGTGTTTTGTACTACTTCCCATACCGGTTATACTGGTGCACATTCTCCACTTTTCTTACTGGTTATACTGGTGTTTTGTACTACTTCCCACACTGGTTATACTGGTATTTAGTACTGCTTTTCATACTGGTTATACTGGTTCACCGTTTCCTGTACCGGCTATGTCGGTGCATAGTGTCCACCTCGCATACTGGTTATACTGGTGCTCTTCCCACACCTCTTGTACCACTGAGCCCTCCTGCGCCACCTGCAGCGCCACTCGCCCCTCCCACCGCACCACGTGACCGCCGGGGGCGTGTCCCGTCGCGATCCCGTTGTCCCGGTAACAGGGCATCGCGGAGCGAGGCGGGGCCGGGCCGGGGCTCCGGGGCCGGGCGTCCAAGGTGAGTGCGGGGCGGGAGGCGGCCGGGGACCCGTCGCGTTCCCTGAGGAGCCGGTCAGGGCCCTGGTGTGGGGGTTTGAAACGAGATGAAACGGGCGCAGGTTGCACCGGGGGAGGTTGGTTCTGAGGAACAATTTCTCCCCTCAAAGGGTTGTCCGGGCCTGGCCCAGGCTGCTCGTGGCAATGGGGATGTTCCATGGAGGGCTGAAAACCCCTGGAGACGTGGGGTGAGGGACAGGGGTTAGTGGGGCCCGGGCAGCGCTGGGGAAACAGTTGGATTGGAGGAGCTTGAAGGGCTTTTCCGACCAAAACGTCCTGCGATTCTGAAAGGTTTCATGCGGGGGTGGAATTCTAAGGTCTGTCATGGAGCTGCAGCATCTATAGACTCGTTTAAGCTGGAAGACACCTTCAAGATCATCGAATCCAACCCTTAATCCAACTGTCCCAACCCACCCCTAAACCCTGTCCCAGTTTACTCCAGATCTCCATGACTTTGAAACATCCAGGAGCGGCCATTCAGCCTCCTGCCTGGGCAGCCTGTTCCAAGGCCTTTTCCATGGAGAAGTTTTTCCTCATGTCCAACCTAAACTTCACCTGGGGCAACTTGAGGCAGTTTTCTCTTGTCCTATTGCTTGTTCCTTGGGTGAAGATACCACCTCCCACCTCTGTACTGGCAGGTCACATCGTCAAAGTGTCAGTGCTGGACCATTTTGGTTTGAAACCCAGAGCTGCCCTGCGACAAAGCAAGGGGAAACACTCCCAGCAAACTTCAGTGAATAAGTGAAACAGCATGTTGGACTCTTAAAGTATTGATTCCTATCTGAAAGGACAAGAGATTTATGAGTTTTATTGCTGCTGTTGTTAACCTCTCGCAGCTGGGCCACCCCCTCACCTGCTGGTCTTTGATTAGTGGATTTTAAGTTAATCTCAGGAATTGGATCCACTTGTCTCAGGACCTGATTCCTGTTGGCTTCAGTAATCCCCAGTTGCTGCAGAGAAGGTCTGTGAAGTTTTGTGGGTTTGTTTGGGGGTTTATTTGATGTTTAAATGTGTGGGGGGATATGTCCTGCCCTGTGAGCTATCCCCAGCTTTGATCATTAAGGATAGCACCGTGGTTTGGTGATGTCTCTCAAGCTGTTGTCCTCTATTTGTCCCCAGCTTTAATCCTTCCTTAATGCAATGTGAAGGGATTATGGGCAGTGTGTCATCGAGGGTATGAAACAAGCTGTTGTTTACGGTAGGTTTTCTCTTTTCAGACTATTTTGATCATTTTACGTGTTTTAGAGCTTCATGTCATTGAGGAAATGCACTCATGTGTGCTCAAGGACGGGAAAGGCCACCTCAGAGGCTTTTGTTAACTGCAGTTGAGTCCTCACATTCCCCTGGGGTGGTTGGAGGACAAAAATGAGCTTCAACTTTGGAAAAAAATAGAAAATAAAATAGAGAGCCTAGAGAAAAAAATTACAGCCCCTGAGTGATGGGAAGTGTGAAGTGTCCCCGAGCGTGTTGCAGCGAAATGTGGATCTCCAGAGTGTTTATATTTTCACTCACCTACATCCTGTAATCCCAGGAAGAAGGACAGCAGCCCCTGACTCTGATGTCACCGATAAACCCAAGTCCTTGGCAGCCTCGTTTGTTTTAATTTTGGTGGATGGTGGCAGACTTGCATTGTTGTAAAAATGAGAATATAGGGCAGAGAAGGAATAAGGCAATAAAATCTATCCCAGCACAGATAGTTTTGTCTGTGGTGACATTACTTCAGGGGGAGAAAAATACTTTATGGGTTGCTGTTTTCAGTGCACGTGCACTCAAATAATAGGATTGGACAAAGGAATCTTTGTAAGAGCACATGATTAACTTTATACTCAAAAAGCTGAGAGGATTTAAGCACCAAAACTAGGCACCAGCAACCTGGTTTTACTGGAATGATGGATTTGGGGTAAGATGGGATGAATTAAATGTATTCCTATTTTTCTCTGGTGGCTGTTGGGTGTCCTGTGTCACTCACCCCACATCTCCGTGCCTCCCCTCCAGACACAGGGAACATCACTACTGCCCTAGGACAGGTATGGACAACCCCTTTGGGGAAGAAATTGTTCTTCAGGGCCAACCTCAGCCTTCCCTGGCACAACTTGAGGCTGTTTCCTCTCTCATACTGGGGAGATTGACACCTGTCCCACCCCAGTTTCCTGTTAGGGAGTTGTGAAGAGTGAGGTTTTTATTGTTAGATGCAAACAGTGAAGTGTCTCTTTCCTAAAGTACTGTAAAATGACCTATGTTCCTATTTTATTTTTTTTAGGGATTTTTGTGAGGATGACCAGGTTCTTTTCTCTCTTCAACTTTATACCTGGATCTCAAAGCAGCAGTAACCTGGGGAGACCAGTGAATGTCCTGCACTGTTATGAGAAGACATTTTGAAGAGGAAGAAGAAAACAAAGAGCAAAGAGTCCTTTAGTAAAACAGGAGAGATTTAGAATTCCCTCAGCTTTTTGGGCACCACCAAAAACCCAAGCGATGAACCGTTACACCATCATGAAACAACTGGGTGATGGCACCTATGGCAGTGTCTTGATGGGGAAGAGCAATGAGTCAGGAGAGCTGGTGGCTATCAAGAGGTAGGTGACTCCTAACCCACTAAGGGTACTTGCAAAACCACCAGCATTTTTCTGACAAAAATTATTACAGAACAACCAAAAATGGGTTTAGAGGAGCAAGGAAGTACCCCTTGGCCTCCTACAGAGCCTACGTTAATAAAGCTAAAAGAAAATCATTCTGCAATGAATTCTGTCATTGTTTCTATGCAGAAGGAGCAATGCTTGGTGGAAACTGTTTCTCATTCTTGTAACTTCAGGATTTTGAATTCTTTACAGTGTGGTGGGTTTTTTTTAAGTTTAGGACTCAAGGAAGGACAATTTTGGTTGAAGATGGGTTTATTAGAAATGGAAATCTTGGATTCCCATCTCTTTGCTCTGGAGCTTTACATAAACACAGCGTGAAGTTGACCCCCTCTCAAGACCAAATGACACAAAAAGGGATTGGGGGTCCCTGCCATTTTTAGAAGTCCCTTGGAGTATCATGGTTGCTGCCTCTACTCCTCTGCAAATACTTTTGCAGAGATTGTTTCTTGCCCTTCAAAGAGCTGAGTTTGTTCTCTGTTCTACAACTTGTATTTCAGGATGAAAAGAAAGTTCTATTCCTGGGATGAATGCATGAACTTGAGAGAAGTCAAGGTAAAGCAGGAAACACACCATGTCTTACAAATAAGTGTCCAGTTGGGTTTGCAGGGCACCTATGATGTTCAAACCTGGGCGGGGACAGACTCCACAGGGCCATGGGCTGCTGGTGCTCCTGGAGCTTCTGCTGCTCTGTGGAACATATCTCCTAGCCAGGCCTCATGTCTTTGAGAGGTTAATGTAGGTTTAACTTTCTGGAGGTTGTACATTTCTCCCAAAAGAACAGCTCTAAGATAAGGCCGGGCTGGATGGGGCTCTGGCCAGCCTGATCTAGGGTGGGGTGTCCCTGCCCATGGCAGGGGAGTTGGAACTGGATGATCCTGTGGTCCCTTCTAACCCTGACTGACTGTACGCCTTGGTCTAGGTGATCCTGCTGTGGCAGGAGGATAGGACTGGATGATCTTTTGAGGTCCCTTCCAACCCCAAATGATTCTATGATTCCTGGTCATGAAAGCTTCATAACAAAACAAAATTGCTAGGTTTTGTTACTCAGCTCTGTGGACAGGAGGCCCTGCTGGTTCAGAGCTCTCTTCCCCTGCAGGGAATGAGGTTTTTGTGTTAATCTTCACCCCGGCCATGATGTATTCCCTGGGAGCAGAAGGATTAAACTACTTATTTATGTCATTGCTGCTTTTATTTTCTAATTAATTTAAAATGCTGCTTTGCTCTTTGAAACAGAGGTTGATAGACTCTCAGCAGATATGTTTAATAAATTCTGTGCTAGGAGCTTCTGTGGGCTAAAAATTTGGTTCTGAAAAGGGGTCTAAGTCACTCTTGAGTCATCTGACACCCTGTTTGGCTCTCTTGACAGTCTCTGAAGAAGCTAAATCATGCCAATGTCATAAAACTGAAAGAAGTCATACGAGAAAATGACCACCTTTACTTTGTATTTGAGTATATGAAGGAAAACCTCTATCAGCTCATGAAGGACAGGTATGACTTTCTCACAGGACAGGCAGGGTGGGCTCTCACTCTTCATTTAGTGACCTGGATGAACACATGGGAATTTCTGGTTTTGGCTCTTCTTGCAGCCCCACTGATGGGAACAGGAGCTGCTGCACCTGCTTACCAGAGGGTACAACCCTGCATTGCTCTGCATTGCAATAGCACCTATTGTGATGCTTGGGGAAACACCAGCTTCTTCAGCTCTTAATACCAGAGTTTTGCATGTCTTTGGTGTGCAGAGCCAGGAGAGAAATTCCAAATACTTCTGTTAACCTTTACTGTAAGGTGTGAAGGATTGGCTCAGTGCTGTTGGGACTGGCTAAAAAACTGCTCCTGCTTTTGGTCGTGGGTTTGGCTTGAGGTGGGGATGGTCCAGCTGCATGCCCATGCATGTGTGTTCCTAAGGAAGGTCTGTCTATACATGGACTAAGAGTGTGATGTTGCAACCTTGTGCAAACAGCAGGTAGCCAGGCTTGTGAGGTGGACTTTGAACAGCACCTGCTCTCTCTTTGCTGAATTCTTTGGCCTTTAATGTGTTACCTTCATCTCCTAATGTGCAAAGCTCTTCAGTTTGAATCCTGAGGGAGCTTCTGGTGATATCAGCACAGTGTTACCCCAACAGTGTGCTGTGCAATCCAGCTCTGCCTTGCTATGTCACTGTGTGTTCTGTGTTCGTCTGGTCATGCTCACTGCTGCTTTTGATGTATTTAATGATATAAAATCATTCATCTGTTTCTTCACAGAAACAAGTTGTTCCCTGAGTCAGTCATCAGGAACATGATGTACCAGATACTACAAGGACTTGCTTTTATCCATAAGCATGGTAGGTTTCATACTGGACTTTAGCCCTATAGCACTTCTTATTACCAAGCTTGATCTTATTTTTATAACTCAACTAAAAATAACCTGGCCAAAGCCATTAATTATATCCTAATAAAAATTATTGCCATCTGTTTCAAGTGTGATGCACTGGGTATTGTTTATATGCTGCTCAGCACTTTGTTCCACCTAGTTACCAGATGAATAAACAAATGAGTGTTGTGCTGTGCATTTCTATCTCCTCAATGTTTTTTAAGGAGAACTGATGCTTCACAGGCAGCAGTTTCTTCTCACTTGAGGTACTTAAAGGTGATACCCTATGTCTAAAAAAGATACTGAAGTAACTTGTTCACTGAGAAATTCAAGCAGTTTCCTTATCAAAACTAACCTGGCTTTAAATATTTGAAGACATGGGACTTTTTGGGAATTACAAGCACAATAAAAGCTGCTCTGCTCACACCATTTATGGAACTTGTGATCATAGAATCATTACAGATTGGAAGGGACCTCAAAAGATCATCTAGTCCAATCCCCCTGCAACAGCAGGATCTGCAAAGTGCATTCTGGAATGTACTAGGCTCCTTTTGTATTTTAAAAAGTAGTATTTTACCCTCTTGCTCGACTCTTTTGTACTTGTCCTTCACATCATGCTGGTGTCCTTAAAACTTCTCAAGTATTAGCTGCAAATGAAATAAGGCTGTCAGGTACCCTGGTGAGCCCTGTTGATGGATTCAGATTCTGTCCAGTAATATCAAGTAGCTAGAAACTGCTTTTTTCATGTCTGTTTTTGATCATACACTGTTCTCTGATTATTAAAGTCAATGTTTAGGAAGTGATGACACTATAATTGGCCATTCTTTTCTCTCTGTTTCCTCTAGGATTTTTTCACAGAGATATGAAGCCTGAAAACCTGCTCTGCATCGGACCAGAGCTTGTGAAAATAGCAGATTTTGGTTTGGCCAGAGAGCTCCGGTCTCAGCCACCCTACACAGACTATGTGTCTACCCGCTGGTCAGTGTATTAATCTGTTAATACATTATCTCAGCTAATTAACCTCTCTCCTATCATTTTACTCTATTTCTTCCCATCCCCACAGGTACCGTGCTCCTGAGGTTCTGCTGAGGTCATCGATTTACAGCTCACCTATCGATATGTGGGCAGTTGGCAGCATCATGGCAGAACTATACACTCTGAGGCCTCTTTTCCCAGGCACAAGCGAAGTCGATGAAATCTTCAAAATTTAGATCATGTTAGGAACTCCCAAGAAGGTAAAACGTGGAAAAACACCCATAATTGTAGTCAGGAAAAAAGAAAAGTCATTTTATTATAAAATATTGAACATTCTCTTCAGAATCTACTTATAAAATATTGGTTTAGTAGGTTTCCTTCAGACTTACACTTTCCTCAAGTGTATTGAAGCTTCCATTCTCCTAGACTGGCACCCAGAAGTTGGAGGTCGTAGACAACACCATAAATAAGACAACTCATCCCTGGATGAGTTTAAAAGATGCTTAGATGTAGTGTTGGGGGATCTGGTTTAGAGGTGAACTTGTAGAGTTAGGTTTGATGGTTGGACTCAATGATCCCAAGGGTCTTTTCCTACCTGAACAATTCTATGAAATCATAGAATCATTACAGTTGGAAGAGACCTCCAAGGTCATTAAGTCCAAATGATGCTTTTCTTAGTTTTAAAGCATGGAGGAAGCATTTTTATTGCAAAGCCATCCATTCTCTCATAAACAGTGTTAGCCATATAAAGTAATGGGAGACAAACAGCATTGTAGAGAGGAAACTTATTTTCAGTTCTTTCCTGCTAAATAGTGTAAAAAATTCTACAGAAGGTTTGGGTAGGGAATAGAAAAATGTGCAATTATATTCACTTCAGTTTTAAAAGTTCATCTATGAACCTGCAAAAAAACAACAAGCTTATCTTTACAAATGTTGAATAGACTGAAGAAAGACTATAAATATTTTTTGAAGACTGAGATAAGAGGCAGATGGGTATCAGCACTTTATGGCTACAAACAGAACTTGGTGAAGTAACTGAATACAGAGTGTCTAGATCTGGAAAACCTACAGGTATGAGAGAGAAACATCCGTTTCATTAGTGTTCTACTCATTTAAAATGCAGAGGAATTCCTGTATGCTGAAGGTGCTGTTATCAGCAGAGAAGTGAGGACCAGGATGCTTAAACCAGAACTAGATTTAGCCTACCGAGGGACATGTAGAGCTTGAAATAGAGTCTGGAGGACTAAGTGAAAATGATGCGTAAAACAATCCCGTAAAACAGGTGTGTTGAAGTCAGCTGGTAGAGCTTGTTTCTGTGGTAGGTGGTGGGATGTTTAGTGCTGCTTCTGCTGCTCTCTTCTTCAGGTAAAATAATACCCTGTGTCCTTTTAGTACTCTTTTTTTTTCCTCCTTTGAAACAGAGTGACTGGCCAGAGGGATACCACCTTGCTTCTGCCATGAATTTCCGCTTCCCACAGTGTGTGCCCATAAGCTTGAAAACTCTCATCCCAAACGCAAGCAGTGATGCGCTGCAGCTGATGAGCGACATGCTCAACTGGAATCCAAAGAAGAGACCCACAGCAAGCCAGGTCTGAGCCCCTCAGTGATTAAGACTGAGTTTTCTTGTATTGTTAAAAACACTGTAGACACAGAAACCCATTGACTGTCATCATCACAGAACATTAGGGATTGGAAAAAACCTTGAAAGATCATCTAGTCCAGTCCCCCTGCCACAGCAGGATCACCTAGACCAAGTCACACAGGGACACATCCAGTGGGTTTTAAACATTTCCAGAGAAGAAGACTCCACAACCCCCTGGGCAGCCTGTTCTGGTGCTCCATCACCCTCACCCTGAAGAAGTTCCTTCTCATATTTATGTGGAACCTCCTGTGTTCCAGCCCCCCCATTGCCCCTTAGATGCCACTGAGCAGAGCCTGGCTCTACCCTCCTGACACCCACCCTTCAGATATTTATAAACATTAATGAGGTCACCCCTCAGTCTCCATTTCTCCAAGCTAAAGATCCTGATAGACAGAGGTAAACTGCTCTCTTTGATGGCAGTGGGACTGAACTGGTTCTAAACCTGACTAAGCAGATACTGTCGTGTCTTTAGTTGTGTCTGCAGCATTGTCTTCCACACTGGCACATTCCTGGGCTGGATGATCTTGGGGGTCTTCCCCAGTTTTAATAATTCTGTGATTCTAAAACTTGCTCCACCCAGGATAGGGGAAAATCTGAGCAGTGCTGTAGCCATAAATCACTTCTGCTGTCTTCTTTTTCCTCCCACTTTTGCATGAAGGGAGTTAATGAAAAGTAAGCTTTGCTTTTTGTGAAGCTGCAGCTCTTCTTTTTACTCGCTGATGGGACTTGAACTGTACTGAGTGATAAGGAAATAACGTTGCAAAGAACACACCGATAGGTCACAACGGTCACAGTTTTGTTCTCCAGTTAATTAAAAAAAATCTATTTTGAGTGCCAGAGGTGGTTACATTCTACTGAGTGATCTTTGTTAGTGTCCATCCTTAATGCAGTCCTACTTAGAAGGCACAAAAACGGGAAGATAGTTGGAAAGAAATAGGACCTGGTGCGACTAGTGTGATTTATCTGAGGTGGATGCACTGTGAGTGATTCAGAAGTGGTTCAGCAGATGGTACCAAGCAGAGCAACTGTTTCACTCCACTTCGTGATTCATCTGTATTGTCACGGTCACAGAGTAGCCCAGTGCTCTAAATCTCAGCACAGAATGCTGAGTGGAGCAAATAATCAGCTTTTACCCCAGTGAGTTGTCAAGGAAGCAGCTGCAGCAGTGGTGCAACCCTCAGCCAGAAGGGAGGGTTTAATGCACATACATGGACCTGGTACAAAGGCAGCACTTCTCCAGTGCAGCTGAGGCCACACATCCCTTTGAGAACTAACAAAGAGGAGGATCCTCCACAGAAGGAGGAACAGAGTGTGTCGTTTTATTGTGTAAAATTAGTGTTATGTCTTCTCCAGGCTTTGAAGTACCCGTACTTTCAAGTTGGCCAAGTGTTAGGACCTCCTTCACAGTATCTGGAGAAGCAGACTCCTATGAAACCAGTTCAGCCACCAGAGCCAAGGCCAACTCTCCCTAAACTGGAAGCTGTCTCCAAACCAGAACCTGTGTCTTCACCAGATGACAAAGCACAGCCACAGCCCCTCAAGCAAATTCAGTTGCCTCAGAATGCAACTAACCAGCCAGTACCAAAACAGCAGCCACAGGCACAACCATTTTTCCCAGCTATCGTTAAAAGCTCGTCGCCAGTAAGTTGCCCTCAGTTAATACTTTGGTGGTTTTATTAGAATCTGTTACTGTTTCTTATAGTCATTGAGCTGCAATATGCAGTTAAAAATAACAGGAATTCAGAAAATACTGGGGAGCAAACTGGTCAGATGTGACAGTTTTTAAGTTGCTTATTTTTGGGGGAGAAAACGCTAGGGAAACTCCTGACTGACTTCTAGGAAGTGACATAGATACAAAAGGTAGAACTTTAGAATTGAACTGAAGCTTTTTTCCCTGTTTAAAATAGAAACAAGCAGCTAGTGGCCCTCAGAATGGTGTGGTGCGTCCGAAAAGCTGCAGAAGACGTTGGGGTCAGACTTTGGTGAAGGCTGTGGATAGCTGGGATGACTTGGATGACACTGAATTTGGAACGTCCTGTTCAAAGACATCTAGCATTACGATGCTAAAAGAAAAGAAAACCAAGGAATGTCCTTCTGGGTAGGCCCTATGATCTTATAGTCATTTATATATTTTTAATAAACTGTGTCCAGTTAATGTCTAGATTGAGACAAATCTGCTAAAATTTAAGTCACCAAATGCTGGAAGAAGGCCATGCATGAGCAGAGCAGCTTTGGGTGTGGTGGTGGTGTAGCACCAGTAGTATCCAAAGTGAATCAACTCTGGTTTCAGACACTGCATGGTTTGGGTGTTTGTCCTGTCATTAAGAAACTGTGGGTTTTACTACAATCAGTTATCCTGAATGTCATTTCCTTTGTCAGTTCAAGTCTGTCAGTTACCACATTTGCTTCTACTCCCTGGTGTTGGATACACCTTTTTCTTCAAAGTCTCAGGTCAAACCCTCACGGAGTGTGAGGTTTGACTGTTACTATGTGGGAATAAACTCTGCTGAAATGAGATTGAGATTGAATTTGTTGGTGATACTGTCTGAACCCGATTTCTTTCAGTCTGCCAGAACCAAAGGCTTCATCTCGTATCCAGCCAGGAGGGGAAAATAAGGTTCTGGTGAGAAATGATTCTGGAAGATCAAACATGTCAGCCAAGCAGTACTATCTAAGACAATCGAGGTACCTTCCAGGTAAGGGTAAAAGAGAAACACAAGCTGTGGACTATCTACATATGGGGTGTTTAAACTTCAGATTTCACACTGGATGACTTTGCTTTTCACATCCAGGCTAAATTTTCAAGTTTGGACTAAAAGCCTTTCTCTCTTCACAACTGATGCAAAAATTCCTGGCTATCTAAGCATGGAAAGGAGCTCAGCACTGTTTGCACACCACAAAAGTCCACGTGCCTTCTTCTTTATGACCAGTATCATAAAACCCCTCAGTAATAGGAATCAAATATATCTTTGGGTTCCTACTAGTCAGTCTGGACTGACTCAAAAGCAAGAAGGGGTTGGTTAGCAGATTGAGAGAGGTTCTCCTCCCCCTCTACTCTGCCCTGGTGAGACCATATCTGGAATATTGTGTCCAGCTATAGGCCCTTCAGTTCAAGAAGGACACAGAACTGCTGGAGAGTGTCCAGGACAGAGCCACACAGATGAAGGAACATCTCCCTGATGAGGAAAGGCTGAGGGAGCTCAGTCTCTTGAGCTGGAAAAAAGGAGACTGAGGGGTGACCCCATCAATGTTTATAAATATGTGAAAGGTAGGTGTTAGGAGGATAGAGCCAAGCTCAGTGTTGTCTGATGATAGGACCAGGGGCAGTGGGTGTGAGCTGGAACATAGGAGGTTCCACATAAATATCAGAAGGAACTTCTTCACACTGAGGGTGACAGAGCACTGGAAGGGGCTGCCCAGAGGGTTGTGGAGTCTCCTTCTCTGGAGAAGTTTAAAACCCACCTGGAGATGTTCCTGTGCAACTTGGTCCAGGTGATCCTGCTCTGGCAGGGGGACTGGACTAGATGATCTTTCAAGGTCCCTTCCAATCCCTAATGTTCTGTGATTCTGTGATACCCATAGGAATTCACACACTTCCCTTCTCAGGGTAGTCATCCTCCTTAACAATAGAGAAGTAGGGCTAAATCCAGGTGACTTTATCCAAGTTCATCTGGATTCCTTACATTAGAAAAATGTTATCTCTGGTTTTAGCAGAGTGTTTGATGAGACAGGCAGAGATGTAAAAAATAACTAATTTCAGCATTTAATGAGATGTTCAAGGAGCGTATTTGTTATTTACCCACATTAGTTCTGTTACCACTGAGATCCAGGAGCTGCTTTCACACTGTAATCCAGTTAATTCTTTTCATATGCTGCAGTAACAAGAACCTTTTTGTCCTACTTTTTAAACTGATCCCTCAAAGACATTTTCAGCCTTGAGAACACTCTCATAGTTACTATGATGTTGTGTTAGCTGTTTAAAAAATATCAATGATAAGACTATTATTTTATAGAGGCCACTTAATTGTACTGAAAAGGCTTTTAAAAGTTCTCTTGAAAGCATGAAGAGATTTGGTCTTAGATTATTGTCTCTAAGGTCAGTGTCTTTAGTTTGGCTGAAAAATCTAATCCAGTGAGTGGCTGTTGTTCTTCTATACCAGTAATAATTCAGCATCGTTCTACTGTTCTAGAAATGTCCACTGATTGAATTGAGTTTGAAATTTTATATTCATAGTATTTTCCCCTGTTGTTTTTATTCTCAGGTGTAAACCCCAAGAGTGTTTCACTGGCAGCAGTCAGTAAAGAGGGATCACATGGAACCTGGAACAACCAGTTGTACTCGAAACCACTGGCACATGCTGGAGGAGGAGTGACTTTCAACAGAAATACTACAGGTAGTAGTAAAAACTTCATTGGAACTGGCCACGTTAGGCCTCATCATATTTTAGTTAAGAAGAGCAGGTTTGATTTCTGTTGTCTGCCTTGCTCTGGATTGCACTAAAAATAAAAGTACCATTAATACTAACAGAAAAAACAACCCTAAAGCTGATGATGATCTTAGTATGTTGGAAAATACTTGGTGTTATTGCCATCAGTATCTCAAATTACATGGAAGGCAAGCACACTTTAGATGTGCAGAAGCAGAATAGCTGGAGCACCCATCATGGCAATGCAGCAGTGGGAATTATTTATCACAGAATCATAGAACATTGGGGATTGGAAGGGACCTCAAAAGATCATCTAGTCCAGTCCCCCTGCCACAGCAGGATCCCCTAGATCAAGCTGCACATTTATGTTATCTTTCCTTGAAAGTTGATGCAGGAATGTTACAAAAACATGTTTACTCTTTCTTGCTTTGTTTCCTCTCATTTCTTATACATGAACTAGACAGGTTCTTCATTAACTTCTTTCTTTTAACAGAAAGATTAAGTTCCATCTTTCTGTATTTTTCTTCCTTTCGTTTTCCTTGCCTACAGATGAGAACTTAATCCTACCTCTTGAAAAGCTATCATGCAAGGAAAGGTTGAATGAAAAATTAGAGGCTCCAAAAGGTAATTTCTAGCTATTATAACCAGGGTTAAGGAAAAAGGGTAATTGGGTTTGATCTTTAGAGCAAGCCTTTAGCTGTGGAACTGGCAAAGCCAACTTTATGTGCTGCACCCACTCCCACAAGAGCAGTTGGGTCCTGCTATTCTAAGTCTAGGCCAAACATGCTGAGCACAGGAGTGCTGTTGAGCTCTAGTTTTCAGATACTGATGTGCTTAAACCAGCTTCCAGGAGAGCAAATAGCTGTAAGAGGTAAGATCCTTCCTCTTCCTAAAACTGAGGGTAAATCTATCTGTGGGGTCTCAGTTTTGTAAAGTACTGATGAAACACCCATTGCACTCTGCTGCCTTTGTTCCTGCTAAACTGCAGATCAGCAGTGCAACTCTGTGTCTGTTAACTGCTGTAAAGGATCCAAACAATACACAAAGCAAACAACAGATTCACACTTTTTCCTCAACAGCTAAGCACTAGGGAGTTTTTAAAGGAAAATCATACTTGGTACTCTTGTGGTACTGCAGATGAATTTAGCAGTGACTGTAAGAAGTAGCTAGGATTTCCCTATTGTAACCAAAAGTACTAACACTCTGTAACACCAACAGGAAGTCCTGGCTTTGTCAGTGGCCCCTCGTACAGCCCGTCAGGAGCAGCATATATCCCCTCCTTCCACAAAAAGGAAATGGGATCAGCAGGCCAGCGGATACAGCTCGCTCATCTTGGTGCCCATGTATCAGGTAAGAGTCACAGAGTCATTCAGGCCAGAAAAGAGCTTTAAGAACATCAAGGCCACCCCTAAACCCTGTCCCTAAGCTCCAGATCTCCATGACTTTGAAACACATCCAGGGACGGTGAATCAGCCCTCCCCTGGGCAACCTGTTGTGCAAACCTTTTGTAACTCTGGAAGGTTTAGACAGGTTGCTGAATTAATGTTTGTTAGTGATGAAGGGTTAAGGAGAATGCTTAAAAAAACCCACATAGCTCCACAACCCTCTAGTAAATGGTCACGTGGACTGGACACAGCTGTAAGTCCATGGTTTCTGTAGCTACTAGGAATTGATGGAGTCACCAATTATTAGTATGCAGAACTGATAAATTCCAGTTTGAGGGAAAAGTGGATTTGGAGGCATTTTCTTGTGATGTAGCTTGGTGCTGTCTGTCCTGTGAGGGTGTTTCTTCAGTTTAATGCTATGTAATGCACCTGAGTGATGCTAATCCATGCACATAGCGGCCTCTCCAACTTCAGAAAAGACAAAGACCTTCATCAGGTGTCCCCTCAGATCCTCTACAGTATGGAGAACATTCCCAGCACTTTCTTGGTTGGTGTTTCTGAACCAGAGATGAACAAGAGCTCAGGGTGCAGAAGCAAGTGGTTTGTGAGTGAAGATTTAGAGCTGTTGAACAAACCCTAAACTAATCATGAAGTGTTTAAGTAAAGGGTCTGTGGCAGACCAGTCTGATGTGGTCCTGCTTAATCATTTTGTCAGAGGCCACCAGGAAAACAAGCATGTTAGAGACCAAAACATCCTGCTGTGTTACCCTGGAGCTCGTTCTTTTATGTGTAAAGCAGTGAAACACCTTTTGAGTCATGATTAACCCAGAGTTCATGTTCCTTTCAGATTATTCCTGGAAAACCAGAGCTGCTCGTCCTCAGGTACCAGGTCCTGCTTTCAGTTCAGCAACAAAAAACACGAGCATCTTAACTCGCCCACCAACAATCCAGCCAGTACATGGAAGAACAGACTGGGTGGCCAAATATGGAGGAAACAAATAGCATCTGTAGGGGATGGCATTTCCTCTGTGAGCTGAGCTCAGTTCTCCTGCACTGGAAACCCAAAATGCATATTTGGTCTAACTCTTCCTCAGGCTATGCAACTGTAAAGAAGAAAAGACAACCCTCTTCTATTACCTGTTTGATACCACGTCAAACACAGGCTGCAACATAGGATCTGCTGTAGTATTGTAGAACATGTATTGCCAAAGAAGAAAAGTCCCACTCAGCATTCTTCTGTAGCTGATCTGTCCTCATACTCTTCAAGCAACCATCGTGGTTGTTCACCTGACGTGACGTCTGCGTGCTGGAAGTCCACAAGCAGCTGGAAGTAGAGCAGCACTGGGGCTTTGTGAAGACCACCACGCTCTCCTACAAGGATTTCAGGACTTGCTTGAACCTAAGAATGACTTTGGGTCTGTGATGTACAAATGCTCATGAGAAGAACTCCCTGTAGTGGGGCATGTGTGTTGAGAAGAACAACTTGTAGTGGGGCATAAGCAATCCACTGATAAATACCACACAGGGTTAAACACCACCTTAAAAACCTGCCCTCTATTGAGTGATGCAGCAACAGTGAAACAAGCCCTGAATGCCTGACTTGCCTCACCAAGGCTGGAGTGAAACCTGGAAAGTAGACTGTGCTGCTGTAATTAACTCCTGACCATTTCTGGTTGAAGATCTGTTCTGTCGAGGGAGTGTCACAGTGAGCTTTTAAGGGGTTTAAATCACTCTGTAGATTGTCAATAGTTTCAAGGATGAGTTAGCCAAGAAATGCATAAACAACCAGGAGCCTCCTGTTTTGACATGACCTGGATGGTCAAACTCAGCTTCAAAAGTTGCCAAGCTATGTCAGGAAGATACTGAGCTGTTCTTCAAAGATGTTGCTTCCTGGTTTAGATCTTAAAGGCCAACATATGTACCTGAAGACATGCACAGACTCTAACAACGTGATACCTCACTGTTCATACGTTCATTCAGAACTTTCCCTGGCTTCTGCACTAAGTTTTTAGTAGAGTCTCACAAAGGACCCTACAATGTACAGAAAATCAGCTTTAGGATGTTGAGCCAGGCTACTTCTGTTAGCTGCCATGTTTAGAACAGAGGCTTTAGACTTTAAGTAGTTACCTTAAACTGCTGTTTCACAGCATAAAGTTAAGTTTTTTCAAGATGTAAAGCGGTTCATGACTATTTAAGGCATTGTAAAAAAGAAAAAAAGATATTTATTTGTATGGCTTTTATATCTGCACATTAAAAACTCCATTGCTCTTGTTGGTTTAATGTGCCGTAGTAAGTGGGTTATGGTAACTTTAATTTATAAACAGTTGTACCAAAAAAATCAAGCAGTTTATGATGAGAACAGCACCTGAACAAAACACACAAGACGATGTCACGCTCCTCCTAAGGTACCAGCCTGGTATTTGGGGAACTCTGAGCAACTCCAGTCTCACCAATCTACTGGATCAGCTACCACAGCTTCCACCTCTCCCGGTACAGGAAGTTAAATGAGGGCAGAAGACAGATACCTTGCCAGCCATGTGCAGCTCCCAGGATTATTTCTGTATGGCAGGTTTATATTTAGAATGATTTCAGGGATTGAGGCAATCAGCTGAGGACAAAGACTGAGCAATTGAGCCCTTCAGGCTTCAGGTAAACTTTTACAGACTGTTTTTCAAACCTAAAACAGATTATGTAGGGGAAAAATACCCCTTTAATGTAAAGTTTGCCTGGGTATGTCATCTCTGCTTTTGTTCTCTACTGAATCAGGGAATGGAATAGAGATTTTTTTATATACAATTATCACAAATCACAGAATATTAGGGATTGGAAGTGACCTTGAAAGACCATCTAGTCCAATCCCCCTGCCACAGCAGGACCACCTAGATCAAGTCACACAGGAACACATCCAGGTGGGTTTTAAACATCTGCAGAGAAGGAGACTCCTCAACCCCCTGGGCAGCCCGTTCTAGTGCTCTGTCACCCTCATTGTGAAGAAGTTCCTTCTCATATTGATGTGGAAGCTCCCATGTTCCAGCTGACACTCGTTGCCCCTTGCCCTACCATTAGATGCCACTGGGCAGAGCCTGGCTCCATCCTCCTGACACCCACTCTTTACATACTTATAAACATTAATAAGGTCACCCCTCAGTCTCCTTTTTTCCAAGCTTAAGAGACCCAGCTCCCTCAGCCTTTCCTCATCAGGGAGATGTCCTGCTCCATCATCTTTGTGGCTCTGTGTTGGACTCTCTCCAGCAGTTCTGTGTCCTTCTTGAACTGAGGGGCCCAGAACTGGACACAATATTCCAGATGTAGTCTAGCCAGACTGAGTGCTGGAAAGATACTGAAAGACATGAAATCCAGGTGAGCAATTAAAGAAACTAAATGTGTAGCAGGCAAATGTTTATAATAATAATTTGTTGGTTTATTTAGAACAGTATTTAGTTCTCATGAAAATCAAGAGCTGTGCCACCAACTCAGTGTTATCTGACGCTGCCTCTTTTTGAAGAATAATCCATGATGAGCACGTTTGTTAAGGTCATTGCTAGGAACAAACTGGCAGCTCTTCTTCCCTTGTTTTAGGGGCGCAGATGATTTTTGAATGACAAGTCCAGGGGCACTTCACTCCTGCAACCATCCTGTTTGTGAGTGCCAGGAAGTCTTCACCGACAGTAAGCTCCAGGACCAGAAGCTAAACTAAAGCTCTACTCTGAGTTTTCTTGCTGCACAGAGCTGAAAATATTAAGTTATTCTGAGAGATATTAAGGAGGGCTCTTGGCATCAGTCCTTTAAACAACACAACCCATGTGGGTTAGGATGTGGAAAGTTCAGGAAACAGCCAGCAGTGCCTTTTACACTCTTGTGTAACACGGTTGGGCTGGTGCATTTTCGGGCTTTTCAATCACGTATTGAGTTGAGTGCCTTGATGGAGATTTGTGGCTTAAAGAGGCTTTTCCATCATCTGCAGTGCCAGCCGTCCAACCATCAGTAAACTGTTGAGCAGAAGAGTTGTTGTAAAAGTCAGTTTGGAAAACAAGGGTGGAGGCAAAAATCCCAGCAAGGAGGAAGAAAACGCCAATGTGAGCTTTCAGATTTCATTTTGTACAAGACTTGTAATGTTTTAAAACTATATAATCTGCAAAATGAGTTAAACCATTAACAACATAATGAACAAAACAAGGATGCAACAGCAGACTACCTGGCACCAGCGATTATCCCAGGCATTGCTTTTCTGGAGTTGTAGAATCTCATCCCCATAACAGCAGACAAGGTTCCCGATGCCACTGTTGGAAGGATTGAGTTTGTTATGTTTCTCTCGGATGTTCCAAACTGGAAGGTAGCACTAAACACCACAACCAGAAGTAAGACAACCCTGCCTGACGATACAAATTGGCAACGGAAAGAGCAACGAATGTTTTAAAATACTGCTGCAAATTATTTCTTCTCCAAGTCTGGGAAAAAAAATCCTGGCAATATTCACATCAAAGTTACAGGGCTGTTGCTGCTTCCAAGTAGAAAGGTAGGTGGAGGTGTCATGGATACTGACCGGTGGGGTTGGATGGGACCTCTGGAGATCATCCAGTCCAATCCCTCTGCTGGAACAAGATCACTTAGTGCAAATCCCACAGGAACACATCCAGGTGGGTTTGGAATATCTCCAGAGCAGGAGACTCTACTCCCTCTCTGGACAGCCAGGGCTCTGCCACACCCCAAGTGAAAAAGTTTCTCCTTATGTTGGGGTGGAACTTCCCATGTTCTAAGGCACTTAGGTTCTCTGCAGTATCTAGTGGGGTTTGATGAATCCTTTCATCACATAAAACTAACAGTACTATGGTGAGGGTACAGAACTAGGAGGAGCATCAACAGGTCATCTGGGCTCACTCATGCCCAAAGGCAAGATCAGTTCCTGGCAGACGCTGGTCTAACCAGTTATTAAAGCCCTGCTGGTTCACTTGATCTCTTGCAGTGCTTCACAATGCTTTCTGCTGTTGTTTTACATTCACCTGAAGGGTTAACAGCCAGCTAAACCCACAACTTTTTGTCCCTCTGATGCGAGCAGAACAGCTCAGAATAGATTGTTGCTTCATTTCTTTTACGGATTTCAGGGCACAGATCAGTTGAAACACGCTGGAGAAACAGGTGACTATTCCCACCGGTACCAGCAATGTTCAATACTTGGCTGCCAAATGGACTTACCAAGGGAAAGCCACACGTTCTTTGGATCACTGGACTGCTGGTACGCGCCCAGTCCTGCCAAGCCACCGAAGAGAAGCCCAGCGGCTAGAGAGGGGACACTGCCTTGAATGAAGTCAGAGAAAAGCAGTTAGTGAACGGACAAGCGTAAGAGCCGACTGCAAAGCAAAATGCTTGTGAGTTTCTGCTACTGAAAGAAAAACAACAAACAATGTGAACAGTGGGAAACTGCATGGTGGGGGGGATGTTGTCAGGAAGACAGGGTTGCACCTGATGGGCTTGGTGGTCTCTTCCAACCTTAGTGATGCCACGATCCTGCGCTTTGCAGGGCTCTGCTGAAAGCAGTTTCCATGAAAAGGCAGAATCGCAGAATTGTTTAGGTAGGAAAAGGCCTTCAAGTTCATCGAGTCCAACCACTAACCCAAGTGTCCACTGCCAAACCTTTTCCCTAGGCTCCAGACCTCCGCGACTTTTACACACGGCCAGGAATGACGATTCAACCCTCTCCCAGGGCAGCCTGTTCCAAGGCCTGATGGCCCTTTCCAGGGCGAAGTTATCCCTAATGTCTGCTGAGACTGGGAGAGCCCTGGAGAGCCCCCCCCATCCCATCACTTACCAGCCTTGGCGTAGCCCACGACTCCGCCCGTTGCCACCAGCGCGGCGTAGCCGAAGCCCACCCAGTCGTACCCCATCGGCTCAGAACTGCTCGGCTCGGCACGGCACGGCACAGCCCCGCTCCGACCTTGGGCCGCCCTCTCTGCTGCAGCTCCGCCTCTGCGGAGGTCCCGCCCGCTGCTGGGGAGGGACGTTACGGTCCCTCCGCCTTGGGCTCCTCCTGCTGCTCTTCAATGGCCGTTACGAGGGGACAGGTCTTAACGGGGAGAGCGGCCAAGCGCTGGCAGGGGCTGCCCGGGGAGCTGGGGGGTCACCGTTCCTGCTGGGTGGTCACGAAGTGTGTAGACACCGCACTTTGGGATGTAGTTGAGTCGTTACGGTGGTGGTGGGTTAACGTCTGGCTTTGATGATCTTACAGAGGTCTTTTCCAGGCTGTGGGATTCTGTGGTCCCCTTCCTCCAGCACAGGGTCCCTCCCATGGGACATCGCTGCACAGGGGCAGAGCAGCTGTGAGGACATCAGGGTGCTGGTCACCAGTGGCTGGAGATGAACCAGTGTGTGAGCAGGTGGTCAAGAGGACGGGCAGCATCCTGGCTTGTGTCAACACCAGTGTGGCCAGCAGGATCGGGTCAGGGATCACCCCGCTGTGATGCCACGCTTTGACTCAGGCTCTCCCTGAAAGGAAAATACCGTAAGGCTGCCATGAGAACTAGACTGACCTTCTGCCCCCTGACAGAGCCTGTTCATCAGTGCATACCTGAACCTCAGCAGCTTCCAGGGGCTGCCTGTGGAATAACACACAGAACATTAGGGATTGGAAGGAACCTCAAAAGATCATCTAGTCCAATCGCTCTGCCACAGCAGGATCACCTAGATCAAGTCTCACAGGAACATATCTAGATGGGTTTTAAACGTCTCCAGAGCAGAAGACTCCACAACCCTCCCTGGGCAGCCTGTTCCAGTGCTGTCACCTGCAGTGTGAAGAAGTTCCTTCTTCATGTTTATGTGGAACCTCCTCTGTTCCAGCTTACACCCATTGCCCCTTGTCCTATCATTGGATGCTACTGAGAAGAGCCTGGCTCCATCTTCCTGACACCCACCCTTTCCATGTTTATAATCATTAATGGCCTGATGGTGCTTTATAGGGGTTTTTTTCCCCCCCAACTACACTGTAGAATAATTTAGGTTGGAAAAGACCTTCGAGATCATTGAACACAACTGCCCTAAAGCCGCCAGACCTATCAGCTTGTCAGTAAATGAAACAAAAGAGGGGTTGCTGTGGACTCGGAAGAGAAGAGCTGCTCAGACAGGTGGTGGCCTCCCTCTAGTGGCTGTTCTGGACTCAAAACTGGGCTGCGATGGAGCAAACCTCATCAATCCTGTGAATTAACTGTCGTAAACTGGGGAAGAAGACTCGTGTCCACACATGATGCAGAATTCCTACGGCATTGCCAAAGCTCTTTTGGTCCTCAACATATTTGTCTTTCTTCTTTCTTTCCATGTCGCTGTGTCCTTACCCATGATGATCTATGGGCACTGGTGGGCCAGGAGGTGCATGTACATCACTTTTTTGTTTGTTCTTTTCCAGTTCTGCTAGTTGGCCAAGTAAGATAAATACTCAAGCTCCTGCTTTTCAGACCTGGAGAAGGACCCTTGTATCTGCCAACCCATCAGATTCTTCTAACCACGGCCACTGATGTGGTAAGAGATGAGGTTTCTCTTATGAACCTCATCCCAACAAACATTTAAAGAACAGGTAAGGTTTGTGCAGCCTCTTTATGCCATTTCCAGTACTTCTTCCATCAGGACTCTGTAGGAACTACCAGGTTCTTCAACAGAACAGGTGAGCTTTTCCGGTCTTGCTGACTGTGACTCGTTACCTTCTCTCTTACCAAGACTCCACACTTGTCTTTTAGACGCAAGAAATGCCAGGGGTGCAGGACACTCTTCATATTTTTATGGCAAAAGCATAACAAGACAAAAGCCAGGGCTGGAAAACATCCCATTAAAAATGGCCCAAGTGCAAAGCTCCAACAGCTGCAGGTGGAGCTTTGCCCTGAGGTTTCTTTATGGAACTCTCATGCTTTGGCCTCCAGGTGTTGAGCACAGAGTGAGTTTTGTGACAGCACAGACAAAACCGACCTCAGCTGTGTCTACGGAAGACCCTCAAGAAACCCATCTTGTGTGTTCGTGCTTCAGGCACGGCAGGAACTCAGGTTGCTGCTGCTCTTCCCTCCATGGCTTCTATTGATGTTGTAGCCTGGGGTTTTGCTGGCTAAAAATACCAGCTGGCTTCCACCTGAACCTCGCTCTGGGACAGGGTTCTCTGCCGGTGCCTGAGCTCCAGGCACTCCACAGTCAGGGGGTACGTTCTGAGCTCAAACTTATTCGCAAACATCGAGGTGGAGTTAAGAAGCCACTTGAGGTCACCCGTTCCATAAATACAAATGCCTCTGACGTAGCGGCCTGCCAGGAGAGGAAGGAAAAGAGCAGTGTCAGCATCAAGGACCCCAGGCCTTCTTTCTGACAAGGTTTAATCTGCAAAGACACTGTAAAGAACCCCCTGCCCAGCAAATGTGCTAAAAGCCTTATTGGATGTGCAGTGGGAATAGCTATGATTGATGGCATGGGATGAAGAAAGTTTCTGCAGCAGAAATAATGAGCAAAATAAGAAAAGGGCTCAGAAAACAAATGCTACAGCTTGAGACTCTTCCTCAGTCAAGGCTGAAACATGACAAAAGGGAATTTCCTTCTGGCAGTGAAGAGAAGCCAATACTTCCACTAGATTTTATCTGGGTAATGCTGGTGTAGTTTCACGAATTTCAGTGCAGTTATGCCTGCGTGCACCCTCTGTTGTTGAAACTGGATGAAGTTCTCCTACTTTTCTCCTGAACACAAACAACTGCGGAATTCTTAGAATCATAGAATCTTTAGGGATTGGAAGGGACCTCAAGAGATCATCCAGTCCAAGCCCCCTGACACAGCAGGATCACCTACCCCAAGTCACACATCCAGGAGGGTCTTAAACATCTCCAGTGAAGGAGACTCCACAGCCTGTTCCTGTGCTCTGTCATTCATAGAATCATTAGGGATTGGAAGGGACCTCGAAAGATCATCTAGTCCAAGCCCCCTGCCACAGCAGGATCACCTAGACCAAGTCACCTTTATCATTATTTTGCTCTACCTTTTCTGATTCCACTCAGAAATGTCAGAAGCCATGGCCACAGGTAGAGTCTCATATGATAGTTAGAGGCTATAGGAGTCCAGGAACAAAAGTTGGGTGGTTCTGACTTTATGAAGAAGAAGAAATGGAGAAAAATGCACACTCTACCGTGACAACCTCCATGGCTCTCTTCCATATCAAACCACTTGACTGCTTTCAGGTCACCTTCCCATGCTGCGTTGGGCATGGAGCCCGGGACACCTGCAATTAGGGAACAGAAAACCAATTAGTCCCTGTAACAGCTACATGGTCAGGTTTATAGACACTCTCCAGGACCTTTTTCCACAGAGCTGGGATGAAGTCTGTAAGAATGAACATCAACATCTCCCTGGCTGCTACCCTTGATGTCAGGCCCCTTCACCAAAAGCAGATTTCATGTCATAAAGCTGGTGTCAGCCCAAGAGACCTGAACATCTCACTCAAGAACTACAATCCCTTTTCTGCAACAGCTTCACTAGGATAAATATGAGACAGAACTTCTTCCCAGTGAGGGTGACAGAGCACTGAACAGGCTGCCCAGGGAGGTTGTGGAGTCTCCTTCTCTGGAGACATTTAAAACCTACCTGGATATGTTCCTGTGCGACTTGGTCTAGGTGATCCTGCTGTGGCAGGGGGATTGGACTGGATGATCTTTTGGGGTCCCTTCCAATCCTTGATGTTCAGTGATTCTGTCATATGTGGCAGCTATCCAATGGGGTTTCCTCGTGCAGGTGCCTGATCTAGGGTGGGATGTCCCTGCCCATGGCAGGGGAGTTAGAACTGGATGATCCTGTGGTCCCTTCTAACCCTGACTGACTGTATGACTTGGTCTAGATGATCCTGCTGTGGCAGGGGGACTGGACCAGATGATCTTTCGAGGTCCCTAATGATTCTATGATTCTGTGATAACTGGAACGTTGTGACTTCACTTCTCCCCTTCTGTATGTTGGACAGTTATAAGGAAAGTTAACTTGCCAAAAAGTGGGAGTTTGTCCCAAGGAAGGTGCAGCAAACATGTCTCTCCAGCAGGAATCAGAAGGCTAAAGACAAAAGAAAGAGGCAGCGATGGATGGCAGGGGATAAGCACTTCGGATGGCCCGGGATGTGCGGTGCCACCCCAAATTAAAGAGCTCTTCCTAACAGACGGCAGCAGACGCGATGTGCGGAAAGACTCTGAAAATGCTGACCCTGTGGGAAAGCAGGAGACTGACAAAACAGGAACAACCCCAGGACATCCACGAAAACACTGGAAGGCAACTGCCTCCCAGGAATACAGAACTACTGACTTCACAGTATTCACCATCCCCCAGGCTGAGCAAAGCAGGCACTTTTGTCAGTTAATTAAGGAGTAGAAAGTGTAGCTCAGCACTGGGGAAAAAAGTGGATTTACCTCATTCTCCTTTAAATATTTGTTTGTGCAACTGATTTCAGCTTCAGAAGCTGTTCTGGGTTCTTGTTCTTATCAACACTGACGTGCGGCATCCCTGAACCCATCACACTGCAGAGGCCACCACTGCTGAGGACCTGCCTTACCTTGCCATGGGGGCTGTTCCACCAGCCCACCAGAAAACGGCTCAGCCAAATGGATAAATCTCCAGGACATCAAGCTGGAAGGTAGGAGGTTCCACATAAATATAACTAGAACGTCTTCCTGGTGCGGGTGATGGAGCACTGGAACAGGCTGCCCAGGGAGGTTGTGGAGTCTCCTTCTCTGGAGATGTTTAAAACCCACCTGAATGTGTGCCTGTGCGACTTGGTCTAGGTGATCCTGCTGTGGCAGGGGAATTGGACTGGATGATCTTTTGGGGTCCCTTCCAATCCCTAATGGTTCTATGATTCTATGATCAAACTCAGGGAGGTTCAGTGCAGCTTCCTCACTTCCTCTAGTGCCACCAATGCAGGCTGTCACTGAGAATCACAGAATAGTTTCAGTTGGAGAAGTCCTTTAACATCATCCAGTCCATGTGAAGCAATGAGAGGGCTGACAACCCACTAGTGGGCACCGCCAAGAGCCATAGTTGGAAGCACCTACATGGAGAAGTGAACCATGGTGGTCACCACAAAGAGCTGGGGCCACACAACAACCAAGTGGTAGTGGGAACCAGAGCAGTAACAGATACCAGAGGGGATCCTCTTGCCCTTCCTGGACCTGATGTCCTACCTGGGATCCTGTTGAGCGTCACCCAGAAATGCTCCTCGGGGCTGTAGGTGTCCTCAGACCAGGCCAGCAGGTCGATGGCGCGCTGGTCCCGCAGCACAAACTCCACAAAAGGCCGGGTGATAGCCACATACGCGGAGCCGAAGTAGAGGGTGAGGTTATGTGGTGGAGGCGCCTTGCGCACCGGCGTCGGGAGCATGAAAGAGAAGAAGGAGTACAGCTGCTCCCGGTGCACGTACTCGGTGCGGGAGCGGATGTAGGTGGGCGGCAGCACCCCAGGGGTGATGTTTTTCCCCCCAAGGCTCTTCAGCTGCCGGATGATCTCCCGGTTGGTCTTCAAAGGGAAGTCCTGACCACAGGTGTTGAGCAGGTAGCGCCAGGGCACGGCTGAGGCCACCAGGTCTCTCATGCAATGGAGGTCAGCCTGCAGGCGGGAGATGCCACCGTAGACCACCCGCTCAGCCCGTGACGCCAGGAAGGCGTTGGGGAAGCAGCCCAGCAGGCGCTGAACTGCTCGCTGGAAAGGGGCAGGTGCCTTGGCGTCCACGTGGATGCAGTAGATGTTTTGGGGCATGTACACTGCCCTGAAGAGCCGCTCAAAGGTCTCAAACTCCTTGTGCAGGGTCATGATGTAGGCGATGGGGAAGGCAGCTTCCTCGGCTGAGAGAGCATGGGTGATATAGTGGTTCTGCGTGATGTACTGGGTGCAGCTGCCATCTCCAAATGATGTCTTCAGAGCGTTCTCCTTCAGAAAGGGCTCCTTGTCCTCAACAAGTGCTTCACAGGCTTCTGCTAAAGTTGAGCTCACCGAGAAGTTCAGCCTCCTCAGAGACCTCTGTGCATGCAGACTGACAGCGTAGAAAACCACGGGAAGCGAAACAGCAAGGAGCAGGAGAGCAAAGAAACAACACCTGAGCGTGTTCATTGCTGCTGAGAAGGGGTCTCACCTGGAGGTCAGGACAGACACCATGAAGAGCTCATTTCACTGGAGAACACAGGTCTGTAGCTCACAGCCTCCACCCTTACTTTCAGTATTAAGCTTCATCGTCTTCAGTGGCGTGGAATCAACAGGAGCAGCGAACAACTTGCGGGTTGAATCAGCTCCACAGCACCCTGAAGACTAAACAAAGACATCACAAAGTTACTGGCTCACCAGAGCGTCCACAACATCCTTGAACTGACCTTATATTCTTATCTGCTTCCTCCCACCCATTCCTGCCCCACCAATCTTCCTGTGCTCACATGCACCCCGTGACAGGAAAACCTCGCACGTAATTCTTACAGAAGTCTTTCACTTAGAGGAGTGGTTTTGTGTTTGTGAGGCCCCTGAGCTGATGGTGCAGCCATGGCCTGACGTGAGGCAGTTGCAGGGCAGGTGAGCCTGCTTTTAAGATCTGAGCTGCACAGCCTGTTCTCCCACCTCAGGCCAGCGACACTCACGTGTGGCAAGCAGGATGAATCTTTTGTGGAGAGTCCTGGCAGAGCCATCAGGCTTCTGCAGCCTTGTTTTGGGGTTGTTTCTTTTCACTTGTAGATCTGAAAGCTGCCAGATAGTTTCTGCTGGAGCATCACGGATGCAGTGAGCTCCAGGCTTACAGCCATCACGAGAAACTGGGTTGGCAAGACCTGCAGTTTGAACTGCTCAGGCTCTGTGGCGAGGCATTCTTGCTTCCAGGAGCGGTGCCTGCATTTGGTACAAGGTCGTGCATCTGCAATGAGAGCTTGTGGCGTGGCTCTGGCTGGAGCAAAACGCTTGGTGAGTCTGTCTACCAGCCCTGAGTCTGTTCACCTGGATCTCCTGCCACGGGAATGTGTTTGGGACACATCAGCTTTTTCCATCGTGTCCTTCCAAGGCAGTATCAGATGGCCTGAGCTGATGCCAAGAGATGTTTGAGATCGAGTCTGAACAGAGGATTTGGGGTGATGAGCAGATGCTGAGCTGAGATTCTATGATTCTATGATTCTATGATTCTAAGCTGTTGCCTTCACGTCTGACACAGTGTGGACTGGTGTTGCGAGCACCCTGCAGCTCTCAGGCATGACCCAAGTCTCTGGAAGCAGGCAGCACCAGTCCCAGTGATGATGTAGAGCTTGTCCATCCTGTGCTGTGCGGCCTCCTGGCTGTGTCTGGCTTATGAACAAGGAGCAGCTGATGAGCCATTTGCTCTGGTACAAAAGTAAGAGAGCAGGAGTGAGCGTGGTGGCAGAGTCCTGAGCCTAGGAAATGCTGGAAGCTGGTCTGCAGCAGACCTCTGCCTCCTCCTCAGACTGTCAGAGGTACCATTTCACCTCAAGGCTTTTTCTGGCACCCCCATGATGGATTTCAGCACCCACAGCCTTCCCATGGGCAAACATGCAGACATTATCAGGACAGATGTGGAAAAGGAGCAGCAAAGAGCAGTCCAGCAAGTGCATGGGGATTAAAACCCACCTGGATATGTTCCTGTGCAACAAGGTCTAGGTTGTCCTGCTGTGTCAGGGGGATTGGACTAGTTGATCTTTCAAGGTCTCTTCCAATCCCTAGTGATTCTATGAGTCTATGATTCTATGACCACTACTCCAAGCAGATCATCCATCTCAATCACCCCTGAGCGCTGTCCTGGGGACCATGGACCAGCCCAGAGTGCTCCAAACCACTGCTCCTTCCTAATTTGATGGTTACAGGGGCAAACAGTACTCACCTGCCTGACACCATAGTCTGAGATCCTCCAAGAAGCCTCCTAAAACCCTAGAACATCCACATGAGTGGTTCCTGTGGAAAATCAAACTCTCAAAACCTTAAGCTTTCGGTATTTTTTCAATATTAGTTCTACCTTGCTCTGCTCTTGGGGAAGTAGGGCCAATGTGTTGGATTATAGGCAAAAATCACCAAAAAAGAGGGAAGAAAGTCATAAAAACAAGGAAATGGAGTTAACAAGTCACTGTGAGCCAACTTGATGGAAAAGTTCTTCCTAAGGTTTTGCTGAGCTGTCAGTTTTACAGACCTATCTGTCATAGTCCACTAAGTGGATTCAGTCCCTTGAAGCAGAACCCCCTTGGCATGGTCACCTCGATTTTGGGTTTGCACTTTGAGATTACAGCAGAAGAACCTTCATGCGTCCACCTGAGTGGACCGTGACACCATCTGAAGTCGAGAATCAAGGAGCAGCCAATTTTAGACATCGGTCTGAAGCACAAACAAACTCCAGTGAAAGAGCAGCCGGGTGGCAGAAGACCTCACGATGCCGGTGGCTTCTCCTGCAGTGGAACCTCAGCATGTTTTGGGTCCATAAACAGAGACACTGGGCAAAAAGAGACCAGAAGATCAAATTTGTTGTACTGATGGACAGAGGCTGTGTGAAAGGGGTCTGGGTTGGCAGAACTGGGTGAAACTTGCTCCTCACTGTTGTGGTAATCCTTGTTCGACATGAGAGGAGCTTCTGGTGGGGAAAGATGCTCCCCAGTAGGATTAGTGAAGCAAATGGCTTCCCTGTGGCTGAACTGGGATAGACCTTTCCAGACAATGAGTATGTTGTCTCAGGGATGTAGTTAGCACTCAGTGAACTGCTCCTGGCCTCCATGAATAGAGGCACTTGGGTTCATCTAATTAAAAGGTGAGATGCACAGGCTCTACACATCGGCGTTGGGTCCCTTCTTGGCCTCAGTCAGTAGTTATGAACTTTTCTGCATTTCATGGCCATTTGGAGCCACTTGGCATTGTCTCTTCTGGTGTTAAGACCATGTGTATCATGACAGTCCTTCTCACGTACCGGTCAGCACCGTTGTTAAAATAACAAGCAAGTGGTTTCTCCTTGGTGTCTGCTTGGGAGCCTCACTCCACTGTTACGTGCCCAAGTCAAGGATCATCTTGCCTCTTACATCTTCTTTCACCAAGATCATAGAATCATTTAGGTTGGAAAAGACCTTTAAGATGATCAAGTCCAAGCACTTAGCCAACTGTCCCAAGGCCACCACTAAACCCTGTCCCTAAGGTCCAGATCTACACGACTTATAGACACATCTGGGTACTTCTCTGGTCTTGTGCTGCTTTAGGATGTTGCGAAGTATTCCTGGTCCCCCAGAACTCTCCTCCTGGAGCCACCCTGCCTGGCAGCAATCTTCTCAGACTCGTGCCTCACTTCTCCCCTGCTATTCATGCACTTCCCCACCAGCAGTCACCTGGCTATTCCAAGAGAAGCAAATACAGACTGACCTGAAAGAGCAGATCCCGGGCAGCTACACTGAGCCGGACAGTCCCAGCGCATCAGCAGCACTCAGAGCAGATGGGAGGAGAGATGAGAGCACACACTGAGGCAAATGCTAGCTCAGCTCACATGGTCCCATAAAGCCATTTGAGTAATCAAATCATCTGCAGTCATTGAGCACATCTGTCTGCATGGACAAGCACCCCCTCACCCACTTGCTGGCCTGATGGGGCTCACAAGCTCCAGAAGCAGGACCTCTGCCAGTGTTTGTCTGAATTTGTGGTGGACTTTAAGAGATAAAGGTTCCAGGGATAGGTCAGCTCTGCCTCTAGCAGGTCTTTTGCAAGTCAAACCTGCTAAAGTCAGGCTTGCTGCTGCTCCAAAGCAGAGCACTCTCCCTTCTCCAACTAATTTCCGACAGGGACACTCAGTTACCTCTGTGCAAACTGCTCCTCAGCTGCTCGGGAGCAGCAGCAGCACAATGTTCTCACCCCCTGCTCGCTCATCCTCCTGCACAGAGCAGGCAAGACGTAATTAAACCTGTCCTAATAGAGGGCAGACGGGCTGCCATGGTGAACTTGGCTGCCTACTGTTAAATATGACTGGATTTTATAGGTGATGCTGGTGTGAGTGGAGACACAGAGAGTCACCAGGGTGCACTGAGGTACCAATGGACCCACACAGCACCACAGGAGCGTCCAGAGGTCACCTACTTACGGACGCTTGATGCCAGGTATGAGATGAACTAAAATGAGCAGAGAGGATCTAGAAAACAAGTGATGGGAGAGTATAGGATTGTTTTATCATTTAAAAAAGAAAGGAAGCAGACAGAAAGTTTCCAACTATGTAAAAAAACCCACCCCAAGCCAGACGCAAATCCTGATGCAAATAGAAAGGGAGTAGCTGATTGTCTATGCTCTCTGTGCATAGGACAAGACCTAATCATCTCAGATCACATCAGGAGAGGTGAAGATCAGACATCAGGGAAGCTTTGTAGTGATAAACAGAGAAGTGTGAATTGGCTTGTCTGGAGAGGCTGGAATTTTGCCAGTGATGGTTTTCAGGAGCAGGTTAGGCGTTGCTTTTTCAGCAGTTTTGCAGGTCATACTGGTCCCAACCTGGTGATTTTCTAGGGCTTTTCCAGCCCTCTTTCCTCTAATTGTCTGTATTACGGTGTCTCTTGGCTGTAGCTGGGGATCGAACTACATCTAGGAACTTATAATGCAAGGACTTTGTCATGAAGGGAGGTGGTTAGCAGATTAAGAGAGGTTCTTCTCCCCCTCTACTCTGCCCGAGTGAGACCACGTCTGGAGTGTTGCGTCCAGTTCTGGGCTCCTAAGCTCCAGAAGGACACGGAGCTGCTGGAGAGAGTCCAGCATAGAGTAACAAGGGTGATGAAGTAGGTAGGAACACCTCTCATATGAGGAAAGGCTGAGGGAGCTGGGTCTCTTTGGGTTGGAGAAGAGGAGACTGAGGGGTGACATCATTAATGTTGATAAATATGTGAAGGATGGGTGTCAGGAGGATGGAGCCAGGCTCTGCTCAGTGTCATCTAGTTATAGGACAAGGGGCAATGGGTGTGAGCTAGAACATAGGAGGTTCCATATAAATATCAGAAGGAACTTCTTCACAGTGAGGGGGACAGATCATCGAACATGCTGTCCAGAGGAGTTGTGGAGTCTCCTTCCCTGGAGATGTTTAAAACCCTGGATGTGTTCCTGTGCAATTTGGTCTAGGAGGTCCTGCTGTGGCAGAGGGATTGGACTAGATGATCTTTCAAGGTCACTTCCAGTCCCTAATGATTCTATGATTCTGTGATGATTCTATAACTAAAAGATAAGCTCTCTGCTAAATACCATTACCCCTGCAGTATGGTGAGCTCAGCAGAGTCCTGGGCCACTCCTGAAGGAAAAGCATTTTCCCTTCATCCTAAGCACAAAGAGCAGCCATTTAATAAATTCAGAACCTGTACCTATGAACACATTGTCAGGTGTTTTACCTCTCATGCCCTTCCTCATGTGAACATGAATTTGCTTAATGCCTGTCCCATCTCTTTCCTTAGTTTTCTCCCAGTGAATTATGAGGGTCGTCTTGCAGAGGACTGTAGGTATCTCTTGCTCTTACAGTCCTCCTGGCTGGAACAGACTTCTTATTAGGTTTAGGTAGGACTAAACCAGAACTTGCCTTGAAAAAGTCTCTCTCCCAGTCCACCAGGCTGTGAGATGAGGTGCCACCTGGTTTGTAGGGCACTGGAGTCTCCCAAAGGGACTGTGCAGACAGTCTTTGGTGAGAAGAGTCAGGTTTTGTAACCCTAGTGTCACCCTTTTCTGGAGGAACCCTATGTCAGGGTCTATCAAGTTTCTCAGATCCACCTCCCTGTCTTTTTCCTGCTAGCTTGCTGAGCTCTGCCCACACAGGACTGATCAGCAAAAGCCTCTCACTCCACTCCTGGCTGTTTCAAATTGCCAGGAACCTTCCTGGTTGTTTTTCCCTTGGGTGGAGGCTCATGCTTGTGTTTTGGTCCCTTGTTCTGCTGCTTATGCAAAGGCTTTTTATGGCTCTCTTGTGGGAAGGGCAGTATTTGCTATCAGCAGCCACCACGGGGTGGAAGACAGACCCTGATGGCATTACTGCAGCTGGGACAATCCAGTCTCCCCGTGTTGGCTGGCTGGAAGCTTGCAAAGAACCTTAGAAAACTGCTGGAAATCTCCTACCTTGCACAACGCCGCATTCCTCAGCCCCAGCAGCCAGCCTCGTCTTGCCTGGCCACTTCCTGTGAAACTGCCTCTCCCAGGCCAATGCTTTCTTACTGGGTTCCCCAGTTCCCAGCCATACCTGGCAGCTGTCACCCTGGCATGGGATTTCTGCCCCATGACAGGTTATTTCACTGGGAGCAGCCACCAGGCTCCCACCTTAAACTCTCCAGTCTCAAAACTCTGCAACTGTCTGTTTCCTTCCAGTGTGGCTCCGTTTCTCTTGTTGGGAACCCAGCTGGGATGTTATGATCCTCTTGAGTGGTGCATGGACAGGTGCTTTTCTCACCCTCCAATCCTTTCCTTACATGTTCTCACAGCTCAGGACGACTGAACACACTGCCCTGCTCCAGGCTGTGGGCTGCCAGTGGACACCAAAAGTTCTCCGAGTCAGGTCCTGCTCAGGACATGTCACACAGCCAGTGTCTTGGAAAGTGGCTTCAGTGAGGACTGAAGAATGGGATTTTGAGTTGCTGCTGATGAGCCTGAACAGACCATGGACAGGCACACCTGTGCCTCGATGTCCAGTATGAGGCCACCACATCCTCCATTCTCAGTGGTTCTTGAGTGCCTTGGTTTCTCTTGTCAGGAAACAGTGACTGAATTGAGACAGCCCCATCTCAAAAATTTCAGCCGGGCCATCTCGTAGTGGAAGTAAGACTTTCCAGGGGCGTGAGCTGTGGGGCCTCCAGAGCTATAGCCACATTAATGGTGAATTCCCCAAGAAGCTGCCCTACCCCATTAAATACACTGGCATATTTTTTAATAAGGTCACCTGCCTTGTGTCGGCTGAGATGGAGTAATTCCCACTTTCATTACCACTTTGATCAATTTAATATCCAGCCTGCTCGGGGACCCAGCTCTGGTGATGCGGCGGGTGGGTACGGTGTGAAGTCTGCGGTGTTTTACATCCTATTCCGTTGAGTCTAGAAGCACCCCATGTCCGTCCGTGTCTCCCAGCTGTACCTTTCTCTTGCAGAGGTGGGTTCTTGCTTTCTGCTCCTTCAGCCATCCCTGCTGTTGCCACACCAGTGTGGAAGAGTGCAGCCAGTTGAGGAGCCTCAGCAGATTCTCACTTCCTGCTCTCACGCATCCACTTAAACCCAAGCAGCTGGGTTGGTGGGGTTTTCATGACCCCACCTTTGCATTGGGCTTTGGTCCTGTGTGACCCAGCAAATAGAAAGGATTTCCCTCTGGGCAACCAGGAACAGCAGCATGGCCAAGCCACAGCAAGCAGCTGTGGCAGACAGACACTTTCCATGTCCCAGGTACTGGGTCAATCACAAGATTCCCTGGGAAAAAAAGACTTTCTATTTTTGCAGATTATTTTATCAGTAGCTTTTAAAATCGCTGGTTACTTCGTGTTTCTGGTTTTGGGGAGCAGCAGCTTAGAAGAAATGGGTCTATGGACAGGTAAGTGTGTTAGAGAGATGTTTTCTAATTTGCTCCGCACTGAGAGCATAAAGGAAAGGAGATAAAACCCAACGAACTCCAAATCCAGGCAGGATTTGGGCTCCACTGGCAGCTGTTCCTGAAACGGCTCCATAGTGCTGGGTCAAAGGTTGGACCTGATGATCTTAGAGATTGCTTCCAACTGAAGATAGCCTGTGATTCTCTATTCCTTTGGTTGACACCATCCTCTGGTTATGTTGAACGTTCACCACCGGCTCCGCAGCAGCCGCACGCTGGGACTGAGAGCAGCGACGTCGCATCCTGGTAGCGGAGGATCTATCACACCCAGCTGCCCCAGCTTGGGCCAGTCTGTAGAGGCACCTCATCGCCATTAAACTCATGAGGAAGACGGGATGCGCGTCTCCATCCTGCCTGCTGTCGGTTGTTTCCAGGGCCACTAGATGGCAACGCTGGCTCAAGGATCGCTGAGGATGCGCTGAAACAGAGTAGAGCCTGCGGTGAGGAGCAGGAAGAGGGTGAAGAGAGCTCCCTTTCACCCCTCGCTGTGACTTCCCACCTGCGAGGCGATGCTCAGCTCACGGCGAGGGTGAGATTTCTCAGGACCCCCTTGTTGGGAGGACCCCCATCCTTGGTGCGGAGGGTTGGAGCGTAGGAAGGGGTTGCAGGCAGGAGCGACACTGAGTCACGCGTTGGCACAGGCTGCTAGAAATTGCCCAATTTTTTTAGCCTCAAAAACCTGTGCTCATGGTTTGCAAAAAACAACCCGCTCGACTCTGCAAGCGCTGGCGTTGCTGGGCTCAGCGATTATTCAGTGGGCTCGTTCTGAATGTGCACGGACGGGCCACCGCGTCAAAGGGAAATGCTGAAGTGACTCATTTGTGAACCGGGGCTCGGAGTTCTGCCGGCAGCTCATCTGGAATCCCATGGCGATCAAACGGCCTTTTACAACGTGTTAATACAGCGCTACTCCATGTGTTTAGCAACAGCTCGGTCCCAATAAATCGTAGGTCCTCGCCCATTATAAAGAGGTTCTGTTTGCTGCTGCTGCTGCTGCGTGGAAACCAGTGCCGGGACCGGCGCGGGGATGAAAACGCCCGCGGAACTTCGTGCTTTCTAAGCACTTGTTTCCACTTGGCCACTGGTGGTTTCAGAGCTGCTTTGTGTCTCTTTGCTTGCAGGTCTGAGTCCAGACAGAGCTGCAGATCGCAAGTGCTCCCTGCGAGAAGGGGTGTGGGCAGCCTCCACAGCAGGAGACGAGGGTTGTGAGGGAGGCAAGAAAAACCCCACCCTCAGTGGCACTTCGAGGTAAGGTCCTGGTTGCCCATCTACACCTTCAGCTGCGTGGGCTGGAGAACTTGGGACAGACTTTTATCATTTTCAGGAACTGTTCTGACAAAATTTGGGAGGGGAGGGTCATCCTCCATCACGTGTGATGTGTCTCCCCCTCCACTTTTTGTTTTTCATTAATGAACTGAATCAATCCAGCAGGTCTGCAAAAAAAAAAAAAAAAATCCAGTTGACAGGAGGCTGAGGAAGAGGGTGTGAACCCCTTAAGGCTGCTGTTGTCATTGAACTCTCCCTAGTGTGAAACCACAGCCTGAGGTGCTGAGCTTCTCCCCAGAGCCACTGAGGCTCTGCAGCCAATTCCCTTCCGCCAGCTCCTTTTATTGGAGCGAGCAGCTGAAGATGGAAACGTCTTCAACCAGCACAGCAAGCTCCACCACAAGCCGTCTGTCAGTGCCCTAAGCCCTGTCTGCTTCTGTGAGGGTTACACAGCCAGAAAGGCCAAGTTCTCTCTGCCATCAGCTGCTCCAGCTTCTTCTGTCACACCTCAGTTGTAGCTCAAAGGTCCTGAATAATTGTGTTCCTATTGGGCCTGATCCAGCCCCTGGTAATAATCCTATAACGCTGCTCTTACCCAGCCTCATGGATCCCTCCCAAGCCCTTCAGTAGGGGAGGCTGCTCACGGTGGGGCTAATTTGGTTGAAAGCACAGACAGCCTATTTATGGGATAATTCTTTTGTTCCTGCTCTACATTCTTAGGCTCAATCAACAGCCTGTAAAACGGGTCAAGCCAACACCAGACCCATTAGCGAAGGCTGTTGGTTGGGGCTCACAGCCCTTAGGAGCTGAGTTTGTGCTGCACTCCCCCACAAGCTAGACAAACCCCTATTTACCTAATGGGCCCCTCTTGTAGAGGGGGAAAAATACAGAACCCCCTTTCTCTGCACCTGGAAAATGATTTCATATGGCAATAGGGCTGAGTTTGACACTACCCTCACAGTGAGGGTGACGGACCACTGGAACAGGCTGCCCAGGGAGGTTGTGGAGTCTCCTTCTCTGGAGATGTTTGAAACCTGCCTGGATGTGTTCCTGTGTGACTTGGTCTAGGTGATCCTGCTGTGGCAGAGGAATTGGACTAGATTGTCTTTCAAGGTCCCTTCCAATCATGGAATCATTAGGGATTGGAAGGGACCTTGAACCCTAATATTCTGTGATTCTCTCATCCCTTTGCACAGGAGGACCACAAAACTGATGTTAAGGAAAACCCCACTGAGGTGAAGACCATGATCCCACTGTTTGTGCTGCTGGGAATAGGGTTCCCAGGAAGGCTGGGAAAAGCTGCTCTCCTGGGGAGGCTCCACTTGTGCGCTGGCCTGTTATCAAAGCTCAGGTGCCTCGATGGGTCTCAAAGGAGATTAAGAAGTGGCTTATTCTCGGGTTTTGAAACCCACAGTGTGCAAGACCAGGCAGAGGTTAAGACATGCCCAGATCCAGCAGGGAAGGAGACAGCCAGGGAGATGCTTTGGGTTCCTGTGCAGGACAAGTCCCCTGCAGTAAATACCCCATTCCTATGGTTTTCTTTGGGGTGATTTTGGTGGTGTTCAGCAGCTACCAAGAGCTTCAGTGGGGTGACCTGATACTGGCTGAGAGAGACAGAAATGAGAGAGAGGGAGGTGAGGGATGTCCTTTAGGACAGCTGCCCCTGGTGTGAGGAGCTGTGGCCCTAGGGGCCAGATTTACTTGTGGTGGAGGGGCCACTGAAATGTGCAATAAGCACTGTGGGTGGGGAACAAGGGCAGGGCAACCACCCACCCATACACAGGGGCAGGGCAGGCCTCCAGCCGAATCACCTGCAGCTGGGACCAGCTGTCTAAAGGCAGAGGAGGGTGGCAGGAGAGGAGAACCTGGTCTGGGCGAAGTGTGGAGCAGGTGGGGCAGACTGTAGAGCAAGTGGCAGCCTGCCTGCACCTACCTGCCATATTTTTGCCGTGACACTTTGCAGAGTGTCTGTGTTTGCTGGATAGCCCCAAACAAACACCGCACCCCTCCAACACGCACCCCTCCTGCCTGTTTTGAAACACCTCCTGGCAGCTGGGAGACAGGGAAGAGGGTAGAGGCTGGGGAGACTTGTTTCTGACAGAGCCTGTGTATAGCAGGATGGAGTAAATCTCGCCAGAACTTGGGGCTGGCCGTGTTTCCTTCCTCTCTGTCCAGCTGTCTCACCACATCCCAGTACCCCTAGGCAACTACTTTCCTTATGTCCCAGTTATCCTGCTGATATGGGATAAATAGCACCACTTACCTCACAGGAAACAAATGTTTAGGGTTACTCTTAGGATTTACTTGAGTTTTTATCCTGCTTCTGCCTTCACTTTTGCAGAACACGGGGGGTTTATTGCAAACCTGATGCAGAGATACAGGGGTTTCCCACAGGCACCCCATTGCCTGTCCAGTGTGAGACCTTCAGGTACTAAAATAAACCTTTATTTTTACTCTTCCAGGTTTTTCCCAGTCTGCACCTCAGGTATACTGGGAGGTGAGGATGCAGAGAAGGTGAAGATTGATGTCATGACTTCAGGAAGTGGAGCTTTAAAGCACGAGACCCTTTGGATGAAGGTATCAAAGCGGGGAATTATGGTGTCTGAAGGACAGGTGAGGAGGCAGAACTGCACAGGTCAGGCTCTTGGGCCGAGTTCTCCAGGCTGCCCTTGCAGAGCTCTCCCACGTTCGAGCACCTGGTTTCTGGAGTCACATTTAAAAAAGCTCTGTGGGTTGCTCTGCCGCTGAATTTCCCCCCAAAAGGAGACACACAGGGGCGCCAAAGACTGAGGAAAAGCCAGCGAAACCCTTTCCTACACAGAGTCTTTCTGGGCTCTCTCGGAGGGCTCTGCTGATCAGTCCGGACCCGATTCCATCTGCAAACGCGCTGGGGCTTCGTAATCGCTTGTGCTTGTCAGGTGGAGACAAGCTTGGGTGGCTGCTGGCCAAGCAGTGGGGCGTGCACCTGGGCTTGGGGGGCTCCTCCTCTCACCGCAGCCCCAAACGTACTCTGAGTGAATTTCCCTGCTGAACGCCTGTTCCTTCTATCTGTGTGGTAGCAGCAGCCTTTGGGGAGTTTGCTGTGTCCAAGGAGCTGTTTGTGATGGTGACAGTCTGAGTGTCCATCAGATCACAGCTGTGATGGTGTCCACAGGTGCTGCAGTGGCCAGCGGGGTGGGAAAGCCCTGGAATGGATGGGATGTGCATCAGTCACAATCTGCATCCTCCAGCTACATGCTGGGTTCCTTTTGACACAGGGAGCTGGTCAGGTATGACATCAGCTCCCCACGGCCATCCCAGTACCAAGCAGTGGGCTGCTGTACCTTCAGCACCTACTGTTGCACCGGGTTATGTGGTGTGGGGCCCACTCTGCTCTGTCACTCCAAGGCTGGCAGGTGGTGTAAAGCACCCATCAGCACAGCTGAGCCCAGCAGACTAGTATGGGGGGGAAAAAAGAAGAAAAGTCCATGTTTTGTTCTGTTTTGCTCTTGTCTGAGTGATTGGTCTCCGTGGGAAGTCACTGTGGCCATAGAGCTTTCCCTTTTGATGTCATGGGGTGCAGGCACAGGCTGGGACAACGGCTTGAGCTGGTGTTGAAGGGGAGATGTGTTGCAGCAGCACATGGGCTGGATTTAAGGGTGCAAGTTGCTTGTTAAGTAAAATGTCACTGGATGTTTGGAGTTTTTATGTGTGGATTCATACAGGCTTGGACACAGGAGCCTCTAACAGTCATGGAGCTTTTTGGGATTATGCAGTGCTTGAAAATTGGCATCTCAGGGTCATCAGAGACATGTTGGAGTAGATTGTGTTTGCACTGTGCTTTGGTTTTTCATTATTGGGGTGTTTCCTTCGATGCTCTAAAGAGTGAATTTCTACTTCCAATGCATAGTGTGATGCTGTGGTGGAAGTGACACCAAAGAAGGGTTAGAGAAGTTGAATTTTAAATGTGGGCATCTTAGTTTAGTTGTCCAGGATGAGACACTTTATGCAAAATGTTCTGCTTTGTTGAGATCCTACTGCTCCTTGCTATCACTTCCCTGGCACCGGGACATGGTGACACCAGTAATAGGAGGAACAGATACTGGTCTGGAAGTTAGTTCAGTCCCAGTTCTTGGTTTCCTTTCCTTCTCTTAATCTCCAGCAAAGCCAGCTGCAAGATCTTGGGGAAATTCCTTTATCTTCCCTTTGCATCACTTTATTCTCTGGAGAGCAGATAAACTAATAACAGACACTTCACAAGGGTTGGCTGGAGCTTGTTAAATCATCATGAGAGAAACCATCGGTAGGACATGGGGGTAACGTGAAGGAGCCTGATGCAAGCTGAGGACCTCTGTTACTTGCATTTACTCAAATGATTTGAATTTGTTTGTCTCCCTGAGTGTTAACACAGAGCTACGAGAGGTCTCATTCCTGAAGACTCAGCAGCTGAACCAATGTTATGTGGCTGGGCACCACTTCTGCTTCCCCACAGTTTCTCAGGATGTTCGTAGACTCACCCTAAGCTGCTGCAGATCAGGAGATACAGTGAAATTACCAGATCCAAATCCTTCGCATTGCAGTGCACACACACACACACACACACACAGAGAATTTATTTTACTGGCCAATTAAATGCGTAAGATAAATATCCCTGGGGGAGGAGGGTTGTTTGAGGTTTTTACGGCAGATCTTATTATGGGCTCAGTTTCGAAATCTTAATCCAAGCAAAACTCCCCGCACAGAGACGTTAACGTGGCGTTTCATGCTCAGGTTGCATCAGTGGGGTTTTAGGGCAGAAGGGGGAGGGAAGGCGGCGAGGCTTCGCCCTTCCTAGAACTTCAACATTTAGCAATAAGGGCTCCATTGGGCAGGCTGCATCGAGGGACCACAGGCAGCACTGTATTGACCAAAAAAATTTTGTATTGACCAAAAAAAATCAGACTTCAAAGAAATAAAAATAAGGTTTATTTGATGTTTTCTTTTTTATTTGTCATAATTTTGGGGTGGCACTGTTGGTAGAGCTGTGGTCAGCTGCAGCGATGAGTCTGCTGGCCAAATAGCTGCCTGAGTTTCAAATGCAAAAGCTTTTCTATTTATTTTTTCTTTTGAGGACACATGAATGGTCAGAACAGGCCAGAAAATGCTCCAAGTTTCTGTCTGAGTTGCAAATACAACTATTTCCTTATAAGCAGGTGAGGGGTTATATTCTGTTTAGGAAATTAAATATGTAACAGGTTGGAAACGAAACCCTCAGATCTTGATGTGCTTATTAATCCCTTTTCCTCAAGACCAAAGTGTTGATGGCTTCATTATGGATTTATTGTGCTCTCCAACAAAGTCTCCACAAACTTTTGTATTTGAGACTCTGAGGCATCCCCCAAGAAGAAGCTGAAAGCAAGAGTTTTACTGATGCTTTATCTATAGGATGATGTTTTTAGGATCTTGTTTTCTGGAGGTGGCAGTACCTGACCCTGGAGGGCCTAACATGAGGTATCTGGTGGAGCAGAAGGTACTTCTAGAATGTGGGAATTTGTGCTGTGTGGCTAAATCTTAGTTACTTCTTATTTTTTGCTTTAGTGCAGTTAGTTCAGCAAATAAATATGGAAGGAGGAGGTGAGACCCACCTGCTGTTCAGGAAAGCTTTGATGTTTTTCCTCCCCCTTCCCAAAAAATGTTGTCACTTGAACACTCCTCCTGCCCCTTCCTTTGGCACTGAACAAAATGAAATGGATAGTTATTTCTCTGCAGAGCTGATCTCCAAATTGATTCCCCCCTTAAAAACTGTCTCGAAATCCAAGTGCTGGGATGGGGGTCCTGGGCAGGGTTGGGCAGAGCAGGGAATACTCAGAGATGTCACATAGTGTCATATTTGGGGGTACAGCACCCTCCCAGCCTCCCCCTCCTCTGCAGTATGGGGTGAAAGGGAGGGAAGGGTGTTAGATTTTGGGGGTCCTGGGAGCAGCTGGAGTAACCTGTGAAACTTGTTTGGTTTCTTGCTGGTGGGAAATGTGCTTGAAGGGATCAAAATCCAGTAAAATGAGAGCAGGTGGATGTGGATGGATCCTCTTTTTCTCCTCCTTTTCCTCGTCTTCTTTTGTTCCCATCTTCTTTTCCTCTCCTCCTTTTCTTTTCCTCCTACTCTTTCTGCTCTTCTCCTTTTCTTCTATTTCTCTTCTCATTTTCTCATTCTCTTCTCCCTCTTCATCTTTCCTCCCTCTCTCCTTCTTCCTCTTCTCTCCTTCTCCTTCTCCCCTTCCCTACTTAGTTTTGTAGGATTTGGGCTGCGTTTTTTAGTTTCTTTTTTCTTATGTTCTCCTGGTTTTGCCCCTTTCCTTCACGCTTCCTTCTACCAACCTGAACCTCTCTTTTCTCCCTCCAAAAAGCCCGACTCCAGGAGTTCAGCCGGGGCAGACGACACAGACTCTCTCCCGCCCCACAAAATATGTAAAACTGAAAGTTCTGGCAGCAGCTGGAGCCGGGCAGGTGGGTCAATCCCAGCTCCAGGGTGCAAAGACCTGTCGGCACCTCAGACCGGATGGAAAAATCAACATCGTGCAGGAAAAAGCCCCCAAGAACATCTCTTCCTCCTTTTCCATCTGGGG
>VXBP01002922.1:175075-293149 GCA_013400115.1 Rhinopomastus cyanomelas | reverse complement strand
GGGGGGAGAGAAGGGGGGGTGGGACGAGCGGTTTGTTTCGAGCCTTATTTCGGCGTCTTGTGGTGACAAAATGGCAGTGGGCTTGGATTTTCCTGGGTTTTCTTGGGATGCGCTACCGGGAATCCTGCCGGCGATGATGGTATTTGTCTCGGGTCAGTCTATGTGCTTGTGTGGGGGGGTGGGTTTTGGGGTCGNTGGGGACCGTGGGTCAGTCCCCTTACACCAGTGCCCCACCGCTCTCCCACACCCCCAACGCTGACTTTCAGCCCCCCTATTTCCCTCCCCCTTATCAGCCCATCTACCCTCAGTCTCAGGACCCCTATTCCCACGTGAACGACCCCTACAGCCTGAACCCCCTCCATGCCCAGCCGCAGCCCCAACACCCGGGATGGCCCGGCCAGAGGCAGAGCCAGGAATCCGGGCTCCTACACACGCACCGAGGGTTGCCCCACCAGCTCTCGGGGCTCGACCCACGCAGGGATTATCGGCGACACGACGATCTGCTTCACGCCCCTCACGGGCTGGGCTCCGGCTTGGCGGATCTGCCCCTTCACTCCATCCCTCACGCCATCGAGGATGTGCCGGTAAGCCAAAGCGGGATGCCCACCCTCTTGCCGAGATGGGGAGGGATGGGGGCGACCCTCCAAACCAAAATTACCAAATAAAGGGAAGGAAGAAGAGAAAAAACACACAACACCCACCTCAAGGGAAAGGAGAAACCCCCACCTAGAACAATGGGTTCTCGCACCGGCGCTAAAACCTAAATAAATCAAATTACTGTCATCGTTAACATCATCCTGCCTGCTCGATGACAATAAGCTGTTACGATTGGGAGAATATACAATATTACCCCAGGGCCGGGCATGTGGGGATTTCGCTCTGCCTTGGGCGGTGGGGAGGAAAAACCCAACACACGAGGTGTCATTAAATGTCCTTGGGGGAGGAAAAAAATACAAAAAGTGGGTGAAAGTGGCCTAAGAAGGAAAAGTCCCGTGATTTATCCCCGTGAATTGGGATAACGACACTGGAAGTTGTGCGGGGCAGATCCTCTTCTCTCAAGGAATTAGTGGACAAACGAGGGAAGGGGTGGACCAAGGCGCTGCAAAAGGGTGACCCCATAAATCAATTGCTATAGGTTAGCAAATTCGAGCCGGACCTGCTGCACCCTCTTAGTAAATTCTGTGTCGGGAGCCTGTTGGAGAATGGGGGGAGGACACACCCCCCCCTAGTTCTGTTATCGATAAGCGCAGATTTAAACAACAACAACAAAGATTTGTAATGAAATGTGACATTTAGGGAGGGAGCCAGGGCTATTGTTGGGGTGGGAGAGGGATCCGAGTTCATCACTCGAGTTTTCGCCCCCAAAATGGAATTAAAACGTGGCAATAAATAAACGGATGGGAGCCCACGGAGCCTCAGGCTGAGGGACTTGCAGGAGGGAAGAGAAGGAGGGAGCTGTGGTTATCTGGATGAGATGATTCCTTTTCCTGCTGAAACGCCATCCCGAATTACGGGATCAAATATTACAACAATATATTCGCTGACAGTTTAATGAGTACGGTTTCGTGTTGCGAGGTTAATGTTGGGATGAACTCACCTTTTGTTTTATTTTTGTATTTTTGGGGTGCGTGGCGGGGAAGTCGTTTTGCATTTTTGATTTTTTTTTCTTTCGTAAATTAAAGGGCTAAAAAATAAATAGCCAATTTATTGCAGCCCTCGTCTTGGCTAAATTAGCCCCAGAAAATTGCCGGGCTATGTTCAGCCATTCGGCCATAAAGGCGTGGAGGATTTAGGGAAGCGGTTCGGGGTTCCGTTAAAACAAACAAAATCAAAAAGCAGGTCGATTCGTTAAAGTCGATATGGAACAACACGGAGAAAATGGGGAGAATAATTTGTTGACTCCAAAGCCACCCCCCACCCCCAACCTCCCTGCGATTGCTGGAGGGAAAGGAACGAAACCCTAAAGCGTTCCCTTAAATTCTCCCTCTCCTCAGCTGCGCTCCGTGGCCGTGGGCTGCAGATCCCTGAATTAATCGGGAAAACCAAACGCCATCTGGTTTAAATCCTTAAACCAGCCCGATATTTCTTTTTTATGTTGTTCTTATTATTTTATTCTCTGTAAAACCGAGCAGGCTGCACTAAGCAGAAAAATAAGCGAATATATTTGTTGAGAGTATTTTATCTAGTTATTGGTGTGGGGGCAATCCTTTACGGAAATCTGGATCGGGAAAGGATTGGGTTTTTGCATTTTTTTCCCCTTGCTGCACCAGTTAACTTTTAGGGGAGGGGGAAAAAAAAAAGGAAGGTCCGCTAAATATTTAAGGAAAAAAAATCAAGTAAACGGTGAAAATTATTTAATCGTAAATATCTCGGTGGGGTTTTAAACTTAACAGTCCTCCCTGTTAAGGAATATGCGCAGAAATAACACAAATAAAAGTATTATGCCACACTACATTTACTTTATGGGTTTAGGGTGCATGCATAAAGGGATCATATTTCCCCATATAGTTAAAACACAAGAACTGCAGCAGGAGTCATTTCTGAACATTTCTCAATTTAATTATACTTAAATCCAGAAGCACTTTAGGCAAGTTACAAATGAGAGCATTGAGTATAATAAAACCTGTAATAAAGCAACTTAGTACCATCCACCCGGAATCATTGAGATCAGGCACAATTAACAGGAGCATAAATCCAAGGCAGAATGGAAAATGTTAGAATCAGTATTATTGTTGGACAAAGACTAGAGAAGGAAGTCAGAGGGGGTTTCTTTTTTTTTTTTTTTAATAAATGGTGATGCTTGGGCTTTGCTTGGGTAACGCTTGCGAAATCTTCTATCTCAGCGGCGCTGGTGTTAATTTGTAAACACGGCCAGACGTTATACTGCCTGTCAGTTTGGGGAAGCAGGGGGGGAAAAATAATCCGGCATTTTTGGGGATTTTTAGATTTTTAAAAAATTTTGTAAATTGCATTTGGCTTTCTAATCACGTCGGGACTCCGCCGCGCCAACCCCAGCTGGAGCCGCGGAACCTGAGAGGGGACAATAATTGGGGGAGCCCCAGGGTTCGAGGGTCCCGTGTGTCTCCCCCTTCCATCCCTTTGTGCCGGTGGGGAAGAGATGGGATGGGGAAGAAAGATTGGAGGGATCCCAATGTCTGCTTCAGCCCCGAGGGCATGGGGGTGGTTTATTGTTGTCTCCTATTTCTTGGGGAGCAGGATTCCTCCTCATAAAGGATTATTTTCCCTCACCCCCGAAATCCCATCTCCCTCAGCTTTCCCACCACACCATGGAGGGAGGGAGGGGATGGGGCCGGACCCCCCAACTTCTCCCGCACCCCATCCTTTTGTTGTGGTCTCACATTTACATCCCTGCCTGTTCCTTTTGTTGCAGCACGTAGAAGACCCCGGTATTAACATCCCGGACCAAACTGTAATTAAGAAAGGTAAGCGGCTTCCTCGTGCATCCCAAACGTGCGTCACGGGCTGGGGGGCTGCTCGCAGCTCCCGCCCACCCCCCAGCCCCGGGGCAGTTCCTCTGCCGCCAAAGGGTTGGAGGCAGGGAAAGAAAAAGAGAGGTGCGGGTTGAACACCGGCCACGTTCGCCGGGTGGTTTAATTATTGTTGTTAACGAGGGGAAAAAGAAATGTTAGGACATGATGAGCTAGAAAATCACGGCCGGAGTTTTAAGGCTCGTTTTCACGGTTTTGACCCAGGCGATGGGGTTTAATCGTTGCTGGTGGAAAGGGGTTGCTGGTGCTAGAGAAAACAGTTGGTTCAAGAGAAAACGGTTGTTGGTGGAGGAGAAAATGCTTGTTCCCTCCATCTCTGGGTTTTCTTATTTAAATCACGGCGGTGATGAAACGGGCTCTCGGAGGGGCCGGTTCCTGGCAGCTGAGCTCTGTGGGTCGGAATTGGTTTCCGTAGCCTTTGTCCGTTTGCTCTGCTTGGGATTGAATCGCTTGGAAGTTGGTCCCCAAATCGTGGAAAATATTTATGCTGTGGTTTTTGCTCCATTTTCTTCTCCCGAGTGACCGATGGAGAGGGAAACGTGGTGGTGGGGCAGTTTGCTGAGGAGGTTCTGGGTGGAAGGCACCTGGTTGGGCGTTTGGATCTGGTGTCGGGAGCTGCCATCGGGTGCAAACGGATCTCGGGGCGGGGGTGGGGTGTCATAGCTCTGGGGGTGCCCTAGCATGTCACCGGAGCAAGGCGTCTGGTAGAGCCGCTCCCCGACCCCACAGCCAGCAAGCTCCAAAGTTTCACCCCCACCCCAGCCGCTGTCTGCAGAGCCTTTGTCACGTCAAATTAGATGCGCACGGGATAAATCTTAAGAGGTGCTCTTTCCAAGGCGACATGATAATTGGCTCTTTTATTAGTAATCTCCAGAGTTCGTTTAACTCCTGTTGTATCCATTAGCCTTCCCGGAGCTATTAATGTCACAAGCCATCCATCCAAAACCGGACCAGGGGGTGCATGGCAGGGCAAAGTGGTGGGGTGGCCGGTCCCTGTCCGAGGTGTCTGTGAGGTGCTGGCAGGATGCGCTTCTCCTCTGAAACATCTAACGGTGCCGATGGGATGGAACATCAGCACCCCCGTCTCGACATGGTGGGAGGCACCGGCTTGTTGTTTTATTTTTTTTGTTGTTGGTTGGATTTTTTCAATGTGGGGTGAGGGGTTGCCCCGCTCTCTCCCTGCTCCTCCCATCGGTGGTGCGGGGCCGGTGGCGGCGATGTCCTCCTCTCACCCTTCATCCATCACCACGATCGCCCCCACCAAATACCCTTCCCTAATTCTCCCCACGCTCCCCCTTCTCCTCACCCTCACCTCCCTGCTCCTCCCTCCCTGCAGGCCCCGTGTCCCTGTCCAAGTCTAACAACAACGCCGTCTCCTCCATCCCCATCAACAAGGACACGCTCTTCGGCGGGGTGGTGAACCCCAACGAGGTCTTCTGCTCGGTGCCGGGCCGCCTCTCGCTGCTCAGCTCCACCTCCAAGTACAAGGTCACGGTGGCGGAAGTGCAGAGACGCCTCTCGCCGCCCGAGTGCCTCAACGCGTCCCTGCTGGGCGGAGTGCTGCGGAGGTGAGAGGAGGAGGAGGGCGACCAGGAGGAAGGGCGGGCTGCAGCGGCCCCCGGGGTGCGCAGTGCCCGGCGCTAGGGGGCGCAGCGCGCTGCTGGAGGCTCGATGTCGCGGACGGGGAGGGGGTAATGGGGGGGTTAGACGGGGCTTCGTGGGTGTGTGTGCGTGCGTGCGTGTGTAACCATGGCAACTGATGAAGTGAGGTCCCACTTCTGCGGGTGTAGGGCTACTGGGTGTATAAAGCCACCTCCTCCTGCCATGGAGTCGTTTTGGTTGGAGAAGACCCATAAGGTCATCATCAGATTGACCCAGCGCTGTCAGGTCAACACTAAGTCACGCTTGTCAAGACCACGTCTAGGTGTCTTTGAAACCCCTCCAGGGATGGGGAGTAACTGGCTGCCCCTACCTTGCTTGCATTGTGCCATCAAGGCGGTTAATTCAGGAATCTCCTGAATCTCCCAGTTATGGTGTGCCCAGAGCTCTGTGGATTCTCATAGACCTTGGGGAGGGTTCCTGTTCTGTAGTGCCTTCAGTCATCAGGGTGGTTGCCTCAGGGGTCCATTCTCTCCTCATGGTGTCACACCTGGTCATGATGTGCCCATAGCTCCAGGGATTCATCCACTCCTTAGCGAAGGTCCCTGATCCTTGGACAGGAAGACACCCAAAGCCCAATTCCTGTGTCTAAGGCAGCTTTCGGCAACACTCTTGAGCCCCCACCAAAAACCTACCCCATGGCTCCTCTCTCTGGGAAGTTGATGTGGGGGGGATCAATGGGTGGGAGTGGGGACCCCCAGCCCTGTTTCTCAACCCCTTTCCGTGCTGAACAGGGCAAAGTCTAAAAATGGAGGGCGATCTTTGAGGGAGAAACTGGACAAAATTGGATTAAACCTGCCGGCCGGGAGGCGCAAAGCTGCCAACGTCACCTTGCTCACCTCACTCGTGGAGGGTAAGTGACCCACGGGCTCCTTGGGCTAATGTGCCTGTTGTGTTTGTCTGAGGGCAGACTTAGCTGTTGGGTTGGGTTGGTTGGTTTGGTTGGGGATTTATTCCTCCTGAGTCCATGCTGCTGGTTGGAATTTATTCGGAAGGGTGTTGTTTTCTATGCCTCAGGGGGAAAAAACCTCAAAAAGGTTGATTTTTTTGCTTTTACTTCTTGTTTTAAACTGAAAAACTTGTGATTTTTTTAAAACTGAAAAACTTGGGATTGTGTGAGTCCTGAGGACTTGACATTGCTTCCTGCCATCGATACGCTGTGAAGTCTCTGAGATGGAAGTTTTCAGGGCCTAGTGTTGCTCCCTCATGGATCTCTTTGGGAGCAGCATGGGGAAGGGTCCCCACAGGCAGAGGCTGTGGGTGCTGCCCTGTAAAAGAGCCTGAAATGTTGTGGTGGATCAGAGCCTTGGTGCCTGGCTGCTGTCTGGTTACCACAGGTGGACAACTAAGATAGCTGGGCAATTGGAGATGTCAGAAGCTGCCACTGCTTGGAGTTTGTTCTTGCCCGCAGCCTCGTAGAGCTAAATCATTTAAGTTCTGCAGCATCTGCACCAGGGAAATGCGTGACCATTACTTCCTGAATTAATCTGGGAATCCTTGACCTCGGCCATGACTTAATGGTCTCCTGAAAGCCTCCTAGTTGCACCACCAACCCCCTCCCCATCTCCCTTTTGGTTCTCATTCTCCGAACACGTGTCCCTGTGTTTGTATCGTTCTCCTCAAGAACTTTTTTCCATGCCCTGTGCTGTTAGAGCCAGTAGGTAGGAACTCAAGAGCTTGCGGTGAGAGACTTTTGAAGCAGTTACAGCATCGCATGGCCTGGTATAAACCAAACCCAAGGCCAGCTGGTGGGTCCTCTTCCTTTCCCCCCCTTGCTGACAGGTTTAACTGAGTGGTTCAGTCTCCAAAGCTCTTCTCAAATCCCATCCTAAGCCAAGCAGGTTTAGCTTTAAAGTTTGTCTGTGTAGGAGGGAGTTGGTTGCTCTGTTTCGTTGTCGCTTTATGTTCTGTGAGGAAACCTTCAATGTTCAAAGGGATGGGGGAAGAAAGGCGCTGGGCAACGCCAGGCTTTGGCATTTTGGGGTTCTTTGGCTGGTTTTATTTTAGCATCAGGATTAGCAGCCACACTCTCCTTATACTGTGTGAAAACGATTTTGGGAAGGTTTTTGCTCGCGCTGTGATGAAAAATCACCACGGGGGGAAGACTTGTAGCAAGTCTAGATCTGGTAGAGTCTGCTTCGCATGATTTGTGATGTTAATGAATCTGGCGAAGAGTTTATGGTAATCTATTGTTCCGTTTGGCTTACACACATGATGCCTTTGGAAAGAATGGGTTGATTTTATTATTTTTAAGGAAAAACCAGAAATAATTATAAGCCCAGAGGTCGGCTCTCTGCACGACTCGGCGATGGCGGCTGATTTTGAGGAAGGGGTTGGTGATGATGATCTAAACGTTGCCGGGGAGTCCCGTAGCGCCGAGGCAGTTTCTGGAGCACTGTTATTGTTTATGATCCGCTCCATTTTATGGAAACAAGCTCACTGGACTGAGGCTTTGAAGCTCTAATTGGCGCATGCGTTCTTCCGGAGCTGGAGCTAATGGCAGGAAGCCCTGCAGTAAAAACCAACTGGTTCAGGAAATTAAAACCAAAGGTTTGGGGGGGAAAAAAAAAATCAACAAAACAGACAGACTCACAGGAATGACCCTAAAAATTCTCATGGTTAATCGGTTTGTTGGGGTGGAGAGGGGGAGGATGGAAACGTGCAATTATATGCGATCAAGTTAAATTTTAAGCGCTTAGCTGCTCAATTCGTTTTATTTAGGAGAGCTTTAGGAGTAATTATGATCAATATTGGTCGTTGATGTGTTGTGAAGGAATAGAGGGGAGCGTGGAGAAGAAATATGGGGGAGCATGGAGAGGAAATATGGGGGAGCGTGGAGAAGGAATGTAGGGGAGCGTGGAGAAGGACTATAGGGGAGCATGGAGAAGGACTATAGGGGAGTGTGGTGAAGGACTATAGGGGAGTGTGGCGAAGGAATCTAGGGGACCGTGGCATTCCCTGCGTGGCACTGGGGCAGGTTTGGAGATGTAAATCAAAGGGTGAATTCGAGGGGGATGGAGCCTGCCTGCCTAAAAGTATCTGTTAGTCAAAGAAAAATTCTTTCTCCCAACAATTGTCATGAAAACCCACATTTGCATTGCCCTCACTGAAGCAAAGACAACTCCTGTGAGATAAGACCCGATTAGCATTTCTTACCTGCCTTCCTCAAAGAGGGGGAAGAAAACAGTCCCAAGCCTTATAGAGGAAAAGCCCCAGTAGAATGTGGTGCTTTTTGGGGTTTGTTTTTGGGGGGGGTTGCTCTCTATTTCAACTTCTGCTTGAGCCCTGTGCCATGTGTCCTGACGTGTCCCTCCCATCCCCACTCCCTGCCTCCCTTTTCCAGGAGAAGCCGTGCACCTCGCTCGAGACTTCGGGTACGTTTGCGAGACAGAATTTCCTGCCAAAGCAGTAGCTGAATTTCTCAACCGACAACATTCCGATCCAAACGAGCAAGTCACAAGAAAAAACATGCTCCTAGCTACAAAGTAAGACATCCACCTTTCGCTTCAGAAGCGAGGGGAGGGCGGCAGACCCGCGTGCGGAGCTTTCCTTGGCCGGCGTTGGTCACGTAGCCGGTGGGAGATGGCTTTGGGTGTCTTGTGCTGTAGCAGAGCTCTGAACCCCAGCTCTGTGGCCACCGGGCCGCTTTGTGCAGTTGTCTTGAAAACGAGTGGTGACAGTCGTTGGGGTTGGTTAGTTAAAGCAGAAGGTGGTGATTCCACAGAGCAGAACATGTTGTCTCTTCCAACCTTGTCGATTTTGTGGTTTTTGGAGCCTTTTCACATGGTGAATCGTCTTGGGTAGAAGGGGCCTAACCTGTGGGCAGTGACGTCCAGCTGGCACCATTTCGGTTCGTTGTGCCTGAGCCGCTCTGACCACGGGGAGACTGCAAGTCCCTGTTTTCAGAGGAGGGTGGCTGGTGTTGATTGGGGCTGCCTAGACCTTCCAGGTTTTGTGAGCAGTGGGTTTGAGATGGTTTGTTGGAAATGCAAAGGGTTGTTTTGTGGCCCTAAATTAGCAGCAGAAATGTCAAAGGGCAGGGTGCTGGAGGGCCTGGAAGACACGGCCTGGTGGGCTGTAGGGAGCGGCCTCCACAGGCCTCTGCGCGCTCTTGGCTAGGAAGGGGTGCTGCTTCCCCGTCCATCTGCGCACATCGTGCCCTCGTATCTTGTCTTCCCACTGCCCTGGAAGGAAATTTCCAAGAGCCCGGTTAGCGTCAGCCGTCCCCAGAGCGGGAAGGTCCCTTTGGGTTTGCTGGTGGTGTGCAGATGGAAATGTTTTGGAGCACACGAGTTTGAAGCCCCAGTTCCCCACTCAGCCCTCGCTCTTTTGTCCCTTCCTCGTGAAGGAAGAGACCCCGCGTTTCTCTCCACTTCCCTAAAAACTGAAGCATCTTCCAAGAGGTGGATAAATCCCCGAACCTTCCTTTTTAGCCTGTTGCACCCCCCTGTCCTGCTGGGAACCTTGAATCTGAGAGTCTAAGCCCAAACCCAGTCTGGGTAGGGATGTTCTGGGGTGTTGGTGGGAGATAGACGTGTCCGTGTGACCGCTCTTGCTGCGTTGACCAGGATGTGATGCCAAGGTGAAGGGAAGGGGGTTGTGTGGGAATTCAGGGAAGGATGAGGGTTCAGGGCAAGGATGGGGAGAGGGGAGAGGCGAGAGTAGTCCCGGGGTTTGTGCCCCCTAGCCAGGAGCACTCCTGGGCTGCCAGTGATGGTTCATTTGTCCCTTTCTCTCGTTCCCTGCCTCCCTCCCTCTGTCTCTCTGCTCCATTTGTGCTACAGACAGATCTGTAAAGAGTTCACCGACCTGCTGGCTCAGGACCGATCTCCCCTGGGGAACTCACGGCCCAACCCCATTTTGGAGCCGGGCATCCAGAGCTGCCTGACCCACTTCAACCTCATCTCGCACGGCTTTGGGAGCCCGGCGGTGTGTGCGGCCGTCACCGCCCTCCAGAACTATCTCACCGAGGCGCTCAAGGCCATGGACAAAATGTACCTCAGCAACAACCCCAACAGCCACACGGACAACAGCAGCAAAAGCGGCGACAAAGAGGAGAAGCACCGAAAGTGAAGACAACCCCAGCCCTTCTTATCTCTTCCCATTCCCCGCTCGTGGCCCATCGGTCCCTTCGTCCCCCTCTGCCCAGGCGACGGCGACGGAACGAGCGTCCTTCTGCCCACGCTGTTCTCTGCCCCTTCCCCTCGCCCCGTCCCACCATCCACATTTCCATTTGCTCCCTCTTCGCTTCTCGTCCCCGCTCTCTTCCCATCGCCGCCGTTGGTTTTGGAGCCTGAGAGAACCAAGTGGGGACGGAGCCGGCAAAAGGAGGAAACAAAAAAAAAAGAAAAGAAAGAAAAAAAAGTTCTGTCTTGAGTTTGTGAACTTTTTTTAAAAATAAAACAAAAGGAGGAAAAAAACCCCCACACACAAAAAAGGAAAAAAAAGGACTGTTTTTTCTAAAAATATATTAAAAAATTTAAAAAAAAAAAGCCCAAAAAGAAATAAATAATACTTTAAAAAATCCAATTCTATGAGCTTCACCGGACTGAATCACCACCTTCCCTTACATAAACTTCAGTTACGATTGTAGCCATACTGAAAAAACAAAAAACAACAAAAAAAGGAAAAACGACAAAAAAAAGGAGGTGGAAGCGAAAGTCCGACGGCAAACGAAAGGCAACCCCCCCGCCCCAACCCAAGGACTGATGACGTTTTATCAGTATTGTGAATAAACTTGAACACAAACCACAAGCGGTTCCATGTCATATCTTCAGTTTGCAGAACTTTCTGCTGTCCAAGGTAAAAGCGACCAACTCGAACTTTCTGTGGCGACACGATTCACGGTTGATTCGATAAGGGAATCGGTGTTCATGTATGTATATATTTATTTATGTGTAATTTAATGGGAATTGTAAATATGGTGAGTCTGTTTGAAGCCTTTTTTTTTTTTGTTTTGGTTTTGTTTTTTTATTTATCTGGTGATCTCGTTTACCTCTCGTTTAGTGGGTTTTAAAAAAATCTCTCTCTTCCCCTCTTAGTTCATCATGTGGTTCATGGTACTTATTTAGCTATCAAGAGGTTTTTCGGGGGTTTTTCTCTGGGATTCATCATTTTTAGCCCTGTTGTAGCATGTTAAAAAGGCGACGACGCAGCTGAACAAATAAAAAGGAAAAAAAAGCGAACCATGGGGTTTTTATATATAAATTAGTATGAGCATTTAGTTTTCTCATCGAAAGATAAAAATAAAAGTGATGTTGGACCCTGGCGAGGTTTTTTTTAAAAAACATGTTAGTGGTTTTACAGCCCCTTATGTGTTTGTGCAGAACGAAAGCACCATCAGAGCAATAAATATTGTCTTTTTTTAAAAAATGAAATCCAAGACTGAGATTTTCCTTTCCTCTTCTTCCCCCTCCCCTTTTTGTTTGCTTGTTTTATTTTCTTCCTCTTTTGGTTTTATTCTTTATTTTCCTTTCTATTTGCTTTGTTGGGTTGGGGGGTGGTGGTTTTGGGGGAGTTGGTTTTTTTTTTTTTAGTTTTTATTTCCAAAGAACTTCAACCATTGGGGGACCACCTGGCATCCTGTATCTCCACTGGCCACGTTGGGAGCAGTGCGAGTTGTATTGTGTTGGGTTGTGGCGGCAGACCTTTCCGTGCCTCTCACTGTATCATAGCCCTTTGTTGCCCAGATAAATAAATATTTGATACGCTTTACGTCGATTTTTTTTAAACAATTTATTTTAAATTTTATTCTTTATTTTTTGGTTGTTTTTGTTTTTTTTTCCTATTCAGTGGCTGTCTTTTACCCAGGCGTATTTTTGTTCTTGGCAGTATTTTTTATTCAGTATGGTTACAGTAATTGAGTTTAACTCTCCCCTGACAATTGCTCCTTGCAATAAGCAGCTGAACCCATTGTTTCCCTCAAGTATAATAAAAACTTACTTTCAACTTGGAGTTCAGAGCAGGGTATCATTTAGATAATTCCACTGAGTCTGTATTCAGACAAATGACACAATAAAGCACAATGTATTCTCTTTTTCTTTCTTTTTTTTTCTTTTCTTTCTTTTTTCTTTGGATAAAAGAGACGACCAGAACTTGTCTGTGCTGCTAACAGAATGACACGCTATCTTTTCTTTAACCAAAAGGTCATTTTATTTAAAGCAAACAAACAAACAAAACAAAAAGAATAAAGTTTTATTTTATTTATGTTGAACTCTAGGTTTTTAATTTATGTTTGTATGTAGCACACAAGGGGTTTAGAAGCCTGTAGGATCCTGCTCTGGCAGGGCAATTGGACTAGATGATCTTTTGAGGACCCTTCCAATTCCTAATGGTCTGTGATTCTGGCAGGGGGATTGGACTAGATGATCTTTTGAGGTCCCTTCCAATCCCTAATTCTCTGTGATTCTGCGATCCTGCTCTGTCAGGGGCATTGGACTAGATGATCTTTTGAGGACCTTTCCAATCCTTAATGTTCTGTGATTCTCTGATCCTGCTGTGGCAGGGCGATTGGACTAGATGATCTTTTGAGGTCACTTCCAATCCCTAATGCTATGTGATTCTGCAATCCTGCTCTAGCAGGGATCTTCTGAGGTTCCTTCTAATCCCTAATGTTCTGTGATTTTTGATTCTCGATGTGGAGTCGTCCCAGTGAAGATTTAAACACCCCCCTCCCTCATATGGTCTGGAGCAGGACTCGTTACCAAAAAATACCAACAATTAGGTGCTAAGGAAAAGAAAGGCAATTAAATAGACCGAGGAATCAAAGCCAGGTGCTCCCTCCCCATCAAGAAAAAGCTTAAAAGGGAAAAAAAGGAAAAGCTCCTTAGTCGATGCCAACAAAATCATCTCACGGTTGTGAACTTTAGCGAGATCTTGCGGGAGGCAGATTATTTCTGATTGATGGTTCGTGTGTGCGGGTGGAATGCACGGAGTGACATTTGGAGATGCTTCGGTCAGCTGAGGAGGAATCTGAGTGGTTTTTTTAATCTTGAGCTTCTACTTGGTGGAAACCAGTTGTGAAGGGGGGAAATCTGCCTTTTTTCTTTTTCTTTAGAAAAAGCAAACAGAAAAGGAATAAAAGATCCCAAGAGCTGAATGTCTGGAAGCTGGGCTGTAAAATCATGTGGGGGTTCAGACTTGGAATCTATGGCCCAGAGGGGCAGGTGAGGTTGGGCTCAGGCTGGATTAGATGATTCTGTAGGAAGGAGGAGGTAAAGCAGAGAATGTGAAGGCATTTTAAAGACATGATCTCCTTAAGTGCTGATGATGCTTTGATGGTGGTGGTTGATTTTTCTCTCTTCCCTCGCTGTCTCTCTGGTTTCTTTTTCTTTTTGATTCCTTTTTGCTCAGGCAGAGCTGGAGGAGGTTCCGAGGGAGGCGTTTACGGTAAAGCTGCAAAGAGAATTAACATGTGCTCATATATTTTGACGTTTGGTAGGGGCTGGTGAAGCAGAGCATTAGATAAAACCCAAGATGTTTCATTTTGCTTGGGTAATCTGCTTACGGAAGGCAGTGTAAAATCAATCTCACCGAGCAGAAAGAGAGTTGGTGGAGTCTAAATTCTATTTTCCCAGCGCCGGCCAGTTGATAAAAGCGGGGAACATAATTTTTTTTATTTATATTTCCCCCATCTGAGGCAGCACAGGCAGAGCTTTTGGAATGCAAAGCCACAATTGTTCAAAAAAACCCCCAACCAAACCCAGTTATTTATTATTTTCTGAGAGAGAGAAAGAGAGAGAGAGAGAGACCGGTTAACTGCAAAGTGGATGTAACGAAATAATGAGGTGAATGAACCCTAACTGTACATATTCTTGACAGAAATGAAATGCGGGGCGTTGTAGCAGGTGAAGTGAAGCATTGTCTATCAGGGCTGTTTTTCTTGGCTGCATCTCAGATTGCGTGTGGGATCCTAACCCCGGGCACAATAGCATTCATAAACAGCAAATACGGCGCTGCTCTTTCTGCGGCGGCAGCAGCAGCAGCAGCAGGGCAGAAACACTCCTCTTTCTTTCATTTGAGTAGTGTTTATTTTTTATTTATTAAATACTATTCGTTCGCGTCGAGATTTACGGGTGCTCATTGCTTTTATTATTGTTGAAACCCATCCCAGGTTTAAACGCTTTGTCCTGGGTGGTGGAGAAAGTGGCCTCAACGCCGACATGTGGTAAGGTCATAGTAGATAATGTTTTAAAGATATAATTTAAAACCCACCTGGATGTGATACTGTGCAACTTGGTCTAGGTGATCTTGCTTTGGCAGGACTGGACTAGATGATCTTTTGAGGTCCCTTCCAATCCCTAATGCTCTGTGATGCTGTAATTAGGCTTTTTCCTCCTCATTTTCAGCATCACAGTGAAATTCTAGGTCACTTGTATGCCCAACAAAAATAGATATTTTAAGTGATTTATTGGAAATATGATTTGTTCCTGCGTTGGGTGGAATGAGGGTGAGCGGTGGGAGGGTGTGAGACCGTTAGGCCATCGCTGTCCGCTCAGCTCATTCCTCCATGTAAACCCACATCCAGCTCGCTGCTCTTTCACCATGAACGAGGACATCCCTCCTCTTTGTGATTTTACCCCACCCTCCCTCAAAAACAATCGAATATTAATATAATTTGAGATTTAACCAGTGGAACAGCCATCGGGACAGCAATGCCCCGCAGCTGAAATAATATTTAAAATAGAAGGGATCTGACATTTGAGAAGTCAGTGGCTTGAAATACCCAGTTGTACTTAGCTAATTCAGTCCTTAACCTCTGGTTTCAAATAAATCAATTACAGTCGATTCCACTTCAGTTCAGAAGTGCAGGAGGTTTTTTTTTTCATTAATTGAATACGTTTTATTCACTTGCTGGGACTGTTCATTTCTCCCAACCCTCAACATCGAGCGGTGATTTTCTTTATCGTCCATGATAAATTCAACTGTGTCATCAGATCAGCTCTTCATTTGTTGACTCATCTTTAAGTTCCTCCATACAGAGCCTGGACCGGATTCCCAGAGCTCAGCCTGCTCCTTCCCAAGCCAAGAAATGGAATTTGGTGTCCACTGGAGAAGGGGTTTTTTTTGCTGGAGCTGCTCAGGGATCCTCTTCCATCGGCTCTGGCGACTCCTTGATACCCAGTGTGAGCTGTTTGCAGAGTCCTGCTGGCGTCCGTTGGCTGCTTGGGAGAGGAAAAGGGGTTAATGAGCGTCATTATCAATCACTAATGCTTGTCTAACGCGTCCAATGAATAATCAAGTTAGGGGACTGCGTGAAGTTAACATCTGCTTCGTTCCGGCTAAGGGGGTTTTTTTCCCTCCTGTGTCACTCAATTACTGGGAGTCCACACTGGTTTTTGAGCTTTGTCAGGGCCATAAAACAGGGTCAGATCGTTAGAAATCTAGAATGGAGGGGAAGGTGCAATATAAATAACAAATGGCTTCATTACTGGACTTACAGGTGCACGAAGGGCCGTGGAAATGAGCAGCGCTGACGTGAATGTGGTCCTCCACAACGGAAGGGAACAACCAGCCAGTTAAGCCCAGTTCTTAGTTTATTGCGTTTGCAGCGTTCAGCTTAATAACCCCAAACTAACCCAAAATAAGTGAGGGGCTGGAAACAGAGGAAAAGTCTTTCAAGACCTGTTTCTAGCAGAGCTGGAGTGGCTTCAGCCTAGCTCAGTAGCCTGGTTTCTCTTCTTCTAGCTGAGCTTTGTGGGCTGTTCTTGGGTGGCTGATCACAGAAACGATGGTGGTAGGGATTTGTGTTCTTGAATTGTTGGCTGCTCTGGTGGCCCAAAGGGCCACGATGTCTTATCTACCCAACAGAGGGGCTAAAGCACCTTCAAGGGGTGAAGACAGTGTGGAAATCACATGGGCTGGACAGAACAGACCCATTGGTTCCCAGTGGCCCTTTTCCTTCAGGCCCTGATTTGGCAGGGCAGGTGCCAGCACCCAGCACTGGTGGTTTCAAACCAGACCAAGGTGGGTAAACTGGAAAAGCACAGTCTTGGTGAGGAAGAGATTGTCGTGTTGTCCTGAAGCACCAGCCTTTTCACCATATCCTTCCACAGCTGTTCTGTGCCCAGACATTTCTCTAGGAGATCTGCACCATCTCCAGGAGGACCTTCCCCATCCAGAGATGCTCTTAATACCCTGTTGCTGCTGTTGATGCTGGGGTTTTGAAAGAAGAACTTGTTTTCTGGAAGGAACGTGAGCAGTGTGGTTACACACATGGGCTGAAGGATGGGTATTTCTTCTCTATATAATGGTTTTTGGTTGAATTGTTACAGAACTTCTTGCCTTGATGATGCTTTGGGCATGGCTTGTCCTCTCCTTTCTGTCTATGATCCACTGTTCCTCTCCAGTGATGCACAGAGGGCAACTGGGAAGAGTTGCTACGCTTCAGTGTATGCTGGTGTGTCCAAGAAGGATGGCAGGACAGTGCTGGAGCAGGAGAGGGCAGGGGCTGTGCCTGACCTCATCCCTCTTTTCCTCGTGAGTTACCCTATAACAGTGCTAAAGAGGTTCTCCTGCTCTTCCTGCCTGGATTCTGGGGTCTGTGGTGCAGATGACCCAAGCCAGAAGCTGGTGAACATCCCACTGCCACAGAGGCTGGGTGCAGGTTGTTCCTGGGGTGATGGTGTTTTGGGTAGGTGCTGTCTGATGGGACTTTTCATCCCATTCCCACACTCTTATGAGAACCTGCAACTTTGCTGTTGGAAATGATAGGACTTTGCAGGGGAAAGGAAGAAAAAGCAGGTGATGGTGGTGTCCCCATACCAGGAGAGATTTAAACAATGTGTGAGTGAGCCTGATGCTAAGGGACAAGGTTTAGTGGTGACCTGCCAATGCTGGGTTGGAGGTTTGACTTGATGATCCTAGAGTTGTCTCTCAACTGAAGAGGTCGTGTGATTCTATGGATGAAGCCTGGAAGAAAATAATCTGGAAAAGGGGCAATTGAGGCTTTTACCCTGAACCTGTAGGGGACCCTGGGGATGGACAGCACCTCATTCTTCATTACAGCTGCTTTGGGGATATTTGCTGTGGAAACTAAAGCCTGCAGCAGACCTGGCTGTCACCCTCTCTGATGCCAGTGGGGGTATTTGTTGTCATTGTCACAGCTAGGGAGGCTTTTCCCCTGAGGTACCTGTGCACGGAGGGGGGTGTGTATGTGTGCTTTGGTGGGCTTGGGACAGGTGGGTTGACAGTTGCACTTGATCTTAAAGGTCTTTTCCAACATAAATGACTCTGTGATACCTCCTAGAGAAGTTGGCATGGATGCATGCATCTCTATTGATCTGTAGAGCTGTGTGTCTCCTCTCCATTCCTGAGACTTCTGGAGAGGCTGTGAGAGGAGGAGGGGGGGAGTGGGTTGGGGTGGGCTGTCTCCGGGATAGTTGATATTCCAGGTTCAGCCTCTTTCTCCGCTCTCATTCTCTAAACCCAGCCGGGGGGAGTGTCGCCCCAGGCCCAACATATGCTTCTTTCCATCGCACTAATCCACCTTCAGCGTGGAGGAATAATTGCTCGAGTGTCCGTGGCTCCTCGGCGCTTTGTCCCTCGCTGGCTCCCATCAGCCTGGCACACGCCATTTCAATCAAACCCTTTCAGAGCCCTGTCTCCTTTTATCACGGCCGAGAGGAGGGACCCCCCACTCCTCAAAAAACAGGGAACAAAAGGGGCTGCTGAGCAGCACCCGGCTGAGTTTGAGCTGCCAGCGAAGGCGGTTTTGGGGGGAGGTGAGCGGCGGGGGAAAGACCGAATGAAAATCACCCCAACAAGAAAGAGGGAGAAAAAAAACCCAATAGTAATATCCTCAAAAAGAAAAAGGGAAAAAGCCTAAAAAAACAAAATCCCCAAAAGAAAAAGGAAATTTAAAAAAAAACCTAAAGAAGGAGGGGCGGAAAAAATAATTAATAACTGTATCAGCCTCTCAAAAAAAGAAGGGGGGGGGGGGGGGATCGACAGAACCAACCCCAAAAAGTAAAAGATAAAAAACCCGACAAAATCAACCTCATGAAGAAGGAGAAAATATCCTTTTCCTGATGTGGGGGACAGCCCCAGCAGCCAAATTACGTCGGGGTTAGCGGGGGTTCGTGTGAAATCCACCCCATCCCCACAATCCGTGACGCCGGTAACGGAGTAAAGGGCTGGGAATAGGCTGAGGGGTGAAGGGGGTTGGTCCTACATCCCCCATCGGCTTTTCCACGGGGGTTTTGTCCTCTCAAAAAAACCTCCACTTAGTTTTTAACCAAAGTGGGGCTTTTCTGAGAAAAATCGATTAAAAAAATTTAGATATCTAAAAAAACCCCTCTTTAGGTTTGGATTGAACCGCGACACCCACAGAAAGTGCCTTATGAGAAGCAGATTTTTCTCTGAAAAAGCTCTTCTGGCAGCAATTAGCCTGGCTCGCTTTAACAAAATTCTTTGTAATGCGAGGTAAAGGGGAAAAAAAATATCCCGGGATAATTTTGATTACCCAGAACAGGAAAAAGAAAAGTAAAATGAAAGAAGCCGTAAAGTGGGGAAAAAGTGGAAGGGGGTAAAATGAGAAGTAGGAAGGAGGTAAGATGAGAAAAAGTGGAAGGGAGTGAAATAGAGTAAAATAAATAGAATTAAAAAATTAAATTAACATCTTTGTGTTTGCTCTGGAAAACAAAAGTCTAAATTTCTCATTGAGAGCAAAAAAATGGCTAAATTTGTGCGAGGGTCGCTGAAATTTTGAGAGAGGGAGCGTCGAAGGCACAGACTTATTTTGGGGGTTTGCTCTGATCACCCCCCAGCCCTCAGGGAGCAGCAGGCGGGAGGGCTCGGATGCGACCCCGCGCAACTTGCGAGGCTGAAAATCGCGCAAAGGGAAGCGGTTCCCCCTTCCCTCGGGNAAAAAGGGGGGGACGGGAGGGAGGGAAGGGAAAAAAAAAAAAGAAAAAAAAAGGCGTGTTTATATTTCAGATCTTTTAAAAGGTCGGTTTTAATTAGGTTAAATACAAGTGTTGTTGGCCCAGAAACACCAACTGCGATCAGCAAGTTGAGCGGCTGATTGCAAAGGGGAGGGAGGAAAAAACCCACAAACCATTAAAATAAAGGAAGAAGAGGAAAATGGTTAAAAAAGGAGTACACATTAAAAAAAATAAGAAATGGTTTTTAAAAAAAGAGAGNTTTGGATTGAACCGCGACACCCACAGAAAGTGCCTTATGAGAAGCAGATTTTTCTCTGAAAAAGCTCTTCTGGCAGCAATTAGCCTGGCTCGCTTTAACAAAATTCTTTGTAATGCGAGGTAAAGGGGAAAAAAAATATCCCGGGATAATTTTGATTACCCAGAACAGGAAAAAGAAAAGTAAAATGAAAGAAGCCGTAAAGTGGGGAAAAAGTGGAAGGGGGTAAAATGAGAAGTAGGAAGGAGGTAAGATGAGAAAAAGTGGAAGGGAGTGAAATAGAGTAAAATAAATAGAATTAAAAAATTAAATTAACATCTTTGTGTTTGCTCTGGAAAACAAAAGTCTAAATTTCTCATTGAGAGCAAAAAAATGGCTAAATTTGTGCGAGGGTCGCTGAAATTTTGAGAGAGGGAGCGTCGAAGGCACAGACTTATTTTGGGGGTTTGCTCTGATCACCCCCCAGCCCTCAGGGAGCAGCAGGCGGGAGGGCTCGGATGCGACCCCGCGCAACTTGCGAGGCTGAAAATCGCGCAAAGGGAAGCGGTTCCCCCTTCCCTCGGGACTGGGGAGGTGTCCCCGTGTGAATCCCGATAGGACAGAGGTGCCACCACCCCGACTCCTGGAGTGGAGGGCACCTGCTTGTTCTTCCCTGCCCATCCGGAGGAGGAAGAGGAGGAAGAGGGGCGGGGGATTTTGTCCCGGGTGGGAGAGGGGGAGCTGCGTACCTGGAGCCCGTCAGGGATGCGCGGGCACAGTCGGTCCCTCCATCTCAGCCGCAGGTTTTGCAGCTTCTCACCCCCACCCCCGTCCCTGTCCCCTCCTTCTCCCCCTCCTCCCCAGCTCTGCGAGTTCCAGCNAATGGTTTTTAAAAAAAGAGAGAAACTCTACTAAAAATAAAGAAAAAAGAGGAAAGCGATGAAAAAAAGAAACACGAGAGCAAAACGGTTACAAATATCCAAAACAGAAAGGAAAAACTGTTCCAGAAAGAACAAGAAATTATTTTCAAAGGAAAACGTTTTAAAGAGAAAAAATATAAACTATTAAAACAGAAAAACTCTTTAAAAAATCCTTTCTCTTTTTAATAAACTTTGAAAAAATGAGTAAGAGAAAGAAACGATTAAAAATAGAGAAAAACGAATAATAGTAACAAAAAATGTTGGTGGGGTGAGTGAAGAAGAGTCGAGATCCTCCGACACGACCCACCTCCTGCGCTGACGGGGGGGGGGTGTGGATGAGTGGGAGATGCTGCGCATCTGCGCATCCCTACGCGGGGCTCATTCCTCCCCAGCCTCCATCCTTCTTTATTTTATTTTTTTATTGATTTGGGGGTGTGTGTTACATTTCCCCGGAGTCTGTTAGAGGGAGTCAGAGTCTGTGCGTGAATTTGCGGTGAACTTGCCATGGACCCACGAAAAAACCTCTCGTCGCCCCAGCTGGTCCTTGCAGGGGGAGCCGGGGGGGTGCGGTTTGCCCCGAATCCCACATTTGCACCGCTTGGCAAACACGAGGAAACCCTGGCTGTGGCTCAATTAAGAAAGACAGCGATTTCACACCCAAAATAATGATAATAATAATAAAAAAGGGGCCGTCGGTCCCCGCCGCGCTCTGCCCGGCTCCATCACAAAGCGGCCACCTCGCAGCTGGGGCCGCTCGCCCGCGGCTACTGGCGCAGCCTGGCGGAGCCGCATCCCGCTTGCCAGCCCGGCTCCTTCCTCCGGGCCACCGAGAGCCCCCGGCAGGGCTTGTGCCACCTCGTGATAAAGGACTTACCCGATGGCTGAGGAGATGGAGCGGCTTTCACAGGGGTAATCAGCTTGCGAGGCACCCCTCCCCAATCGGCCCCCCATCTCCTGCCTTCCCTGTTAACTTTAATTTTATCTCCCCTCAAACAAGAAGTTAGTTATTTCTCTGGACTCCGACCTGATCTCTCTCCGTTTCTCATCCTCTCTGGCCCACATGGGAGGTTCCTCACACCAAACACCCCCGGCCAGGGGGGAAGGTGGTGTCTGATGGAACTGGGAGAGGGATTGGAGTCGCTGGGAGCCCATCGTCTCCATCACATCCCATCTGAAGTGAGCGGCTGTAATTTCACCCATCGATGATTTATTGAAGCTCAACCGGGCAGGAATAAATTCGGGGACTGTCTCACACCCCCTCCTCAGGTTCCCGCTCCCCAGGTGAGGAGAGAAAAGCGTGGGGTTGCCCGTGGCTTCCTCAGATGGGGCTGGGAGCTGCCCCAGGTTTTATCCTACACGGGCGGGGATTTTTATTCAATCTTCGATGTGAGAAGGTACCCGAGAGAGATAAAAATCTTTGGCTAAAAAGAAAATAAGACCTTCCCCCTCCTTCTTTTCATTAGCTTTTAAATTTTAAAATTTGTTTTATTTTCTCTCTCACTCAGGCATTTGGCAGATTTAACGCTGCAAAGAAAACAAAGGGGGGAGGGGAAGGAAGAGTAATTACATTTTTGGAAAACAAACAATAATTACACGATACAATCGGTATAACAGTAAGTGAAGCACAGCAGCAGGAGTTAGAAACAATATTCCAGCCATGGAGATGGGCTCCGCCGCTGACTCAGCGGTTTGGGATCCTCCAAATTATCCTTACGTCGGATTTCTGCGGCGCAGTTCGGCTGCAGTCTGCTGGCTTTTAAATGAAGGCGTAGCTCGATGATTAGGGATGTATCAGAGCCCTAAAAGGAAATCAAGGGGGTGGCGGGGGGGTGAGAGGAAATAAAGGGGAAAAGGACAAAAATAACATGAGGTGAAAAACCAACGGGAAAGGGAGAAAGGGAAGACAGGAAGGAAGAAAGAGGGGAAAAGAGGAAAGAAAGAGAAAAGAAAAAGGAAAAAGGAAGAAAAAAGGGAAAAAGGAAAAAGAGAGGAAGGGAAGGAAAGAAGAAAGGGTAAAAAGGAAAGGCAAAATGAGAAAAGGGAATGAAAAAAGGAGAAAAAGGAAAGAAAAAGGAGAAAAAAGGCAGAAAGAGGGAAAGGGAGAAACAGAATAAAAGGAGAAAAAGGAATGAAAAAGAGGAGAAAAAAGGCAGAAAGAGGGAAAAGGGAGAAACAAGAAAAGGGGAGAAACAAGAAAAGAGGAGAAAAAGGAAAGAAAAGGAAAAAAGGAAAGAAAAAGGAGGAAAGAAAAGGAAAAAAGGAAAGAAAAAAGGAAAGAAAAGGAAAAAGGAGGAAAGGAAAAAAAAATGGTGAATAGGAAAGGAGGGAAAAGAAAGGAAAAAAGGATAGATCAGGAAAAGCAAAAGGGAAATACAATGAAAGAAAAAAGAAGGAGAGAAAAAGGAAAAAAGCACCAGCACCTGTCACCTGGACAAGCTACGACTTCACACATCCCACAGCTCTCACATCCCACTCGCCTTTCTCCTGGTTGGCTCAACTTTCACGAGAATATTTGGGATGATCTCTAGGGCAATGGAAAACTTGTGTCTGTGTATTGATTTATTGTTTGTTTTTCATAATTAACAACTTTTTCCTTTTTTTCCAGCTGACTCAACTCGATCTTAATCGAGAGCCCTTGTGATGGTATGAATGGATGAAGTGCTCTCAAGGCTGGAAAACCCTCTGTCCTCAGGAGGAAACACAGACATCCCACAGAAATAACCATGGGGGTGAAAAGAAACCACAGGGCTGTTGAGGAGAATGTGAACTGTAGGTAAAATTCAGCATCTGCTCCATCAAATTTTCATTCTGCTTCCCATGGAGAAAAAGGAAAACACAACAATAAAAAGAAGAAACAAAATTAAAAGACTTTTCCCCAAAATACTGATTCCCACTGGTGAAAAGTGCAGATCCCAGAGAAAAGTCTTGAGCTTTGCTACCGCCCAGCCCCGTTCCTACCCTCTGGAATTCCGGGGAACTGCCGATGGTGACAGTGATGAGGAGGATGGCAGCAAACACGAGGCTCCTCGTCTCCTGCTCCTTTGAAAACAAACCTGCTCTATTCTTGGCCAGGCGACCCCAGACAGAGAAGTGGCAACTAAACCTTTAAACCCTTTGGAAATTCTGATTTGGGAGAGCCCGAGGAGGGGGCTTTCACTCTACAAAAGAGGGCAAAATGCCTTCCCCAACTCCTTGACTCGGCATCCCAAAGGCATCAAAGGGAAAAGAAGAGCTAATCCCAAAATGACCACTTTAATNTGGTGGGGGGTGGGCAATGAAAGGGGTCTCGCACTGGTTTTTCTGCATTCTTGAGGCTAATTAAAAAATATACAGAGGGAAGACCTCTGTTGGGTCAAAATGGCATGAGAGAGCCTTGTGCCAGCCAAGGGGCTGCAATTATCAGCTTAGAGGCCACATCCCAAAGGTCTTATTCCTCCTTCAGCCCCAGGGGATCCAAAAGCTGATGGACTGGGCTGGGAGAAGGGGGCTGGAGGGCTCTTGTCCTCCCCTCAGACAGCAAAGAGGACTAAAACCAATAAGACACAGCCCACAAGCTGCATTTTTCTCTTTCTTTTCCTGGTTCTCTCTTTTTTTTTGATGTTGTTTCTGTTGGTTTTTCAGAGGCTACTTCCTTTCAAATGCATCTAGAGGTTGTTTACTTAGGGCTGAGACACTGAGGCTTCTGCCTTTTGGGGCTGGTGCCTGAGGTTAGCAACATGTATCCTGCATGACAATTCCTCCCCGGGGAGGGAATGCCTGGCACAGAGGGGACCTGTCCCAGCACTGGAGGCCAGAAGCTGGAGCCAGGCTAACTCACATGCAGGCTTTAACCCCTTGAATAAGCTCCTGAGGGCAGCAGAAGTATAATCACAAGAGGGTGTGAGGGAGATGGGATGAAGCCCTCCTGGTTTTGACTCATGGATGACCCCAAGGCTTTGTGATTTGGGCCCTTATACTGGTGTCTGGCTGGGTATTACTGGTCCTTCAGGGTAGGCAAAGTGCCTTTCCTTGATTCATGTGGGTGATGGCATCTTTTAATCCTTATTTATTTTATTTCCAGAGCAGCCAGGCTTGGCTAGGTGTCCTGAAGATGGGTCTTCTGTGAAGAATCACCAGCGTTGCTGCTTGCCACAGACACTTTTCCATCCATGCAGGAGATTCTCTTGGTGCTAGCTGGCAGCTCAGACTGTGCCTGAAGTGCTCCCATCATACCCAGTGAATTATTCATGGTGTACTGGCCATAATCAGTTTGGAGTCAGCCAGGTCAGCTGATCTGAGTTAGCTCCAGGTGGGTCCCATCCCATCAACATCATGTCCAGTATAAAGAGGAAAGTTTGGTGAGGGTCTTCTGCTGATCCTTCTCCTCCTGCTTTTCCTCTTCCCTGGAAGATTTTGCTCATTGTCCTGCTCTTGAGGAACTTCCTTCCATTTGTCATGACCACTGAATGCTCAATGGGCTGAGTATGACTTTATTTACTTTGTATTGGTGTTAGTTTGGGGGTTGGACTTGATGAGCTTTGGAGGTCCCTTCCCGCCTTTGATGATCTGTGTAGTTTGGCTGTTTCATTAAAATGAAGTTGCTGGTTTTTAATATTTGTTCTTAATGGTTTTCTCGGTATGAAGGTGCTGGGATGAGGTTCTTCTGCACTGGGAGGGATGGGTAAGAGTTAGGTAGGTCTTCAGGTGCCTCAGCTCTTTAAAACTCTGATCCTTGTGTACCCAGGACCAAGATCCCAGACAACTGCCTTGTCTATATTCAAACCAACATAACTGACTCAGAAGAAGGTGAGTGTGTGACCAAAAATACTGTCTGGCCTGTTTCTAAGTCTGAAAATAAGGACCACAAGGGTACTCTGAGTTTATCTCTTCAGGCTTCAAGCCCAGGGAGCATCTAATAATGCCAGATGGAGAGCTGGATCCTGCAGATGATGAAATGTGGGATGTTTTGCACCCATTGAGTTTGGGGGGACTCCCCCCACTTTAGAAAATGCTGCTCCCAGTCCTCTGCATTTGGAGATCTGGATTGAGCTGCGGAGGCACAATGTCGTCCCTTACTGACAGAGCCTTCTGGTTTTACAAATAAAACTCGGGAGGAAGAAAAATCCTCAAGGAAAGGAACCCAATCCCATAACCCTGTTTATAAATAACACCAAGGTCTCAACCCAAAGTGATGGGGAAGTCACATTTGAAGCAGAGTCCATGTCCTGGATTCACCTGGTTGAGCGAGAAGCAGCACTGTCACTTCAGATTCCCTCCCTCCCATCGCCCTGGCAGTATCCCGGGTGGGAATGGAGGGGTTGCATGCATCTACTGCAGTATTTCTTCTTCTGTGGCTCTGTCACATTTCTCTGGCTGCTCCTCAAAGGGGTTGTGTGTTTCTAAACTCAACGGTGTCCCCCAGACCTGGCTGCTGGTGCTGGACATGAATCTTGCTGGCAGAACGTGTCATGGTAGCCCTTTCCGTAGGGTCCTGAGTGATGGACAGACCTGTGGCTCCTCAACCGTTGCCCTTCACCCTGTCCTGAAGCGCCTCCTGTGAACTTCCACAGAAGGACTCGGAGTGGAGCTGAGCAGTGTGATGTGTGTTGGCATCCCTGCCCAGGCCTCTTCAAAATGTGCTTCCCCTTGTTCAGAGCAATCAGGCCATTCCTGATGATGGTTCAGCAATGCCTCCCAGGCAAGCGAGGGCATGATCAGTCCTTCTTCTCCTAGTCTTGCTCTCAGTGAGTCAGATAAGTCAGCTAGGCAAGGAGAGGCCCTGCGAATCAGCGGAGAAAGGTGGCTTGCTCATCCTCACCGATCTGCTCAGAGAGAAAATTGCTCCTGGATCCATGAACCTGGTGGGTGCTGCTGGGGTTCAGGGGGTATTGCCAACACTCTGGCACCTGAGGCCATAATTGTGGAGATGAGGTGGCCAAGACCCATGACCCAACCTGTTTTGTCTCCCAGAAACTTAGCTGGATGGTCCCACTGATGTCAAGGGGGTCTCACTACCACAAGAATTGGCTGCTTCATGGTTCTACCTAAAACTGATTGTAGACTGTGTTGGTCTGGGGTTACATTACGTTGCTGGTCCTAGGACTTCTGACACTTTGGGGCTAGGAAGTGGTCAGGATCTGAATTCAGTGATTTTTTTCACAGGTTCCTTGATTGTGAAAGGTAAGATCAGGCTTTACTTTATCTACCTTTAGGCAGAGGACATTGTAGGAAATGAAGATGGGGTGGGGTGTTCCTAAAAATAACCATCCTCACTTGTCTTGGTGACTGGGATGAAGTTACTTGTCCACCACAGCCAAGCACAATCCTCCTCATCCTGCTGCACTAACATGTAAGAGAGAAGATCTGATAAACCTCCCCTGTGCTGGGGCTTACCAAACCAGAAGGAACTTCTCTGGGGGAGTCCTGGCATGCAGACCCCACTGACACTGCTTTTTCCTAAGGAAGATACAGAGAGGTTTGTGAGGAGAGTATATTTTCTGCATAAAACTACAAGAAGCCTGTAAAAGGTATATTTTTCTGATTATTGGGTGCAAGGAAGGATTTGGCCTCTATCAGTGGCTGGAATCACGAATAGAGTTTGTTTTCAACCCTACTAATGTGCCGGGCTTGTGTGGTTGAGCTGCTGATAGCAGGAGGTGGGCTCTGGCCACAAACTCTCTGCTGAGGCTAAATAGCAAGTCACTGCAAATGCAAAAGGTGAGAACTGAGGTTTCAGGTTCAGCTTTAATTTCCCTGCTTGCTGTGTGAATTTGCAGAGCCTTGGGTTGGGTCATCAGTCCCAGCCACAGCTACAACCCTGTTGCCACAAGAGAACCTGGTTGGGCTCGAGGAATAAAAATGAAACACCCCAGAGCTGACCCTGAAGTGTTTTATCATAAAAAGTACAGGTACACAAGGGGCTGGGCTCCTGGTCTCATGGCTGTGGCTCTCCTGACTGTGTTAACAGCACTGACGTTACCGTGTCCCCTGGTGGGAACAAGCCTCTTGGTCTTTCAACGCAGAACACGCTTTTGTGAATGTGGAGTTAAATCCAGCTGGTGGCCTGTCACAAGTGCTGTGCCTCAGGGCTTGGTGTTTGGATCATCTCTGTTTAACATCTTTATTGATGATCTTGATAAGGACATGGAGTGTATCATTAGTAAGTCTGCAGATGACACCAAGTTAGGTGGGAGTGTTCATCTGCCAGAGGGTAGGGAGGCTCTTCAGAGGGACTTGGATAGATTGGAGCAATGGGCCAGTGTTAATGGCAGAAGCTTCAATAAGGCTAATTGCCAGGTCCTACACTTGAGCCACAACCACCCCCTGCAAGGCTACAGGCTTGGGGAGGTGTAGTTGCAGAGCCATCTGGCAGAGAGGGACCTGGGGGTTCTAACTGACAGGAAGATGAGTATGAGCCTGCAGTGTGCCCAGGTGGCCAAGAAAGCCAATGGCATCCTGGATTGTATTATAAGTAGTGTGGCCAGCAGGAGTAGGGAGGTTATTGTCCCCCTGTATTTGGCATTGGTGAGGCCACATCTTGAGTACCGAGTCCAGTTTTGGGCACCTCAAGACAAGAGAGACGTGGAGGTGCTGGAGCAGGTGCAGAGGAGGGCAACTAGGCTGGTGAAGGGCCTGGAGAAAAAATCTTGAGTAAAGACTGAAAGAACTGTTTGAAGTTTGAAGAAGAGGCGGCTGAGAGGAGACCTCATCACTCTCTACAACTACCTGAAAGGATGTTGTGGAGAGGCTGGTGCTGGTCTCTTCTCACAAGCAATTAGTGATAGAACAAGAGGGAATAGGTTCAAGTTATAACAGGGGAGGTTTAGACTAGATATTAGGAAGAATTTTCCTACAGAAAAGATGGTCAAACACTGGAATGGGCCTCCCAGGGAGGTGGCTGAGTTGCCATCCCTGGATGTGTTTAGAGATCTTGGATGAGGTGTTGAGTGATCTGGTTTAGGGGTGAACTTGTAAGGTAGGGTGGATGGTTGGACTTGATGATCCCAGGGGTCTTTTTCCAACCAGAGTGATCCTGTGATCAGAGGTCTCAGCAATGACAAAGCACATGCAGAGTACAAGAACCATGAGAAAAGGCCATGGGAACAGGAAAAGCCCCTTAGAGTTCCACCTTCCTGCTTCTCTATCCTCCTCCACTGTCCTCTCCTGCTCCAACCTGGGTGTCTGCAGAACTTATTTGCACCCTGTGCTTCCCCTGCCTACTCCCCTAATTTAATCCATGTGTTCACTGCCTGTTGTGAGCAATATCCTTGCCTGAGTTCCCTATTTGTTTACAATTTCCTAACTGTTCAGGTTTTACCTCCTGGCTTTTTTTTTGTTGGGTGTTTTTTTAAAAATTTTTATGTTTTTGGTCAATCTCTGAAATTTCTGCTTAAAACAAAATTAGCAGCAGCCACCAGTGGTACTCAGAGCCTCCTTCAGCAGTGCCTTGCACTACACCGAGGCTGCAGACAGGATGGGACCCACTGGGAGATGCAATTAGTACGAGCCCTGCTTCGGCGAGTCAGCGTTCCCCTTCTCTGCTGTTTCGGGACCGGCGCTTGCTGGAGCGGGCCCGTGAGGAGAGCAACTATCAAGACACTTCTCAGTACGTGGCTTGGGTTAACAAAACTCTGAGCTGTGCACGGAGCTCTGACTTGACTGAGAAACGTGCAGAGCTCGATGTTGAGGCCCAGAGTTGCTTTTAGAATCATTAGGGATTGGAAGGGATCTTGAAAGATCATCTAGTCCAATCCCCCTGCTGCAGCAGCATTAACTGTGCCATTTGCGAGAAACCTGTGGTCCTCACCCCTGCTGCAGTTGTTTTACTCCCTGATACTCATTGAGACATTTCTGTTTACAGGTAGGGACTGTGCAGCACCTTGTAGATCCCTCTCAAGTCAGGTGCATTGATGGAGACCCTGCAAGCATGGGTTCAAGGCTTTTAGTGCTTGGGGATCTAGGTGCCCCACAGGAGTGTTCCGTGAGCAGAATATCTCAGATTCCCAAGGAAACAGGCAGCTTGTGCCCCTGCACAGCACCTGGTGAACCCAGAGTCCTAGATGGAAGCGTAGACTGGTCGGTATAAGAGCAGCAGAGAAGTATTTTTGTCCAACTATGGTAAAACAAGCAACAGGGTTGGTCTGTGTCTGCATTTGTGTTGGCAAATTGCTAGGGAGCTGCTTCAATCTAATCCCTGGGTTTCTTCCAAGTCAGGTACCTGTGTTGGGTTTTTTCCTTGTCATCTTCAGTGACTCTATTCCCAAAGAGATGGAGGTGATTGTCTGGTGGTGGTTGAACTCCTTATGCAGCGATGCTTGAACGTGTCTCTACTTTAAAACTTGAGAGTTTTCTGCTGTGGCAGGACAAGGGGTGATGGTTTTAAATGAAATGAAGAGAGACGAAAGAAATTGTTAATGCTGACAGTGGTGAGACCCTGGTCCAGAGCAGTGGAGAAGCCCAATTCCTGGAACCATCTCAGGTCAGGTTGGACCTTGGATTTCTGAGCAACCTGCTCAAGTTGCCGATGTCCCAGCTCTCTGCAGAGGGTTGGACTGGAGGAGCTGCGGAAGTTCCTTCAACCCAAACCAGCTTGTGATCATACTGATCCCATCATTTTGGTTCTCTGGAGAAACTGGGGGATTGAAAACCCTGAACATACCTGATGAGTGGCAGAGGATTGTTACCCTCCTTGGTGCCTGAAACTTCAATCAGCCAGTGGATCAGTAGCAACATCTGGGGGTGCCTGGCCAGGGGATCACAGTACACTAGGGATTGGAAACGACCTCAAAAGATCATCTAGTCCAATCCCCCTGCCACAGTGGGAGCACCTAGACCAAGACACATGGGAACATATCTGGGTGGGTTTTAAACCTCTCCAGAGGAGACTCTACAACGCCCCTGGGCAGCCCGTTCCAGTGCCCCATCACCTTCAGAAGTTCCTTCTGATATCCATGTGGAACCTCCTATATTCCAGCTCACACCCGTTGCTCCTCGTGCTATCACTAGATGACACTGAGAAGGGCTGGCTCCATCCACCTGACACCCACCCTTCACATATTTATAGACATTACTGTGGTCACCCCTCAGTCTCCTCCAAGCTCAAGAGACCCAGCTCCCCCAGCCAATGAACATGTGGGTGGCTAAAGAGGACTTGGGTCTGGAAGGAGGGGAAGAACAGCATGGTAGAGGTACCCAGGGTGCCATGAGCCCCATCACCCCCCCTCCCAGTGGCTCAGTGAAACCCACCATTATGGATGTTGGTTTTTTATTTCAGCTGATCTGCACAAACCAGCTGTTCAGATGCTCCTCTGGCTAATATATCTTTTGTTGTATTTAACACATCAAACTGAGGTGAAGGACTCGATGCTTCCAAGTTTGGGCTGGGGGGTTTTTTTGTGGGGTTTTTGCTTCTTTCCCCTGATTTTACAGTGTTTGGTTTGGCAGTTCTAAAGCAAAACAAAAAAAAACTCGACAGAAGGATTACATTTCAATGGCAACAACACCCTAATCCTCAGGCAAATGATTTGTCCAAGCTTAATATGAAGTACTTAGGATGTATTGTTTGATGTAAACACTAGTTCTAATAAAATGGTGCCTGAGGTACAGTTCTTCAACTTGTAATACCCTATTTGTGTTGGCCTGTACACATTGGATTTGAAACCATTATGATAAAATATATCCTCTTTAGGCTGATAAAAAAAATAATAAAATAAAAATTACAGCGTGAGGTTTTCCTGTGCCAGGAAGGGCACCGAGGGTAGCGAGGAGCCTCCTGGGAGAGGGGTCAGGGCGGACCAGAGTTGCACCCCGTCACTCGTGGGGTGCATCTAGGGCACAAGTCAGCCCTCTGTGGGTAATGCATCAACTTCAGTCTGCTCTCCAGCAACCTGGGAAATGGAGCTTTGCTGCCTCACTGTAGTGTGGAGTCTGGCTGAAGTCCTTCCTGGCTGCTTTCCCCCCAGGTCACCCCATCTGTGAGAAGGTGTGTTTGGCAATGTGATTTTGCTCATGGGGGGAGCAAGGGTCTCAACCAAACACCAGATTCTAAGTAATCTGTGTAGGGCAGAGGGATATTGATGAGGGAGGAGTAAGTGTGGGGCAGGGAGCATCCCCATGTGGGTCCAGCCCCACTGAGGAGCGGCCAGTTCAGCTCCAGCAGGCAAAAACCTTCCGCAGAGCAAGGTGTTGTGTTTGCATGACTCTTCCATCAATACACGAGCGACAGCAAATAACTTCCAGCCACCTTCTCTTGCTGCTTGTAATACAGGAGCTCCTGTGAAAGGGTTTTTCATAGAAATTAGAGGAAACCCATGGTCCTGGAAGTGTTTTAGAGCAGAGTGGGCTCCTTCTGCAAGGAGGGAAACATCAGTGTTCTGGATGGTCTTCCTCCTCCTCACCCAGCTATGGCTTGTCCAAAGTAAGGTTGCCTTTGTGTCCAACTTTGACAACTTTTACAAAATAAACAGGCTAACAAGGGTCATGATAAATGGGGCAAAGAGAACTCTTTCATAAAGATTCTCTGTGGAAAAAGCAAAAGCTTGAGAGAACGAGGATTCAAAAGGCAAGAGGATGTTATGAAATGCCCATATTATTGTTAGACATGCAGGTGCTACCACTGCCACTGATGGGCTCAGCCTTGGCTACTGGTGGGAACCAGTGGCATTTGCCCTATCAGATACAGGGGAAGCTTCTAGCATTGCCCTTGTAGCCTCCACAACTACCAAAACCTGGCCACACAAACCCAATACAGCAACCTCATAGCATCCACCAAATAGGCCATTTCAGCACTTCCAGAACAGTTCTTTTGGGTCTGGATGTGCCTTGACCGAGCAGGAAGGGACCCAGGGCATCCCGATGCTATGGCTAACGCGATCCCATTAGGAAGGTTTCCATCTGTAAGGCAGCTCAGTCAAGGACAGGGATGTTGCTGCTAACAGATATTTTAGGCTCCCCCTTCCCCCTCAACCTTTCTCATGTTTCTAGAGAAAGAAACATGGGTCCCATATTTTTGCTAGGGGACACCTCACACCCTTCAGACCCTTGGAAAGCAAAGCTGAGGGTTAATCCAACCCACCATGAAGTCTGTGTGAGGGAGCAGTGATGAGGGATGGAGAGACCTCACTTCACACAGAGGTTTTGGGTTTGACGGGAGAGGAGTGGTAACGCACACCTTGAACAGCTCGGGTTTCTCCACAGAAAAGCCACAGAAAGCTTTGTTGTGCCGTGGGAAACCTTTTGGCTTCATTGCATGATGCCTTGAGTCAGCTCATGGGACAGGAGGAAATTGGAGCAGGATCCACACAGCCACCACCACTATATCTTACTCCGGGGACTGCTTGCCCGTGGCCAAAGGTTCTGCTTCTGAGCTTGTGGCCAGCTCACCATGACCTGGGATGGGTTGAAATCTCAGGTAATTTGAGAAAAGGAGAACTTTTATCTCCTCACTTCAAGTTTTTTAACCCCTTAGTCTGCAGAGAAAGGGGTCTGCTGCCAGCTAAATAATCTACAGGATCCAAGTTTGTCAAAATACTATTTTCTGTTAATTCCTCTGTTTCCAGGCTTTCTAAACTGTTTTTCCTCCCCAAACAGCTCCACTTGAAATACTCTGCAGTCAATCACTAATAAATCCTTTCCTCTATCCCATCAGCTGATGTTCTGCTTTCACTCGGCCAGCCCCAGGGAACTATCCCTTCTCTGCAGTTTGGAGTCAACCATGGCAGCTGTTCTGAGTTGGCTTGAGGTGGGTCCCACCCCACTGGCCTCATGCTCAGAATAAAGGGGGATGTTCGCTGGGGGTGGGAGCTCTTCCTCACCCTGCTTTCCCCCTTCCTGGAGGGTCTTGCTCATCATTCTGCTCCCGAGGAACTGCCTTCCTGTTTATTGTGACCACTGAAGGCTCCCTGGGCTGAGTATTATGTTCTTTACTTTATACTGGTGTTGGTTTGGCTGCTTGGTTAAATCCATCTGTGTTTCAACCTAAGGGTGTCCTCTCCTCTTCCTTCTCTACTGGGGAAGGGTTGCTGCAATGCTGACTCCTTGCAGACCCAGCAGTGGGCAGAATGAGACCAAAGCAGGTTGTGGGGGTAGCTGCCCCTTTCCCAGGGAGCTCCCATGGAGTTCACAGCCCTTGTAGCTGTGAGCTGGAGCACTTCAGAGGCAGCTGGGGATTGATGGTTCCTGCTTTTCACCTGAATCTAAGTGAGCTGGCTTTTGGGGTCATGCACTTTGTCAATGATAAAAACGAAAGAAAACAGTGATTTAAGTTTTTTAAAAAAAAGTGTTGTGGGTTTTTTTAAGAAATATCAACTCATTGGGCTGTTGGCAGTCAAATCACTCCATTTCTTCATTCATGGAATAGCTTCCCTGTGCTGTAGAGGTTAAACCACTGTCCTCTGGCTCAGCCTGGTGAGCTATGACTTCCACAGGCAGCCCTTGCAGCCAGAAGGCTTTACTCCAGCAAGCAACTGCTCTTGGTGGTGTTGCTGGAGGAGGCACAAGTGACCTGGTCTACCACAAACAGCGCCCACTAGCTGTGTCATGGGTGGAGCTGGAGAGCTCCAGCACCTCTGCTTGCACCCACTGAGCTCATGAGGAAGTACTGGTGGTGCCAAAGTTTTGCAGAGTATTTGGTCCCTCTCACGTATTTCAATGCCACATGGATCTTGAGCGGCAGAAGGGAGTCACATGAAGAGGGAAATCAGATGCTCCAGATCAAGAAACATTGCCAAAACTCTCCAAGAATGCAAGAATCACATAAAAATGACAAGTGGGAGGGTGGAGGATGGAGCATGGGGCTCCTCTCCCTCCCGCCTGGGGCCGTGTGTGGCCCCTGAGCCTCTCCACAGTGAGGGGAACCCTGCAGAAGGCTGGAGAGAAGAGGGTCTGTGTTTGATGTATGAGCTCAGCCTTGCCATTGTGAGTCACCCCAGAAATTGCTGTAGGCAAAACAAAAATCTTTAGTGATTAATTAGGAAAAACGGGCAATTATGAGTTGGCCGCGCGCGTATAAATAGCAGCGACGCTGGCTGGCTGCGGTCGGGGCGGTGGCCCAGGGAAGGAGCCGTGTCCATTCAAATCACAGGGTTTCTCCTCGCCGCCTCTTTGTTCTGTCTTTACCCAGGATGGGATCAGAAACTTAAGCTCAGTTTTAGTGCAAACGTCTGGTTGCTCTTTTGCTGCCTGAATGTGTGTCGCTCCTCCGCGATCATCCACAGCGGTTATGCTGCTCCTTTGCATTTGTCAGTTCCCCTCACGCAGGGGCTGACAGGCTCCATCCACGAGATTCGGTGAATTCCCCTGGTTTTTAGTAGCTTTTTTCTTTTTTGAGTGGGGGGGGTGGAAGCCTAAGTGTCTCCCTGCAGCACAATGGGTAATTAGACTCCCAATGTCCTACATCACTGTTCATTTAGCTGCCACCTAATTAAAAAAATATATCGGTGGTGAGATGACATCAGTCCTAGAATTTGTCTCTGGTTCTGGGGGAGCAGCTTGCCTTGCTGGATGTAGGGTGCTCTAGTAAAGAGGAGGGAAACTGGTGCATTTGGAGTGATCCAGCTGCTTATCCCCCTTGGCTGTGGGAAGAACAGTCAATTCTTTCCTGCCTGTAGATAGATGGAAAGGTCTCTGTGACAAGACAGTGAAATAAATCACAACCCCCACCCCAGTCCTCCGGAGCACACCAGGGTTTTGCTTCTTGCTGGGTGATGCCCTTGGTCCCTGGCAAAACAGGAATGACTTGGTGGGCACTTCTTAAAGCTCTTTCCAAAGAGAAATGGGGGTGGGGGGAGGAGTGGAGCATCCTGTTGGATTTATCACTGCAATGGTTCAGGTGTCCACACGCACACCCCTTGCCACTACCTGTCTGCTGCCTTCACTTGTTAAGTTTGTTGTCTGTTCTGTTTGACAGGGGATCCTGTCAAACTTGTCTTCAAATATTTCCAGGCTAAACCTATGCCTGGTGGGTTTTTAGTGTGTTGTGTTTCTATCCAGAGTGCACAGTGCCTGCAGATGCATTTCTAGAGAGACCTCCTGGAGGAGAAGTGCTTCCCTCTTCCAGGTGAAGAGCTTTTGGGGGTGATTTAATGTGACCTTTAGGGTTAGTGCTGTAACCCTGAAACAAAACCCCACCAGAGGTGGGGGCAGGTGCCTGCAGTATCTACTGCAGTTTTACTGCCTCTGAGACAAAGAGCAGAGGTGGGATGGGGCAGGTGTGAGGGGCAGGACAGTAATAAACATTTCTGTCAGATGCCTATCGATGCTTTGGTAGATGCTGCTGACAGAAGGTGGTGATAACATCATGCAGAGCAGAGTGAATGGCTGCTGATGGCACCGAGGGGAGAAGAGTGGCTTTTCTTGCACTTTGGACCTTGCCTGCCCAGATGCTGTGGGACTGATGCAATGGGGTCCCCTTCATACGTGGGGAGATGCAGAGTGAGGTTGAGCTGTGTTTTTTTGCTGATAAGGTAAATTCTAATGTTAAGTGTAATGAAATGGTGGTGGCCCAGACCATGGGTGTGATATCCTTGTCTCATAAGGTCTTAATGGTGAATGACTATGAGTATTTGCAGAACTGAGGCTTAGAAGTTCATAGGGATGTTCACAGGCTGTATCATGGTATCGCAGAACATTAAGCAATTGGAAGGGACCTCGAAAGATCATCCAGTCCAGTCCCCCTGCCACAGCAGGATCCCCTAGATGGAGATGCTCAGGAACATACCCAGGCAGGTTTAAATGGAGAAGGAGACTACAATCCTCCCTGGGCAACCTGTTCCAGTGCTCTGTCCCACTCACCATGAAGAAATTCCTTCTCATATTGATGTGGAACCTCCTATATTTCACCTCACACCCATTGCCCCTTGTCCTGCACTGAGAAGAGCCTGGGTCCATATTCCCTTGGAGTTCCAGCTGGAAGTGTAGAGGAATGTAGACAGCAATATTAACCACCTTATCTTTTCTTGCACTTCAGCCAGCTCATGTAGCCTGAAAGAAAACCTGGGTCTTTATCCTGCAGACTCTCCATGCACAAAATTTTCACTGCAGGTCGATGATTTCTGACTCGACAATTGATTTTCTCATTATTGTTCCCATGTCAATTATTTCCCCAGCCTGAGTCAAGAGTATTTCTGCATTGCAACAAGGAGCCTGACCCCAGCACAAATGCTGCCTGTTGGATTTTAATCCACTGAGCTGGAGTGTCTCTGACTGCTCAGGCATGGCACCAGGGAGGGTATCGACCTCCCAACCACCCATCCTGCACCTACCAGGGTTTTTGTTCTGTTCACGCACCACGTCCTGATCACTGAAAAGACTCATAGACTGTACTGGGTAGGAAGGGACCTACGAGTGTCTTATATGTAAAGAACTTTATCAGGAAGTCCTGTAAAATAATAATTAGGAATTAAAGTCTCTGCCTGTTCCCCCCACCCATCCAGTAGCCATAGCCAATTGCCTTCCCTTTTATCTAGGAGTGATGCAGGTTCTTTTTTAGGGGCACTGCCACTTTGACCACCCTTTGGAGGATGCAGCTCCTCATATCTCCTACAGAGAGGAGCTCTGCTAAGCTGCCCTGGGCTAGAGAAAGGAGAATGTGGCACCAACAGCCTGAAGCACCTCAAGTTCCCAAACAGTTAAGTGCTGAAATCTCTCCTATTTAGGTAGAAGCTATCTGGCAACTTTGGATGTTGCTCTTGTCCCAGCAAAACCTCCTCCTGTAACTCCACCTCAGGATTACTTGTATTTGCTCAAGAAGCTGGCAGGGCTGTGGTTTGCCTTCTGCCTACTTGCCCAGCACTGGTGAGCCCAACGAAGAGCTCTGAGGTGTGTTGTGATGTTTTAATGGTGCCAAATAGCCACCTTTCTAATCCAGCAAGGCTTCTTGTTGTCGAGGCCTTTACCCATTGCTGTGTGTCAGGCTGCCTGATGGGTTGGTGAGGTGTTCCTGGCTGAAAAGCTCATGAGAATTGGTTGTAACCTGTGCTAGCTGTCTCCAGCTCAACTGGAAATGTGTGTGAAGCAAAGCAGGGTTTGGAGTGTGTTAATCCCCTCCTGTGCAGCACCTTATCACAAAACCAGAGCCAGAAGAAGACAGCATGTTAGAAGCAGCTTACTTGATGACCCTTCTGCTTTAACTTAGAGGTGTCCATCACTCAGCACCAAAACTTTCAGGAATATCTTGTTATTTCACTGATTCTGTTGCAGGGTGCTCCTGCTATTTATTAGGGGATCACTCACTCTGTTACCTTATCTCTGGTGGGCTCTGTGCTATCTGTAAAGGAGCATCTCCAGCTCTGCTTTCATGCCTCAGCTGAAGGCTGTGGCTAAGACTTGTGTTTTGGTGTTGGACAATGTGCTACCTGGTGTCTCTGCTGTCAGCTGAGGGGAGAGTTTGACCCTGGCTGCTCCTCTGCTTTCAAAATCCAGCCGGTTCTGAGCTTGCCCCAGCCGAGCTGTGAGTTGTCTTTGGATCAAACAGGCCATGAGGAAATGCAGGGCTTAACATTTGCTTCCTATTAGTCCTTTTTGAAATCCCTTCCTCCCTTTATATTGAGCACGAACTCGTTTTGCAATTTTCTGGGTAGATTTGTGCATTTTGAGCAGAAGATGATAAATGATGTCCTTAAGATGATTTCCAGTGCTTTATGGACTTGCTCATTTTCCCCATGGTTTATTTCTGCCTGGATTCATGAATCCAAGGGTTTCATCAGCAGGTTTGGGTTTATTCTTTTAGTCTTTTCTCCATTTTCCACTGGAGTGCAGTCCTGTTATGTTCCAGGCTCTGCTCTGTTGACCAGCAGGTCAAAAGCTGGCAAGGAGGTATCACATTCTTTGTTCTTCCCCATATGTTGCATGAGGGAAGTCTCTGACTTTTTTGCTTAATTGCCAGAAGCTTTTCACTCGCCAGGCATCCTGGTGGCACCCTGAATTATCCCAAGACCTCTGAATAGAGCTATTAACTGCAGCCAATTAGAGGATGAACTTGCTTAGGTATGTAAACTTGCCTGTGAATGGGCAGGAGACTGCCTTGGTTTGGTGTATAATCTATGATTTGCTCAGACTGCCAAATTCTTCTTCTGCTCAACACCTCCTTTATAAGTTAATGGTGCAACTGAGCTTTTCCACTTGTGCTTTCAGTTCCATATCTACACTATGTCCTCCTCGTACATTTTGCAGCTGGGTTTGACCTCAACTCATCAGCCCAACTGGAACCCCCAAGACTGTGGTTTCTCTCCTTAGGCTGAAAGACCTGTGTTGGCTGTATAGATCATTCACTCTATAGACTGGACTGGATGATCTTTTGAGGTCCCTTCCAATCCCTAATGTTCTGTGAATAGAACAGTAGGGACCCAATCTCTAAGTATTGCCCAACGCAAATAATCCTAATAACCAGTTTGCCCATCTCCAGAGAAAGCCACTTGCTCAAGTGCCACAGCTACCGCTAAGGGAACAGCCTGGGAATGTTTTTCCTGCAGCAAATCAGATTGGCTGAAGGCATTTGCTGGCCTCCGGAAGTGGAAGTGGTCCTCTTCAGCACAGCTTGGCCATCAGTTTCTTTGCTGGGCTTTACCTCCTCTAGATGCAAATGGTTTCGTTCGGTCCTATTTTGCCAATGATCAGTTTATGCTGCACATAAGGGTGTAAGAAAAGAGAGACCAGGAGCGAGCTATGCAATGCCTGTGGTCTGTAGATAAGTGTTAGAAAAGGTTTTATGACATAAATAGGGGTCAGGAGCACAGAGCTGGGACTAATGTTATGGGAAGGAGGCAGTTTAGATCACAGCTCTTTCTGACTAAGAAGGTTCATCCAGACTTCTTGCCACTGGCTCCAGCCAAGAAAAAGAAACTGGAGCCTTGATGCTTCACATGGAACAGCTTGATATCCAGTGGTGTTCAAAGTATTAATGGCTAAAGTTTGGTGTTTTGCTTCAGCATGAGGAAAAATAAAGGGAAGAACAGTAGGGATCAATGTGCTGCAACTTAGAGGTGCTCCATGGCTTTGCTTCAGCTCACCCTAAAGTTCAGCTTGAGCTTAAAATGTCATTCACTCAGTGGCAGTTTCTACAGCACTCTCAGGTAGCATCTGGAATGACTTTTGCCAGCACCTTCCAGCACAAAGGATGATTGAACACGACTCTGAGAACTTGCTGGGGAATGGAATGAGCTGGTCACTCTAGGGAAGGGAAGCTGATGCGGTCCTTGCAACCCCTCAAAACAGCATAAAGATAAAGAAATGTGTTTGAATCTCTGCCTTCTGCATAGTTGTGGAGAGGGAGCCACAACCCAGACTGTATCAAGCTGAAGAGCATAAAACTCCCAACCCAGTCCAGTGTACAATGACTGAATTGCAAAAAGGATGCTCCTCCCCTAGCCCAGTGTCTTCCCTTCCCACATCACCTTTGCCGTAGCCTCCAGGAGTAAGGAGTGTCATGGTTGGCAGATTGTAAAGATTTCTCCCCTTCAGAAGACAAGTTTATGAATTAGGGCACTAATTCTGGGCCTCCAAGAAGCTGGTTTTTATTCTGCTTAGCCCCAGGCTCCTCGTGTGCCTCTGAGTTAGTGACTTGGATATTTTGGGGGAGGAGGACCAGCCTACCTCCTGCTACTTGCAAAATTTATGTTCTCAAACATCTTGCTGAGCTGCTTGGTGACAACAGAGATCTGAAAGCACCCAAAGCTGTGTTTTAGCAGAGCTTCTGCACGTTGGACACCTCAGAGTAGGGTCAGCACTGCAGGAGCACAGGGCTTGTAGCAGCCTGTGGACTCAGCTGAGGGGCTGAGCACCAAGTCCTCAAACTGTCACTTTTGGGATGCCTGGTGTCATCTGTGGGTGTCACCAGCAGCTCTTCTTGTCACTCTTTTCCACCTCTATAAAATCACTGTAGACCCCTACGCTGGCATGTGTGTCAAAAGATCAAATACTGCAAAATGCAAAGCTAGAGGGATGGAAAGTGTTCGGATACCTCAGGGAGGTGGTGTGAGTTCCCTGCTCTGCCACATTTTATTTTCCCTGGGAAAGAGAGGACTCGGATCCTTGTTGGTGAATAGGTGATCATGTCACTCACTGTGTGGGGCTGTTAAAGTTACAGCACAAGCAGGTTTGTCCCAGTGTTCTCCAAACAGTTTATCCATGGTGACTGGGTGACTGACATGTTGCCTCTATTTGGGGATGTTCAGCTGTTAGTCCATGAATTAAATGTAGAACTGTTTGGGTTTTTTTTTCCTTTTTAAATAAAAACCTCTTTTCTTGTTTATTGGTTGAACTAAACTCAGATGAGCTGTCTTTGTGCTGGGGTGGCAAGATCCATCAAGAAAAGCTCTAGGTGCTGCTTTTTGTTATTACTCAATTTGTTGGTCCTCTTATTACACAGAAATGTTGTAAATCCACAAGTCCCACCTTCCCCTAGTGAAGACAACAGTCATTTTACCCTGGAGAAGCCTCCAACACAGCAAAGCCTCCAGTAACAGCTGCACCAGTCCCTTCCTCTCCCAGTGTTCAAGAGCTACCGGTTTCGGTGGGAGAGAAGGGATCTCGGTGCCAGCTAAGAAACCTCCACTCCAGTGTTCAAACAGCTGGTAAATGCAGGCAACAAGCAGCAGATGATGCAGTCGAGGTTGCTGTCTGCAGGTTTGCCATCCCAGGGTAGATGCTGATGCTGCACCTTGTCCCCCTGGGCTCTCCTGGAGGTGCAGTGGGTTTCTGAGGGGTTCTCTCTCCTGCTAGAACAGAAGAGGCCACTGCACAGGGCTTTTACTGCCTCCATTTCCCAAGGAATTCCTAATGAGTCAGAGTTAACTCTAGTGTTTAAAAGTAAAATATGGTTATGGCTCTCAAATGCAAGCTACGTTTAACAGCCATATATTGATTTTTTTTCCTCCCTCTCCTTGTAATTTTATTTCCGTGAACATTTCTGTTTTCTTAATTAGTGGCCTTTTAAAGAGAGATTTAACATTTTCATTATCGGGGGGTAAGTTATGAAACAGCTGTATGGAGAGAGGGAGGGAGGCACAGAGGGTGGGAGGGAAAAGAGCATTGGGAAAGGCTTTCTGGCTGTATTCCATGGGGAAAGGCGCCTGCACGCATGGACAGGCGGATGGACAGACAGACAGGCAGCCCCTGATGCTACAATTAAAGCAGCAGCAGCGGCAGAGCTGGTGACAAAACTCAGCAATTTCCAGTCGCTCAGTCACCCTGTAACGGGAAGAACTGTTTACCCCATGTTCCTTATTAAACTGAAGTATTTTATTTAATGAGCATGACTCATGCAAGGTGTTCCCATAAATCATCAGCTGGTTTACAAACTCAATAACTAGGCTTCCTGCTATAACTAGGCTGTGCACACCTTAAATTATTAACACGCCAGGGCCTTAAGGCAGATCTTTGATGATGATGATATAAACACTGTGAGGACAAGGTGCTCTCTCAGCAAAAGATTATTGACTCTAATTACCATTTACCACAGGAAAAAGAAAAGAAAAAAGACAATAAAATATGAGGGAGAATTTAAATCTCAGATTTAATTTTATGAGGAGTTTTAAACCCCCAAACTTGTTGTTGTTGTTGGGGTTTTTTTTTGCTGCCGTTGCACGATGCTCTGTAGTTGGCTGGTCTTGAAAGAGTGATAGTTGTTGGGAAGAAAAAGAAGCAGAAAAATAAAGCATGAGAGAGCGCGTTCACCTGATGCCATGTACGTTCTTTGAAATGGATGGAAAAAGGCCAGAGGGAACAGAAAATGATAATACATTGGAAAGGATCCCAGCCTTAATTGTTTTCATGTATGTAACGTAAGGAAAAAGGTCCAAGCACTAGACACCCAACTGCAGTCTTTGGGTTTGGAAACTGAGAGCTGCAGGTCAGCCCTGAAAATAGAATAAAATAGGTCTAATCCACTCCTAGGCTTCAGTCTCATCCAGCTTCATTATGGAAACGCTGGAGGTCATGGTGCAGGGGCTGGAGCACAGGTACCAGGAGCCATGTGGGGCTGTGTTAGAGCATGGAGAAGCCAAAATCAACCCAGCCCCGTCCTAATGGACGAGAACAAACACGACTTTTCATCCCCCACTAAGGAAATGGTAGTTATCTTGAAGGTGTCTTTACAAGGCTGTTGCATTTTCAACCTGATTGTGGACCCTGTGTGGTTTTGCTATTGATGCTAACAGCAACTTCTTACATTTTTAATGATCCCTCCTCCGATGCCGGCGGATCCCAGTGGTGCCTGGCAGATGGTGCGGCCAGGGCTCGCCTTGTGCCTGCTGATGGAATGAGCTGCTCAAGGTTGGAACAAGGCCACCGTCCTGCCTTGTTATGAGAATAGGACCATGTCAGTGACTTCGTCAGGAAGGATTTTCTTCTTTCCAGCTCTGGAGAATCAAAATCCTCTTATTTCTTCATTTTTTTTCTTGCTTTCTCTGTTGGTGGCCCTAAGTTTGCTCCGTATCTGTCAGTACTTTGTGGCTGCTAATGAACTTGTGTGCAGCAGTTCTGTGACTCACGTATGGCAGTGGGATTGAAGCTGATCTCTCTGGCAATGGAGGCAATGTGTTATTTCTCCTCAGAAAGGGTCAAAGCTGAGAATTTGATTTGGCTTTCCACAAGTGGCACCTCCACCAGCACCAGTGGCTCACAGCTGGTTCAGTACTGAGCATTAGGGACATGCACTGTGTAATAACCCTCTAATCCCATGTTCTGCCCTACTGAAGCTTTCCTTGGAGGTTCTCTGTCTTCTGATCAGTCTTAGTTTTACTTGACATGTTCAATATCACAGAATCACAGAACGTTAGGGATTGGAAGGGACCTCGAAAGACCATCTAGTCCAATTGTCCTGCCAGAGCAGGATCCCCTAGTCCAAGTCACACAGGAACATGCCAGTATGGCCTGGTAGAGCCAAAGGTTGGAAGCTACAGGCAGCCATTGGGCAGAAAGCTCTTGGGTACTAGTGCTGCTCTAATCTTCCAAACAAGAGATGCTGCTGAGGGACATAGAGAATGTTCTCCCTCAGCATTGCACAAGACAGAGTGTTGGCTGTGTGACAGCCAGCAGTAGGTGAAGTTTCATCTGGTTGTTAGTGTCCTGTATTTGAGAAACTTGAGGTCCACTCAAGCTATCACAGAACATTAGGGATTGGAAGGGACCTCAAAAGATCATCTTTCCCAGGTTCTGAGGTTATTGTCCCAACAGCAAATGGGAGTTCCCAGAGTAGCTCTTGGGGATGTCAATGGGAATTAGGAAAACCACATGGTGCACGTTATATATAAAACACACATAACGTGGAGAACTGTGCACGAGCACGTTCACGTGAGGGAGATGAAAGGGAAACGTAACTGAAAGTGTTCACACGTAATAAAGTAAAAAAAACACCAACCCAGAATAAATTCAATGTTTCTTTGTCCCTACAAGTCTATTAACAAGGGATATGGTTAATTTTAATTATACAAGCCAGGCAATTGTGAGTTTCCATAGAAACCCCAACTCTGCTCCTTGTTCTGCATGCGTTTCCACCTCACCTCAATGTGTCTGCTGAACAGAAACCCAGCCGTAAGGCACCGGCTCTCTCTAGTAAGAGGAATGAGCACCTTTCCATCGTGTTGTCTCATGGCCACACCATGAGCTGAGTATGCAATCTGGTCCTGTGTGTTACAAGGTTCCTATCAACAGTGCTCCTGTAGAGTGAAACTGCCCCGATGGAGCTCTGAATCCAGCCCTGCCCTTGTGTTTATGGTGTCGTTGGGTGATTTGCCTCACGCAGATTGTGTCACGTTGCCTGCTAATGGCATCTTGAGAAAGCCACAAAGTGATGAAAACAAGGCAAGGAATGGGAGCTATGTCAGTCAGAGAGGGGAAATAACCAAGTCCTTATCTCGTGGGCTGTGCAGAAAGCAGAGCTGAGAGCTGATGGGGTTGATGGAACCTGCTGAAAACACCGGAGAGAGGGAAGGGCAGGAGCCTGTATGGAGACAGCTGGAGATGAGCTGATTCCCAGAACTGAGCCAAGGGGTGAGGAGATCCTCTGCGTCAGGGGTGTTTTGGGAGTGTGACACGAACTGTGTCATTCCATGGTGATGCGAGGGTTTGCTCTGAGTAAGATAAGAGTTTGAGATGGAAAGTGACAGCTTCAGCTCAAATCTGGGGTCCTGCAATGCTGCAAGACCTGTTAGCAGAGACCATCTATGTTTGGCTGTCTCAGGCTCAGTTTAGCCACAGGACTGAGGTTGGCTCCCAGTTTACCCAGGAAGGTACATGCTCACCACTGACTTGAGAGAGAGAGAAGAGGGTCTGGAAACAAGCACACACCTCTGCACATACAGCAATAAATGTACACAGGAATGTAGGGAAGCAACAATTTGATCTGCTGTTCTCACCTCTCCCTTCCTCTTACTTAACTACAGTGTTAATCAGCCAAAACCAAAAAGTAGGGGAGGGGAAGCTCTAGGAGTTTTGGGCAACTTGTCCAGCACCACTGTAGAACAATATGGAAATTTTAATCTTGACTACAAGTTTGTGGCAGCTTTGGGAGGAAGCAACAGCAACAAAAAACTTGCCTGCAAGTACTTGTTGAAATAATGGCCCCATCAAACCAGATGTTGGCCAGATGAGCAGCCTCTGTGTGTTCATGTTCCCCTAGCCAATATTTGACTTCTTTGCAGAAATGAAAGCTCAGTGCCTGCCTACAAGCTGGAAAGCCTCCAGGTTATTAGGACTTTTTAACACCATTATTTTTTGAACACAGTTGCTCAGAAGAATTTGCGTTACCTGGGTTTGTCATTTGTTTTATTTTTTAAGGATGTTTAGGCAAACAACAACAACAAAAATTCAAGGGGCCAATCTTGCTTGAGGAGGCTCCTGTGGAAGGTCTTGCTGAGGAGAAAATGTTATCACATGGAGATATGTAGAGCTGTGGATATGGGGTTGTTCTCTGTGTAGGAGGTGCTCACTGAGTAAGTTGAGGAGGTGTCACTAGGTCTGTTCACAGAGCAGGTCATTCTCTCTATCATGACTCTCTCCCACTAGAAACAGCTCAGTCTTTCTCTGACACTGCAAAGCTGCCTCTTGTGGGAGATGAGCTCAGCAAACAGGATGCAGCATCTCCCACCATCCTCCAAGGCTTTCTCCTGAGTGCGTTATAGGATGTGTCACAAGAAAACCCACTGGAGGAAACATCATGCAATGATTTAACATCACTGCGTGGCCTGTTTGGGAGAGAATCTTGAGACTTTGGGGTCTGATTATTTTTTTCCAGATAACATGGAACCTTCTGGTAAAATTTTGGTGATTGGAAATTGATGCTTTCGTGTTGCTGGAAATCAGGCGTCTTGGTGTCTCAAGCAAAACATTAAACCAACAGGTTCCTAAAGCCTCTTCTCAATTCTGAGCTTTTTGGCATCAAAATAATTAATGGGGCCAAACCAAAGCTTACATCAGGAATCTGTGCCAAGTGCTGTGGGAAGCTGCAAGTCCTGTTCAACCAAAGAACTGACCTAGTCTCCTAAAGTAAGATGATGCTGAGCTGCTCACCAACGAGACATTCTACCAGTCCACTCCAGCAGACCTGCCCAGTGTTTGTATCCCAACGTGATCTGCCCTTTCATTCTTCAAGGCTGGGGATGATGCTGGCTCTCCTGATTGTTCATCTGAAAGTTCATAGCTCTGGCTGTGGCCATTTCCCCTCCTTCAGGTCCCATCAGTACCACATGAAATGGCCAAGTGATATTTCATCTGGCACTGGAATGGGCTGCCCAGAGTGGTGGTTGAGTCCCCATCCCTGGATGAGTTTAAAAGATGCTTAGACACAGTGTTGGAGGATCTGGGTTAGGGGTGAATTTGTCAAGTAGGGTTGGTGGTTGGACTTGATGATCCCAAGGGTCTCTTCTAACCTGAGTGATTCTGTGATTCTATGATTTGCACACCCAATGCAACTGGTAGGCTCCAGCCTCTACCCTGCTGTGATGCTCTTCTAAAATAATCAAAAAATGCCTGGGTTTACTCTCTCTGTGAGAAAACCCCTCTTTCTCCATGGCCTCACTACATGCTGAACCCTTTCTCCTTACGGGTGTTGCACGTAAGGCAGCGCAGATTTAATATGGCGTGTGTTTTATTCTGAGCAGGCTCCACGTTATAATGCTGCAGAGTAATAGACTCTTCTGGTTGACAAACACTCTGGTGTAAATGATTTAATTTACTAGCTGAAGCATGAGTTTACATATTATTGTACTGATCAGTCATTGCATACTAAAATCACTCATCCTTAATGTAATGATTTGGTATCCCTACAGAGAATTTGAGTCATCAGAAAGTCATTAGATACAGTAAAAAATGAAAATTACTATTACACAGCAGTAAACACTATTAACTGTTAGTTAAAACAGCATTTAATTTGGCAGTGCAACAGTTTACAAATTTCTGCAGTTTACTTAGTTCTCATGTAATTGTGACTATGAGGTTAACGCTTCCTGTGCCAGGACCGTGACCGAAACGTGGGGTCGGGGGGAACCAAGCGACTCTTTCAGCTCAACATGGGGCAACTACAGATTGCTGTGGGGCATCAGGTTAACTTGTGTCTTCAAGGTTCAGCCGTGACTGCAGAGAAGGTAGAACAATATGGTTGGTTCTTGAAGATGCTCAGGCATTGAACTGTCTTCCACAGTGGGGATGGTTTGTTATTTATTCTCCTGTGGTCGTGGAGGGTGTGTAAAGAAGTGTAGAGGGAAGTAGAATGGTCTTCAAGTTCAGGGGCTACAGTCCTTGAACACTGGAGATTCATATTGCTTCTAAGGAGCATAACATTCTTAAGGAATTCTGATGGTCCTAAAAACCTCTTAAAAGAAGGACACACTTCCTTGTGTGAGGGGAGACCTTACTGCTGTCTACAACTACCTGAAAGGAGAGTGTAGGGAGGTGGGGGTTGGTCTCCTTGCACAAGTAACAAGGGATGGGACAAGAGGAAATGGCTGCAAGTTGTATGAGGGAAAATTTAGCTTGGACAGAAGGAAAAACTCCTTTCTGGAAAGGGTCATCAGGCTTTGAAACAGGCTGCCCAGGGAGGGGGTTGAATTGCCATCCCTGGACATGATTCAAAGCCATGGAGATCTGGAGCTCAGGAACAAGTGCTGGCCTTGGGACAATTGGATTAATGGTTGCATGAGATGATCCTGAGGGACAGGTCTAACATATCCCCAGTGATGTGGGGCTGTGGGTGTGTGTTTGCTGAGGGATTTGTTTAGGCTGGTGTCAGTAGCAGCAGACAGCCCAGTGGATGTTTGCTTAGCAATCGAACACCCCTTTCAAGTATCATCTGGCTTTGCACTTGGGCAACTGAAGTACTGTTGCTACAGGAAAACAACCCTCGTGTTCTTTTAGGTTCTGATGGATTCTGTGAGATGTCACCCCTCCACCAAGACGCGGTGAGGCTGGTTCAAGGGGACCTGTGATGTCCCCTCCCTCTCCACCAGCTGGTTTCGCAGCTGAAGCCCCTAAATAGAGGGTTCCCCCACACACACTTAACAAGCAGCCTTACTGAAGGGAAGGGGGATCCCAAGCCAGGTGTGATTTCCAAAGCCAGAGCTGCCACAACCCCTCAGATCTGATTTTTAAAGCTATTGTTTTAATCATTTAGTGAAGGTGCCTTCCCCTGGTGCAGCCAGGCCCACTTCACGTTTGAGTTTAGGTGGAAATCAAAGGCCTCTCAGTTCAAGAGGGGTGTGGAGCTGCTGGAGAGTGTCCAGTGTAGAGCAATGAGGATGATGAAGGAAGTGGAACACCCCCCTTATGAGGAAAGGCTGAGGGAGCTGGGTCTCTTTAGCTTGGAGAAGAGGAGACTGAGGGGTGACCTCATCAATGTCTATAAATATTTGAAGGGTGGGTGTCAGGAGGATGCAGCTGATCTCTCTCTGCACTGAGGCTCTTCTCAGTGTCATCTAGTGACAGGACAAGGGGCAATGGGTGTGAGCTGGAACAGAGGAGGTTCCACATAAATATGAGAAGGAACTTCTTCACAGTGAGGGTGAAGGCAGCACTGGAACTGGCTGCCCCAGGGTGGTTGTGGAGTCTCCTTCACTGGAGACGTTTAAGACCCTCCTGGATGTGTTCCTGAGCAACTTGGTCCAGGTGATCCTGCTGTGTCAGGGGGATTGGACTAGATGGTCTTTCGAGGTCCCTTCCAGTCCCTAATGATTCTATGATTCTATGACACTTGCTCAAGGTAAATGCAGGCTGTGCAAAATCACACTTCTTACAGGTAACATATCCCCTTGCAGACAATCTCCTTTATGAATGGCTCTTTTTCTTCTTCTTTCTTCTTCTTTTCCTCAACCTCCTCTTCTCCCCCTCTTCTTGTTTTCCTCCTCCTTCTCTTTTTCTCCTCCTCCTTTTCTTTTCCTCAACTTCCTCCTTCTTCTACCCCTTCTCTTTTTCTTCTTCGCCCCCTTCTCTTTTTCTTATCTTTTTCTCCCCTCCTCCTTCTCTTTTTCTCCTCCTCCTCCTTCTCTTTTCCTCAACCTTCTCTTTTTCTCCCCTCCTCTTCTTCTTGTCCTCCTCTTTTTCTCCTCCTCCTCCTTCTCTTTTCCTCAACCTTCTCCTTTTCTTCCCTTCCTCCTCTTCTTGTTTCCCTCTCTTTTTTTTTCTGTTTTGAAACTTGTGGCCAACCCCTGGGTAGAAACTCTATCTCCCAAGTGCAGGATTAGCTCCTTAACCACAGGGCTGCGGTTCCTTTCATGTCCTTCTCTGTTTGTCACGCAGAGCTGTGCAAATGTCAGGGGCCAGTTTTCTTTCTCCCAACCATCATCCACACAGGTTGCACCACAGACGGTCTTGTGCTGTCTGTAGTTCAGCTGAAGCAGCTGGAGCAACACCAGAGGTTGATCTGATCCTCCCCTTTGTGTATATATGTATATTCTTTGAGGGTTTGGTCTATTGATAACCTGGAGAGTATCGATTTGATAGGCAGAGGATCAGATGTGTGTGCTTAGACCTCACTGATGAGATAGAAATGTGGATATCAGCTGGAACATAGGAGGTTCCACACCACTATGAGAAAGAACTTCTTCACGGTGAGGCTGACAGAGCCCTGGAAAGGGCTGCCCAGGGGGGTTGTGGAATCTCCTTCTCTGAAGACATTTAAAACCCACCTGGCCACGTTCCTGTGTGACTTGATCTAGGTGTTCCTGCTGTGACAAGAGGATTGGACTGGAAGATCTTTCGAGGTCTCTTCCAATCCCTAATGTTCTGTGTTGCTGTAATTCTCTCATTTTCATATGTTTGAGTGAAGAATTGGCTGGAGGGGTGTTTTTTCTTGTTTTGTTGGTACCACACGGATGCCTGGTGATGCTTTTCAGTTAGCAATAATTACATTACATCTGCCGCGTACATACCAGGGAACTAATTCTTCTCGTGAAACTGCAGCACATGGATATGGATTTTGAGTTTTGTGCTGCTACGTTCGCTAACCGCATAATTGCATATTTAGTCCTATTACACTAGATCCTGAAATGTTATGGTGCCAGGGTATAATTACATCATTTGCTCTTGAAGAAACCCTCAAGATATAATATAAATAATAGGATTGCAGATTCATAGAAATTAGAGATGGGAAAAGAGCCTATTAGGTCATCTGCAACCCAGCGAGAAGAATGATAACCATTTTGCTGGAGAGCATGTTCTCATGGACATTGATTGCCCCTCCTGCCTCCTCGTGCTGAAATTCCCCCAGATCCCTGTTTGCTGGGGCTGCAGACCGATGTCTCTGCACCAGCTGATAGCTGTGGAGAACTGGTAAATTCGCTCTAGTTTCCCCCAGTAGTGGAAAGTCTGCCCAGAAATCCATGAAAATGCATCTTCTCCTCATCAGAGGCATCAAATAGAGGGGCTGTATTGCTCACCAGCAGATGCTGAGGTGAGGGCTGTTGTGTGTCCTGTGCTGCCTCTGTGCTGGGGTTTATGCTGGCCACATCATTTCATCTCACTTTCAGTTTAGACCTCGCTTTTTTCCTCTGTGTAGTTGTTTAATTGGAGCAATTATACAGGAGCCACAGATGCTAACAGCAGCTCTGGTACCAAACAGCTCCCTCCCCTTCAGCCCTTTGTACCTCTATAATGGTGAGGAGCTTTTCAGGGGGTGCCAAGACTGGAGAGGTGGTCATGAACTGATCCAGAAGTTGTCTCTCAAGGGTTGTGGTGCCTTCACTAACTCCTGTACCAGGTACATGATGCAGAAGGTGCAGCCACCAGCCCTTCACATCATCGCTCTGTGGCTCTAGACAGACTCCAGTGACCTGGTCTTCAGTTCCCAGCTGTTGGCATTAGCTCTCATGTGCTGCTAGTGTGTTCATTGCTTATGGTTTGTCTTTCCCAGGGCAGAAATGAGCTCTGCAGCTCCTGATCCAGTGAGAAGCAGTTCTGCCATGACCATGCCTTGGAGAGAACTATCCTTTCCCCAGTACAAAACCAGTGGTACACTGGGACTGTTCATGGCACAAACTTGCCTACCTCTGCGAGCTGCCATGGTAGTGGGGCCATCAACATATCTCCTGCTTCATCTTCTGTGGGGGTCAGCCCCAACCTGCTGCAGAACTTCATGATTTCACTCACTTTGGGAGATCTCTGCTGGGGATCTGGCCCTTTGGTTCCTGATGGTGAACCAGCGGCGCAGCATTCCTGAGGGGTGACTGCAGCAATGAGGCAATTAATTACAAAGCTGACTTAACTTCGTGCTCAGGTTTAAACAAGTTTGCATCACTGACATTCCCCTAGTAATTGCTTTTAAAGGAGCAGAAGCAAAAACCATCAGGGCAGATGGCTGGGCGAAAGGGCAGGAGAAACTGGGAGCAAGGGTTTGGCTCCTGCTGAGTAGGACAGTGCAAAGGAGGCTGCAAGGGTTTGAGTTCAGTGTTGGTTGTTCTGTGAACAAGGGAGCTGTGGAGGACAGGAGGTCTGGTTTGGTATAATCTGGGAGGACCCTCCTTAAAATCCCTTGGGTAGACTGGTATCACACTAGCAGCTGCAAAGATGCTTTGGGAAGGCTGTGTCTTCTTGATGCCTTCCAGCATGGAGCAGCAGATGACTGACTTTAAGAGGTCCATGGAATCAAGAGTCATCACTGCTAATAATGGGTGACATGGAAATGTGCAGGTGCCCCTCACCAGTGCAGTTGCCTTTTTTAATCTTGCTGATCTCTTTTGCTGCCACAAAATAGTCTAGACTGGAATGTGTGTGTGATGGAGTCACCTAATGATGGCCTTGTACAAAAAAGGAGCAGAGGCAAAATGCTCCAGCAAGAAAAAAATGCATTTGGAGGCACAAGACATCTTTGAAGAGAGTGTCTCTTGGGTAGTTTTGTTATTGTAACCAGTATCTTCTGCTGCTGTCCTTTGGACTTTCAGGCTGTGCTGAAAGCTCCTCTTCAAGTAGTGTTTCTGTGGAGCCTTTACAACAGTAAGTCCTCTTTAGCCCATAAAAGTTGGTTGCTGCACTGAGAGCTCTGAGAAAGGTAAGGACACTTAAAAAAATCCCAAAACTACTGTGTGCCAATGTGTGCCCTCAGTGGTTTTCCGAGGTGGACTAAGGAGAGGTGCCCAGATACCCAAATGGAGAAAGAACAAGTCAGGTCCGTGCCATCCATCGAGATTAGAAAGCACCGTAACTCTGGTTTCAGGCTGTGTTTTTATTTAAGCCCTATCCTGAGATTTATCTAGCAAACACCAGTGGAAACTAGTTTATGTTCTGCAAGTTCTGCACGTCAGGAGCAGTTTGGAGTCAGACAGAGCAGCTGGTCTGAGATTGCTACAGGTGGGGATCTTCCCACCAACCTCATGTCTGGTATAAAGGGGGAAGTTTGCTGAGGCTGGGGGTTTCCTCCTGATCCTGCTTTTCTTTGTTTGAAGAGTCTTGCTCATTGTTCTGCTCCTGAGGAACTACCTTCCCATTTATTATGAGCACTGGGTGCTCACTAGGCTGCGTATGACTTGTCATTAGTTTGGCTGTTTGGTTAAATCTCTTTTGATTTCTCTTTTCTAGTCCCTCTCCTCTGCTGGAGGGGAGTCATGGGGTGATGCAGTAGTTTAGCTCTGGATGTGGGCTGAGCATAGGTGTTGCATCCCATCAACAGAGCTCACATCCTGGTCTGTTAGACGTCTTGTACTCCATGTGACGAAAGTGTGGGGTGAATGAAAACAAGTCCTTACGGGCAGACTCCGACCACGCATGGAGAAGGTGGATAAAATCTTCCCCATCCTTTCAGTCCTGGGGAAGGAGGAGCTAGAAGAGCCACTGGGTAGAAGTTGTGGGTTTCTCTGAGGCAAAGAGGAATGATGACAGAACTGTGGGGTCTGGGAACGAGTCCAGACATGATGTGTTGACACCTTGATATGGAAGATGCTCTTGTGGTCCATGAGACTGGAAAAGCAGCTCTTGCAAAGGTTTGCAGCCTGCCTGTGCAGAGGAACATCTCTGCAGTGCTTTCAGATGCAGACACAAATGAGGAGATTTCACCCTGAGAAAGGATGACACGGTGCTTGGGACACAGGGTGAGATGTCAGTAGATCTGGTTTCAGTCCTTTTACCTATTGTGAGAAACATCTCGCTAGGCTAAAGCTACTTCTAGAAGCCTAAACTTGCAGAGCTACTGGTTACCAGTATAGAGAGAAGGTGACTGTACAGCTAAGGTAGCAGCATTGATAGCAAGGACATGGTCAGATAGGACTGGAGAACTTGGCCTCTTTTGAAGAAACTGATTGCTGAGCACCTTGTATGAGAGATGAGTTTCTACCTAAACACTTCGGGAAGGTTGAAGTTCATGGTACCTTTCAAACACACCAAATCTCTGTTGTCTGCTCCTCACTCCAGCTCTGCTTCCCAAAGCACTGGTGACTCTCTTGACCTCTGGAAGTACCTCCACATCTTTCAAAAGCCGCATCAATTCCATGGGTCATACAAAAGGCAGCATCCATAGTGCATCCACTGATGGTTTAGGAAAGGACTTGGCTCCCAAAGCTCATACAGCCTTTGAGCTTCTTTCCAGAGTGGTGTCTATGGTGTAGAGATCACTCATCATTTCTCTACAAGCCTCCAATCTCCTCCTATTTCCAGAAAGCCCTGAGTGCTGTAACTCCACCCCAAGGGAGGAGATGGATTGTTCTTGGTGAGAACCACCCACTGGCCAAGCACTGGCATAGGTCAGTTCCCAAGTGGCAAAGCCTATAAATAAGTAATGTAGAGATAGGGTGATGCCCCTGGGAAGCTTTGCATCAACCCAACTGGCTAGAGGCAGCTCCAGGCCTCTGCTTCTCCCATCTCTTTTATTTTTAGAGCCTTATTCCCGGGAACAGCAGGCTTCTTTCTCGGGGCCATATTTTTTAAAGTGGTCCTATCTCTGCATCCAAGTGCGAAACTATAATAATAATAACAACAACAACAACAGCTAATGATGATGATAAGAGTAATACCTTTCACTTATGAGTTTCTCATTGCTGCGATTTGCATCACATCAGGAATGTACAATAGGGGCTCCCTGCCAAGCAGATAACCAGTGTTGACCTGAAGAAGTTGTGCTCCAAGACACAAGCAAGCTCCAAATAAAAATACACACGCAAAATTATATACACTCGCATATATGGACTTGATCTGATTCATCCAAAGAGATGAAAGCAGTTGGCAAACAGCAATTAACTCATTTTCATGCAGCAGATAAGCATCATCCTTCTATCTGATGGATGAGCGAGACAAGTTAAATGACTTGCCCAAGGTTACACAATGCATCGGGGCAGAGCTTGGAAGCAGTATAAAGGAGGCCTCGTTCCCTGATCTAACCTTCCCCTTCTTGACTTTCATCTGAATTTTCAGCGTGCAGAGGAACAGACTCTCAGAAATATGAGCGCATGTACACGTACGCTCGCAAACCTGGGAGATAAAAAGACACTAAGGTTGGGCTCCAACTGCATATGGTTAGCAAGCTCCCCTTGAAGATCTGTGCGTCCTCCACGGCCTCTCCGCTTGCTCAGTTGAAAAGGCTGGAGCCAATTAGCATTTGATTTTGAGTAACAAATTTCCTGTTCCAACAGAAATTAGATCAGTGTCTCTCTTGATGTTCTAATTCTCAGTTTTAATGTCACTGGATTTTGGCTTTGGGTGAAGAAGCGGCGCTCGCTATTAATCTCATAGCAGTAAATTACAGAGGATTCTCTCACTTCTCTAACGTTATAGACTCAAAGATCTTTAGGAATATTACGTGCTAATTCAGTGTGACAGCTCTGCTCCAAAGGTACACGGGGCTGCTCCATGCTTGCTGGAGAAAAAGGCTTCTAGAAGGAAACGTGAAGGTCTGCTTGGTGGCCGTGTTGCATGAACAGTAGAGCACGGGCATGGAACAGGCCACGTTGGGGACGAACTGGAACACGCGTGGGGAAGGCACGTTTTACCCGATAGCTCTGAAATGTAATATCGCAAAAGGTGGTGACTTTACCCCAGATCTCAAAGGAAAGCTGGGGCAGAATGGGGAAAGCGTCCTGCTCTTGTTCTCGAGACACAAAACCACTCTTCCCTTTGAAACTCCAATCAGCCTTTTTCTTTGATTCAGGGTTGACTGAGATGAGCTGATTAAGTTTCCGTGTATCATCTGGAAGCTTCAGAACGGGCTTGTTTTGCTAGACATTCCCATCAGCCCCCAGACTTCCAGGCCTTTTGATTATAAAATGCTTTTTACGTTAGTCTTCATGGAAACTCCCTTTTTCTTTTGTTTTAATCATTTACAAGCTGGAGCCGTGCCAATTTATGTAACATGGTCTCATCCTACTCATTATTTCATCAGACTCCTGCCAGATCTTTATTAAATATATTTCTTCCCCCCTCCTTTAGTGAAAAAAAAGGGATGGGTGCCTGGGAACCTGGATATGCAAAATGAGTGGGAATTCAGATCTTTATTTTTTCTTACTTTGAGTTTTTCAACCTCTTTCTTTCCAGCTTCAGAATTATCAGTGAGAAGGTGGATCTTCCTCAGCTGTGAGAGACCAGGGTCTGTCAAGTTGAGGTGGGGTATTAGGGAGTGTGGGAGGAGGGGCTTACCCTCCCAAACTCCATGGTTCCCACTAAGAGGGAGCCAAGCCACAGGCTTTGAGATCTTATTCATGGTCCTAGCACACACAAAACCTGCAAATTTGCTCTATAGATTGCTGGAGCAAGATTTTACTTTTCCCAAACACCTCCCAAGGCTTTTGGGACTTGCAGTGAAAAAGCTGTGTGACTCCCTGAGATCTTTCACCAGACATGTTCACCCATTTGGAAGACATGGCATGCCCAAGGGACATGCCCAAGACATCCTCAAAGAGACATAGTAGTGCTCTTGACTTGGCCAAAGGTTCAGGGACCAAGATCACTGGACACAGATGGATGGTGAAGTTTGGCTGTTGTGGTTGTCTCACAGAACGTTAGGGATTGGAAGGGACCATGAAAAATCATCTAGTCCAATCTCCCTGCCACAGCAGAATCACCTAGATCAAGTCACATAGGAACACCTCCATGTGTAAGGATTTATTTGAAGACTCCTTTTGTCCTATAAAGACGCATCTTGTAAACAGTCAGTCACAGAAGGTGAGTCCAAGGCTGGAGGCTGCGGTGCTCACACTTGACAAAGCTACATGTCTCTTCTTGGGGTGTGTTCAGGTTTTTTTAGACTTTACCAAAGTCATTGAGAAACACACAATTCTATACTTTATGGAGCAATTTCCAGACCAGGCAACTTCTGATCACCTCCTTGAGCAGACCACATGTCCCAGTCTGCCTCATCATCCTCTCTATTCAAAGGAGTCACCATGGGATCCTGCAACATCTCCCTGCTGACAGCTGCTGGTGAGTAATGGACTCGTTGGCCTTTCCCAACATTTTTCTCTGCTGCAGCCCCTGTCCATGAGAGGATTTCCACCCCATGTTTGCCTCCCACGGGCTTAAACTATTTCGCTTGTTCCCAGGATGAGGGATTTCTGTTGTATTTTGCATATATTTTGAACCAGGAGCTCCTGCGCAGTTACACCTGTGGTTTCTACCCATACGAAAGTTCTCCTTATCCCAGTGGTTTTCCTCACTCTTTGTTGGTGATAACTATCAGCTTTTCGTGGTTTGAGGAGAACAGGGGCTCCCATTGCTTAAGTTTTCTGCTGTACTGCAAATGTTTTTAACACGCATCTTGCAGAAGCTTCTTTCTCTTGCTGGGTGGACGTTGTTTTTGTATTCCGAAGGGGACTGGGCACCAACCATGAGTCAATAGCGAAGGTGTTGACTGCGTGTTGTACAAGGTTGTCCTCTTGGGGAACATGCCTTGTGTACGTGTAGCACAGGGCGGTGTCACTGGAAATCCGCTGTCAGCCGAGATGAGGACTGCGGATTGTGTTTCAGGGGTACTCTCCTTGAGATCCCCCCTCCCCAGCTCTCACACATGGTTTGTTTCAGTGCATTTCAAGTACAAACACAGTTGCTCTTCACAAGCACTTTTATGAGCCTCCGGGGTAAGTCATCTCTGGCAGGGATGATTTAGCAGTATGTCTTTGAGAAGGTGAACTCCGGTAGCGAGGGAAATCATCCCAAACCTCTCGCAAAGGTGACGGTGGACTTTTTAATGGAGGTTCCCAGAGCCTCTTCTCGCCCTGCTCCAGCACAGCCCCAGGCAGAACTGAGGGATGAGATTCAGGTCTCTACAGCCCACGTCATACTGGGGGCTTGTCAAATATAGAACATGGTGTCTGTTAGGGGTAATGTCCCATCAACTGCCAACTGAACCTGTCAGCTCCTGAATGCTTCAACTGCGTTCAGGAGGACAGGGCAGGCTCAAGAATGGCAGAAAGGCAATGGGGGGGACCATGGCAAAACCAACCAATATGTGCTCATACCCTAACAGAGGTAGGGATGAAAGCATCTCAGAAGTGCTCACTGGAGGCAGAAAATAGTGCCAGCAAGACAGTGAGGGCTGGGATCAAAACCTCCAAAAAAATACCTCTGGGATACCCAGACGTCTGTTATGAAAGATGGGTTGGTGGGAGAGGAGTGAGTGTAGAACCCTAGCTATCAGAAACTGTGTTGAAATTATGGTTAAACTGGGACCACATCAGACTGGGCTTCTGGACTTCCAAAGTCCTCAAGAAATAGGAAACCAGATTGGGATGGCTTTCCCAGCTCTGTTTGCACTTGCCTTCTACTTGGCTCTGTGGTAACTGCTGAATATCTGCACCAATTTAGTCTTAATCCAGGGAATTAATGGTGTGACTCAATTTCTGAGGATAAGCAGCAAACTATGCAAGACGTAACTTTTTCGGGAGTTGTGGTTATCTCTGGGTTATCACCTGCTTTGGCTTTGATAATAACACCGTTCATGGATCTGATGTCTCAACAGCACTTTGCAAACAGGAATCCCGATATAGAATCATATGATGGAAAATCCTTTCAACAGGTTCTCAGCAGCTGGGAGGACAGAAACATCAGGGCTGGCCTCTGGCTTTTACTTTGAGGTGCTCAGGTTTTGGATGCCAAGCTCCCAGGCTGCACTGAGGAACCACAAGAGCTGCTGAGTTCCTGACAGGCCATCCCACTACAACCACAGCCCATTTATTAACCTTGACCAGCCCCTGAGGAAATGTGTTTAATGGGAGATGTTTGAACATTTGTCGTATCCCACCTGCTGCAGCAGCCCAGAGCCTGCGATCTCAGTGCAGGCTCAGTGCCTGCTGCTTGACAAGTGGTAGCCTGCAAAAAATCATTTCCTAATTTTAATACATCTTTGTTTCACGGAGGGGCTCCAGAGGCATCTTTCAGGAGGCTCCAGCTCCAGTTATTAGCGATGCTACGTGACGGAGCAGCGCTCCCACCAACCCAACGTGGCAGCTGGCGCTGGGGTTTCAGGGACACAAAACAGCCCCAAATGCCAGAACAGACGAGGGGAGAGGAAAGGAAAAAATAAAAATCTATTTAAGCAATTTTTCCCTCTCTATAGGAACTTAGTCTGTCAGCAACATAAACACTTGCAATCATGCACTTCCTAGGATGCATGTGCTATCGAAAAGGGAGGTGTTAATTGCTGTGCTAATTACAACATGATTGCTTTGCACTTGTTTTGCACTTGCAGGTGATTAAATTTTTAACGAAGCATATTACTTGGCACTGTTAGCACAGTTAACACATTTCTCTCTCTCTCTCTCTCTCTCTCCTCCCCCTTTTCTCTGGTTTGGTTTGGGGTGGTTTTTTTTTATGCCTTGGGAGAAGTCCCTTCGCTGGCTGTGATGATGCTGTTGTGCTGGAACAAGCCCCCGCTCAGGCTGGTACCCGACTCCCCGCTCACACAGAGCAGCCGCCTGTCATCAGCCGCCTCAGCGTGACGGCACCGGCCAGATGCGAACGCAGAACCCACCGAGGTATCGGCTAAAAACGAGGCGAGGCTGTCGCTGCCAGTCTCCAGGATCCCATTTAAAGCTGCGCCAGCTCGAGCCAGTCGGGCAGTGGCAGCGGCGGAGTGGGTATGGGAAGGTGGGAAGCGACGGCGAGTTCCCGGTGATTTATTTCTGCTCTGCTGAGCGGGTCCCCAGCTGAACGAGAGCAGAGAACTGGCATCTGTTCGATGGGCTGGCTCATGGCTCTCCAATAAGGTGGCGATTACCCGGCTCAGTGAGGCTGCGTGACCGAGGGAAAGCTGTGGGTGAACCAGCCTGTTGGATTTATTGATGGGATTAGATGGTTTGGCCTTTCTGGCAGCTGCCTCCGAAAGCTCGCTGCAAACTTGTTGATTCTGATGAGTTTGAGCTCATCGATCCCCACCAAATGATGATCTCTCCTCAGTGGATATTGTCCAACCTGGTGGATTTGTTTTGAATGGCTCAGCTCTATGAGCCTCCTGCCTTTGGGGGCTGGTTGTCCAAACTAGGATGGGTGTCAGTCTATTTGTTATGGTGATGGAAAAACTCTTTTGAGGTTCTTGGGGACATGTTGTATGAAAGGACTGGATGATTGCTGGTATAATATGTAAAAATGAGGTTATAATGGATAAAAATGGGGAGTGATCTAGTCCAGATCTTCACTCCTTCTGTTTAGAGATGACATAAGTGAAAGGAAGGAAACAGGGTGGAGAATGAGGAACCTGCACAGGTTAGAGAAGATGATGTCATGCAGACAGTTGTGTAAAACTCATCATCAAGAGTCACTCAATAAGGAAGCACTAAAAGGAAAAAACAGATTCAAAAGTGATAAGGAAACAGCTTTAGACAGCACTTAATTAACTCTGGGAACTCACTGCCACAAAACACTGCTGAGCCCCAAAGATGAGGAGGATCCCAAATGGACTAGACGTTTATATGGCTAATGAGAACTACAGTTGACTAGATGAAAGAAGAATAAACATATATAAGGGATGTAAACTCATGCTCCACAGTGTTGGGAAACAGCTGACTGGGGACGAGTAAGGAAAAATTTCCCCTGTGGGCAGATGATCCTGTGATGGTTCCTGGGATGTGGGACAGCAGGTCTGGTCCCTGGGGATCAAGTCTGAGAGGTAGTACAGCAGCGGCAGAGAGCCCTGTGCCCCGTAGCTGGTTTGTCTTCAGCGTCGAGTGTCCAAACACATGGGCTTATAAACGCTGCGAGGTGATAGCCTCCCTCACCGTGCTGTCCGGGCTTGGCGAGGTCATCCTGGGAGCTGCACGTGAAATGCGAACGATGCAAATAGATTTGCCTGTTGGGGGCAAACTGAGGTACCTGAGCGTCACCCTTGTTGTGTCCTGTGATTGTCCACATGTCACCATCCACTGCTTGGAAGACCAACAGGCCAAGGGGGACTGACAGAAGGAATGTTTTCTGCAAAGCCGGCGAGTTTGTGTTAACACTTTAGGGTGCTGGCTAGGTTCTCTTTTTCTTTTGGCCCATAAATCACAGCCCTTCATTTTTCCCACCATTCTGTCCATGTGCAGGCAGGTCCATCACAAATGAGAGAGAAAACCAAGCCCTTCTCCTTTAATAGATGTGAATTGATACCACTTATTAGGCAGGCTTTATCACCTGTGATTTTAGTAAGAGATATCTGCTAAAGGATTTTAGTAGATATCTGCTAAAGGAACCCTGACTTTTATTTTCATGTTTTAATTATTTTTATGCTTTTTTTTTTACTTATTTCTGTATTTGTAATTTTCTTATTGATTATCTCTTACTTCAGTATTTTTGTTCTGTATTTTCATTGGTATATTTTTATTCTATACATTTATTTCTTATATATATTTGTGTTTCTAATTTCTACATTTATGTTTGTTATTCCTACGTTTTTATTCTTAATTTAAATTCCCATTTATTTATTTATTTATATTTTTCACTTAACGGGCTCCATTATACTCTCAGCAAACACTACCATATTTTTTCCTCCCCTCCCCACCCCAAAAGTTCACATTCAGGTCTGTTAGTCAGTGTTTGCTTGGCCCCCACCGCAATTTCGCTGCAGATGTCACAGCAGAGAGGAGATGAGCTGCCAGCTCTCGCTTCCCGACAAATTAATGTGTTGCAGCCTAATCCATATCCCAAATGATAAAGTTAACAACAGTTTGCAAGCCTGTCACATCATCTCAAAAATGCAGATGGATATTTCCCCCACTCCCTCGTGTTGGGGGGGGTGAGCCGTTATCATTCAGACATTCAAGCTGCAGCAGAATGTCATGGAAATGGCACAAAGAACTCGCCCACTGCCTCAGCTCAGTGCTGAAGCTCTTCTACTGGGAACAACCCAACAGCATCCAAGGGATGGGTCCATAGAAGGGGAATAGGATTAGCTCCTTCCAAATTCATGGAGCCAAGCTCACACCAGCTGATGACTAGACCCTTCCTGCACAAGGGTCTGAGGGAGCTAAATGTGCAAAATATTCTTCAGAAATGGGAAATTACCCTCATTTCTGAGTCTGGACTCCTTAGAAGGATGATCCTTGTAAGAATTTCCATACATCTTCCTTTAGATACCAGGAAAGTAACTAATCCTAATATTTTAATGTTTCCCAGTGATTTTAACCCACTATTTTTCAGTGATTTAATGTGGATGGGCAGGAGAATAAGATGTGGGGGAAGGCAATTAACAGAATCATAGAATCATTAGGGATTGGAAGGGACCTCAAAAGATCATCTAATCCAATCCCCCCACCACAGTAGGATCACCTAGACCAATCGCACAGGGACATGTCCAGGTGGGTTTTAAACTTCTCCAGAGAAGGAGACTCCACAACCCCCCTGGGCAGCCTGTTCCAGTGCTCATGGATTCCTGTGCCATGAAGTCATCAGCTGAGGAATAACAGCATGGAAACGGCAAGAGGGATGGTGAAATGATGTAAAGGTTAAGTGGTATATCCTTGACTTCAGTGCTGGCTAGGTGGAGGGTGGTGGTGCACAGGCCAGTGGTGGTGGTGCACAGGCCAGTCCTGGTGCCCAAATGCTCCTCTTGGCTCTTTGGCAAGGTGCCCCCATGCTGTTTTGCTTTCTTGGTTGGTTTCCTTACAAATCTCACATCAGGTCAAAGCAGGTAGCAGCTCCTCCTGCTTCAGGACATGGGTGGGAAAGTAGGAAGGGGGACAACTGTGGTTTATGAGCTGCTGGAGGCCACAGTGATTTGGCCATTCCCTACCAACCAGGGCAGTGTGCAAGCTTGAGCCAGCCAAGAGATCTCATTGCTGCCACCACAGAACTCACACCAGTTCCCACTCATTAGCAAGCCTTTCCCATATCAGAAGTGAGGTAACTCTCACTCACCCAGTCTGCCACCTCTTCCAAGAGCCTTCCAGGCACAGAGCGAGGTTCTTTGTGGAGCAGGCTGTGCTATTTGAATAATTTGGCCAAGCTTTCCCTACCTAAAAATTACCTTCCCCCAGGGGACTCCTGTGCCTGAGGGACCACAGAGCCGGGCACGTCAGTCAGCAGCAACAACACTTGTGGGTTTGGTGACTTCCGAAGAAGAAAGCAGGTGTGCCTGCAAAGAGCAGTCTGCTTTATAGTTCAAGAGCCATATTATCCTTTGTCAGAAACAACCCCATGAAGGAGGTGTCACAGGTTCTGGAAGTGCATGCTTTACTGAGAACTTGGGGTGAGGATATTCCCCTGGGAACAGCCTGGTAACTGTCTCACAGAGACCAGCTGATCTTCAGCTCCATCCCTGTCACTCAGTGTGACTCCTTGCCAGCACTGTGGGATACCAGGACCTAGTATTCAGAGAAAATCAGCCTGTTGCCTTTTCCCTGTCTGTGTTAGGGAATTTGTCCCTTCTGGGGAGAAGTAGAGTGGGGCACTACACAGGCCACTGTTAGAGTACTGGCCATGTTCCTGTGTCTCTTGGTCTAGGTGGTCCTGCTGTGGTAGGGGGATTGGACTGGATGATCTTTCGAGGTCCCTTCTGATCCCTAATGTTCTGTGATTCTATGTTAGGATTAGGACCAGTATTTAAAGGATAGCTCTGAACAGATGGAGACCCCTGTTTTACAAGGAGTCCCATGAAAAATATGAAGGGTAATGGGTACAAGTTATCCCCGAGGAGGTTCAGATTAGGCACAAGAGGAAAACTTTTCACAAGGAGAACAATCAGCTGTTGGAATGTCCCCAGGGTGGAGTCTTGGATGTTGGACACCTTTAAGAATCAAAGCTTTGAAGAGGTGCTTTGTCTGCAGCAGCCCTGGAGGAACCCTTAGGGACCATCTTGGGGCTCTGAAGGCTGCCTGGCTTTCCCAGGATGGGAACTTAGGAAGATAAACCAGATTTCTATTTTTTTTAATTAGAACTGATGGTGTAAACTCTTCCGGTTGCCGGTGATGAGTTGTGAGCCAATAAAAGACTGGATTCAAATCTGAGTCCTTTACAGCTCAGAAGTCTCTTTCTGGTCTCTGAAACCACGTGTGAATTTAAATATCTTGTTTTCTCCAGGCACATAAAAGCGTTTCACTGAGGAAAACCCCAAGTACAACGTGATGAGACCCCGCCGTTTCATCAGCTGGGAACCTGCATAATCTCCAGTGACCCCGCGGAAGTCGGAGCAGACACCCAAGACCATGTTCTCATTAACTTGTGACTCTACACAGATTTCACTGCGGTCGTTTGAGCTGGGAAGCAGGAGCCCATCTGCAGAGCAGAGGCATCTTGTTAGCAGATGTTTATTTGTCTGAGAGGTCGAACTCATTGTAACGACAGGACTTTGATTTTCATTTGCGTGTGCATCGGCAAGGCTGGAACAAATGCAAAGATGCAGCTACTGCTCTACAAGTAGCTGGAAATGCTGAATAAGGACAAATCATTACTTTTACTCTGCAGATTTGCCCACTGGTGGGGGAAAAGGTGGTGCTGGGAACTTGCTTATGGTACAGTAGCTGCTTCCTAGGATTCCAGGGAATGCAAAGTGCAGAGATAAACTCCCGCTCTGTGTGGCTGCACTTGTTGACCAAAGTTGTCAGATGTCTTCTGTGAAAGGATATAACACCCGTGCAGCAGCTTTCCACAGACAGAGTGTGTGAGAATTGGTACTGAAGCATTTCTAAGCTATTTCCAGCAGAAGGAATAAGGAGTGATTTGCAAAATTTTTCTTTTGTGGCCAAAACACAAAGAAAGTTGGGCTTTGAATTCCCCCATAGATGTGGTTCTGCTTTTGTGTGAGTCTTCTAGATTGTCGAGAAGAAACACATTTCAAGATGTTTGTCATGATGGTTGAATGTGCTAATCCAGGGGAGGAAATAATGAGCTTCCCAATGACACAGGACCACTGTGGTGACCCCTCTTGTAGTCAGAATTTTAACTACTAGTCCCATTGATGAAGCTGGATTATTGGCATAAACTTCTAAGTTTATTTTATTGGGGGTAGAGAGGGACACACTGGGTTTTATTCCTTCCAGTGAAGAGTGAGCTTTGAAGTTAACCCAAATGCATCATAAACATGAATAAAATCCCAAGAATGCAAAAAGCATGGTTTAAAAAAGATTTCCCTTCCCCTTTCTCCCTCTCTCTCTCTCTGTCTCTCTTTCCCTCTGTCTAGGGAGCCCTCAGAAAAAAGAGGCAGGGCTAAGATCACTTCCCCTTTTATCTTCTCACCCAGCCCATCCCTAAAGGGCAGGAACCTGGGACAATTCTAGTGTGTGACCTCCCCCAGGACAGGTCACTGAGGGGGTCCTCTTAAAGAAACATCTTTTCTTCATGAAAGTATAAATCTACACATCTGAAAATTCTGGTAACTTTCAAACTCCAACACCCTTGGAAACGAAGCCATCGATGACTCTGTGTAGGAGGGTTTTCTTACAAGAAATATTGCTCTCAGGGTTTACTCAGATTTAACTACACACTTACAAACTACAGTATTTTTGCCTCCACACTTGGGAGAAATCAATAAACCATTCTTTGTGATTTATGCTCTGGTGTGACAGGATCTAGGTGATCCTGCTGTGGAAGGGGGGATTGCACTAGATGATCTTTCAAGGTCCCTTCCAATTCCTGATGTTCTGTGATCCTGTTGGCATAAACTAGGAAGATCCAGACCTGGAGAGGCAGAAGCAGGTTTTTACCAAGGAGGAGAATAAACAAGAACATCATGGCTCCTTCTCTCTGTGTGCTAAGGGTTGTTTGGGTTTTTTTGCCTATTCTATTATTGGAACAGATAAGATTTTCCTCATGTATTACACCAGCCCACCCAGCACCCCACCGCAGACTTTTTATCACCAGGAATACTCCTTCCCCATCTTGCAGAAGCCCATATTTTCACATGATTTGCACCGATAATATAACTGCTGAGTAGCTTGATGGAATGCATTGCTCTTCACAGTCTAGCAGTCCCCCTTCTTAAATAATGGAGGTGGTAGACTCCTGGTAGGCTTGATTTTAAACATTTAAAATATATATATATATGTCTAATGGTTTTGCATACTGTGCAGTGATTTGTAAAATGTGAGTGCCTACAAAAACCATGGTTACCGAGCATAACATTATCTTATTTTTACTTACACAACCAGTAAAACAGCTGGAGGTCTAAAAATCATGGCCTGGCATGAAATGCATTCCTACGTTGTGCTTTTCTCTTTAACCGTGCGGGATGGGGTCGTCCTTTCGATGGGGAAGAAGAGATGGGAAGTGCGGTGATTACTGGAAAATTAACACCTCCTGTTTTAAGAGACTGATTATACCAGCAGCACTTAAATGGAAACCCTTCCACCCAAATGAACTGGGATTTTATCTGTCTGTATGAAAGAGCTGGAAAGGCTCTATTGGCTCTGAGCGATGCAAGTCACAGCATCAATCTTCAGAGTGGAAATGGGGTGTTTTACTAATAGGAATTAGATCTTCCCTAGAAGACCTGCCTGTGTGATACTATGGAAACTTCTTCCTTTTTATTCCTACCCTGAAAAAAGATCTGGACCAATGGCACCCCCCAAGTTTCTCCTTTTTTAGCATCCAGGACTGTGATGACTTCCCATGAGCCACAAACCCAGGTCCTCTTGGCAGAGTCTCCTTTCTTAGATCAACTGCTCCCTCCTCCGAAGTCACCCAGAGAGTTCCCGAGTTCCTCGGGATTCTATTAGCAGTGCAAAGAGGTCACTCAGCACCTGATCAGGGTGGTCAGTGGTACAGGTGCAGACTGAAAACCATCAGCACTTCCCCAGTCAGCCCCAAGAAGCTCTAAACTCTGCCCCTAGGTAGCCCTTTTCCTGCAATAAAAAGCCTATTCATAGCATCTGGTGGCTGCAGTGGGAGTCAATAACATTCACTCCTCCAGCCCCAGCAGAAGTACAAGGAAGGGTGTCCAGGAGCTGGTTGTTGCTTTCTTGCCCTGCTCATGCTGGGGAACAGAGTGAGGTTTGGAAATTCTTATGCTTGTGGCATTAGGGGACCAATATCTGATATATCTGCCTGATAAAGCTCTGAACAAGGTATGGAGGGAATAAGGAGAGTTTGATTCTTGTCTCACAACATGAGTTTTACATCAGAGGTACTACTGGCTGTGTTTACACAGGCAGCTTTGACTTCATCAAGTCCATTAAAACCAGCTTGTTCACCCTTCTCAAAGCCTCTGAGCTCCCTCGGAGCTTGATATCTACTCCAAGGGCCACAACAACCACACAATCCCCTCCCCTCCAAGCACCAGCACCCTCCAGCTCCTAGCCCTGGGGGATGAGGAGAGCCCTGACCTTCTCCCAGACTGCTGAACCAAAGGCAGGGAGAGAGGGACTATCGTGGCACCTCTTGCAATCCACACTCTGGTGTGGACATGGCCATCCTGGACACTGAACACCTCCACCCCATCCTTAAAGAGCCAGAGCAGGAGCTCAGCCAAGGTCAACAGCAGCACCACAACTGCCCAAAGCAACGCCGATAGTTTCTTTCACCCTGCCCCTATTCTGTTTTTAGTGGATGTTCATCATCGGGTGGTTTCTTCAGCTTCTGTCAATATCTTCCTTCAGTTTGATGTGGATTTATGTAGCAACGGCTACTATTTTCTCACTGTGTTGTGGAAGGTGGCACACTGATTTCTCTTGGGTCTCAGACTGGTTTTTCAGGTGCCCAAAGATGTCACCAGCAGATACCAAAGAGGAAACATCAGAATATTGAAGGGGACAAATCACACAGATGCTCAGGGGCTGCAAAAGCTGTAGCTCCAGGTGTGGAGGGACCTGCACATCTGTGGGATTGCCGCCCATCCCAATAATCTGCTGCAGCTGAGGCAGAACTTGGGGCTAATTGGTGGGGTTTTTTGTTACCTCTCCCTCCCCTCTCTTCCTTTTATTTCCCTTCAGGTGGTCTTGTTGATTGGTTTGTCCCTCAGAGCAGAGTTGATGCTGTTCTCTCCTTGGTGGTGCTCCTGCAGCAGAGCTCTGGGCAGGGTTCTGTGGGGTGTAGCACCTCTGGAAGCAAGCACAGTCTGTGTTGTCATTCTGGAAAGGGTCCTGCAGTTCCTGATGAGAACAGGAACCCATCAGCTCTTCAGAGCCCTTATGTTCCTGGGGGCTCCTCCCTTACCACCACCGTGTGTTGCAAAGCGCTGTGATGGAGCATGGGATGTTCTTCAGGGATGGATTCGCTGGAAGCCACGTGGTGAGTGACCTCAGTTTCTTTCTCGTGTTGCTCCTGTACAGTGTGTGAGGACTATGAGATCCCTCTGTGGGGATGAGCTGGGAAAATACAAAATCTTCAGTAGGGAACCCCCTGGGCTCCCCAAGGGCAGACTCTTTGAGAGCTAAAAGTGCATTTAGTAGCTGCAGTAACTAAGTCACTTGTTTAACGTGTTCACTGGCAAAGGTTCCTGCTTCTGGTGAGCTTTGCTCCCTTTGAATTGAGCTTTACGTGGTAGCTCTGAAGCTGCTTGTGAAAATGCTCCTGCGGTCCACCTGGGGTGTTCCCTAGGGCATTCTGTGTTTCCTGGGACCTGTCTCTTGTCCCTGTGGGGTAACAAAAACTCCTCCATGGAGGCAGGAGCTGTGAGGTTTAATTACATCAAGCTTCGAAGGCACTGAAGCCAATGTCCATCTCTAGGTAGCCACCAGGCTGCTGAATGTCGTCGCAGGTTTCTCTCTCTCTGCCAGAGGCTGTTTTTGCAAAGTGGCTGCTGGAAGCAGAGTGGGGTTGCTGGTGGCTTTAGGGTTCTGCTTGTCCTGCCCAGGGACCCAAGTGCAGTTTGCATGAGCTCTTGCCGTGGCTGATGGCTCCAAAGAGCGGGGATGAGTATCCAAACCTGGGGTGAAGAGCCTCTTCTGCACGTGAATGGGCCCACTGAGGGGGAAACAAACATGACTGACTCGCAGGAATTGCTCCACAACTGTGGAGGAGCTGGAGGAGAAGGGAAACAGAGGCCACTGGGGGACCTGTCTGCCACCAGGTCAGAGGGGAAAGGGACCGTGGACAAAAAAATCCCAAACCTTCTCTCCAAGCACACAAACATCTTCTCGACTGTAGGAGATACCAGGCAGGGTCTGGGTAAACGGTTTCAATGAAAGAGGAGGAGAGGATCTATTGTTCCATGGGCAGTGACTCAGGCTCCTAACACTACAGGCTTGGCAGCAGCCAAAAGGATGAGCAGGCTCTCGTCCCTCTCCTGTGGCAGCTTCTGCTCCAGTCCTAGTTTGCAGATGGACAAAATCCTTCTGCTCGTGCCCTTGGTTTGGAGGGGATGAACGTTGGAGGAGCTGTGATCTCAAATAGCTGGCTTAGGGCTCCCTAAACCAAAGTAGTCTGGGGACTTCCCTTTCTAGTGGCAGAGATGGGTTGGCTGTGGGCCACACAGAGCAGATGTGATATTGAGACAGCTTTCATTAAATGCAGAACGTGTTTCCTCACCACCATCCTCCCTGGCCTTTGCTCCTCACCCTGACTTACACCTTCAGTTCCTCCTTGGGTTGTCATCTGATGCAAAACTCCCTCTGGAGCACTTCCCATGCTTGCCCTGAGGAGCTTCACCCCCGGACACCAATGGAGAATTCAGCTCTTGAAGAACCTTTAGGTTTCTCTGTGCCTTTTTGAGGAGCCTCAGGCGTTTGCTGTGAGGGCCAGATTACTGGGGCTTTTAGACACAGTACAAGTCCTTATTACAAAGGAGGGTTTCAGTTCTAAACTGGGATTCCTACGATGCAACTTGAAGCCACTGAGGATGTTTTAGCCTTCAAAACACCCTCCGTATTGTCCTGTTAGTCATGCAAGTCCCCGAATGCTCCCCGTAACACAGGCATTTATTAGTTGTAGAGCCAAGCAAAGGCTTCCTGGCTACAAATTTTCATGAAGCCCTTCACCTAGTGCACCCAGTCTTGCTTTTTCCCCAACCTTCTAATGCTTTGTGCACTTCACTTGTGAATAAAAGCTCAGCCCAAATCTTGTGGGATGTAGACCAGGACCCAAAAGGACTCGGGTCCTGTAGGAGTTGAAGGAAAGCAGCAGCAGTGTTTGGGATGGTCTGAATTGTTTTCTTGATCTTCTGAAGCTGTTCAAAACAAATGCAAACTGGTCTGGGCTTTGTATTGTGGCTTCTGGTTGTCTTCCTTCAGAAAGTTTAGGAAACAGGAAAGAAGGCACAAGAGGAGGCTCTGAGGTGACCTTCTAGCAGCTTTCCCACATCTAAGGTGGGCTACAAAGAAGCTTGAGTAGGGCTTTTGTCACGGGTGTGTGGTGAGAGGACAAGGGGAACGGGTTATGGACTTGAAGAGGAGAGATTTAGGTTGAACATCAGGAACAAATTCTTTGCTGTGAGGGTGCTGAGATGCTAGAACAGGTTGCCCAAGGAAGTGGTGGCTGCCCCATGAAGTGTTGGAGGCCAGGCTGGCTGGAGTCCTTAGTAACCTGATCTAGCGAAGGTGTCCCTGCCTGTGCAGAGGGGTTGGAACTGGGTGATCTTGAAGGTCCCTTCTAGCTCTGGCCAATCAGTGATTCTATGAAACAAAGTCCCAGTCAGTAGCCCCACAGAAGCTGCAAAATACAGGGAAAGAAAGTAAATCTGTTGTGTGACACAGAAAGAAAATGATCTGTGCTTGTGGTTGACTTTAAGAAGGGGCTGGCCTAGGCAAAGCCAGAGGTTCAGGATTCACATTGGAAGTGTTTCTGATGGAGAAAAGACAGATGGTTTGGGGTGGTGGAGATTCTTATTGTCTGTTTGTACTATTATAATTACATGGGTTTGCACCCACCAGAAGGATTTGACTCTTCTGCCTCCATGGACTCTGTGAATTCTGTTGATATTTGTGATGAATAATGTTCCTGGGATTGTTCCACCATGAAAGTCAACTGGAAGATAAAACCCCATAACAAATCAGCTGTGTTATTGAGAGTGGATCTAGGTGGCTGTTGTTTGGATGCAGGGTTTTTGCTTTGATGGATATTTTTTTCAAGGTAGTGATAAACTGGGATCATAAAACAAGTCTTGTTGGTAGCTCTTTGGGTTGTTCTTCCACTGCTTTGGGATTTTAGAGCCTTTAGGTTGTGGAATAACCCTTGGTGAAAACAAGACCTTGCTGGGGGTGTTGCTTGAGGTTCTGCAGCCCACAGTTACCTGCCCAAGGAAAGAGGGTTCTGCTGGGACTGTGGCTGGGCAGGGTTTGCTCAGACCCTGTGGCTTGGAGTTTCCCACCCCAAGTGTCCCTTCCTTGGAAGAGTACCTGCAGACCCAAGGCTGGGGAGGTGGTTGGGTATCTTCAGCTGAGATGCTCCTGTGTAAGGACAGAAATGTTATAACTCTCTTGCCTGTTGATTTCCTGTCATGTGAAACGTTTAGTTTCTGTTCTGAGTGAGAGAAACCCTTGCACATTATCAGCCTTGAAGTGACTCTGCCCTAAGGCTTCTGCTTTAGCCCCTTTCAAAGTTCTTTTTTTTTTTCCCCTTGTTTTTTTAAGCTTGAAACTTAAGGGGAGGAATAAAAAGAGCCCAACAAGGCCAACTGTTTCCAAACCTGCCCCCACCCCCTCAGGTGATGCTCTTCTGAAGTGTAAATGCTCAATTATGCAAAGATAAGAACATGAGAAACTTTTGGAAAGCAAAAAAAGCTTTGCCTTGATTAATGAGTAAAGCTCTCTTCATAATGGATTTTCAGTCTCATGGCCAAACCAGGGGCTGGGGGAAGGGTTGATAATCTCATCTAACTGGAAGTAGCGCTTGCATCAAGCCAGAAGGAGCACAAGGGACAGAGGAGAGATGCAGGTGTCTGGGAACCCTCCTCGCTTCTGAAGTCTGTTTGCTGGTCTCTTGCCACCTTCTTGTGGTAAGAGGGGTTCAGTGGTAGCAAAAGATGCTTGGAAGAGGTAACTTGGTCTCCTTAAGTTTGTGCCCTTCACCACGTTTGAAGGGCATGTGAGTGTGGGCATGTCCTGTACACAAACCTTTGTGGGGGTGGGAAATGTGACCACCCTGACCATAACTAGGGCCACTGAGTTAATCTAGGCATTTGTTTCTAGGCACCTTTCTCCTAATCAGTTCATAAACTTTAAGTGGCACGTTCTGAACTTTGCTATCAGCTAGATACTGGGTTTACAGACACTTCTCAACACAGTGTCACCTCAAAGTTGCCTGGTAGGTAGGATGATTTAGGTCATGAACAGCAGTAATTTCTTTAGAGTTACGGAGGGTTTTCTGTAGTTTCGAGAACACAAATCATGCTCTCAACATGCAGGTATGAGGTGCTTGTGGAGTCTGGTATTTGAGCCAGTAGCACCATTCATCACGCTGTCAGCTTCAGGTCTGAGCAGATTAAGTGTGTGGTGTAATGCTGGGGCACTAGGGCTGAAGGAGCCTCCTCGCAGGGCTGCAGCAAGGATTTATGTGCTCCTGGTGCTAAGAGTCTCCTCCCTCGCTGACCCCACTTTCCAGATGGTTTTATTGTTCGTGATGCTTTTCTTCCTTGTTCATCCTCCAGCCTTTCGATGTTTCTCTTCAGACTGCTTTTGTTTGAATGTACAAGTATCTCCTGTTATTTATCTTGTAACTGATGTCCCACAGAAAGAAGGGGGTTGGGGGTTTTTGTGACTAGATGTCACTGGTGAAGGAGATTAATTGCAGACATACCGTGATGCTCCTTTTTGAACCAGTTATCTGCAAGTGGCTGCTTCTTCATGAGCAGCCATTTATTGAATCATTATCAGCATGGTGTGGTTTGGGGTTTTTTTTAAACAACCCCCCTCTATTTTCTACTTCAATGTAGGTTTGAGATCTCTCAAGAGAGAAAATTGCCCTGTATCAGAGTTGAAATTGATTTTCTATCGGTCTCTATCAGGACTTAGTGGTTGTCACTCACTCGATTACAGACCAGTGAGGCTACACTGAAGTTGGTTTTGATTCTTGAGCTAGAGAAACAAAGATAATTGCTTGCCATCATGCCCAGAGGCTTCAGATCTGTTCTGGACTGGTATTTCCTCTAGATGCTGCAGTGATGGAGACCTGGGGGTGGAACCTACCTGAAATTCTGCTGAGAATGCGCAGGGCTCTCCAAATGCTGCTGTGGTTTCATCCCTGAGGAACTGACAGCACAGCTTAGATCACAGAATCATGGAATCACTGAGGCTGGAAAAGACCTCCAAGATCATCAAGCCCAGCCTATGACCTGATATCACCATCACCTAGACCATGGCACTAAGTGCCATGTCTAGTCTTCTCTTAAGCGTCTCTGCGATTGGTGACTCCACCACCTCCCTGGGCAGTCCATTCCAATGTCTAATCACCCCTTCTGTGAAGAAGGGCTTCCTAATGTCCAATGTAACCCTTCCCTGGCACCGCTTCAGGCTCTGCCCTCTCGTCCTGTTGCTAGTTGCCTGGGAGAAGAGCCTGATCCCCCCACCTGACTTTCTAACCCAGACTGACTGTATGACTTGGTCTGGGTGGTCTTGCTGTGGCAGGGGGATTGGGTTAGATGATCTTTTGAAGTCCCTTCCAATCCCTATGATTCTACAACTTCCCTTCAGGTAGTTGTAGAAAGGAATAAGGTCCCCCCTGAGTCTCCTCTTGTCCAGGTTAGACAGCTCCAGCTCCTTAAGTGTCTCCTCACAAGACTTCCCCTCCAGCCCCTTCACCAGCCTCATTGCTCCTCTGGACCCACTTAAAACCTGATACAGCCCATGAGATGTGGTTTAGGCTGTCCCCTAAGTGTTCAGACACCCTGGGACAGCTGGGCAGTTGGAGCTGCCTCCCACTCCCTTGCCTGAGCAAACCATGGATCATACAGAGGGGCGAACACAATTATTTACCAGATATGAGTGTCTTCTCTAGCATCATATAAAGAGACACTGAGAACATTCAACAGGGAGACTCTTTAATGGGCTTTTACTGCTCTGCAAGGAAGGAGTGTACAAGAACAAGGGAGAAGGTGACAAATGCTGGAACACAGTTGAGCTAAAGCTTTGTGGAGCAATTTACTGAGCTCCAGACCAAAAAACCAGCTCACACTGCCCAACCCTGTTTTAACAGCTGAGGTTTTAGTGAAGCTGAAGCAGTGCAGCACCTCTGGAAGCATCTTGTAGTGGTGACAAAATCAAATTACAATGTTGTATGGAGGGAGCTTGTCTCATCAGGGCAGTGGGAGTGATGTTTATTCTAAATGCTTTAATCTACTCGAGTAATCTGGGTAATGCACAGCCCTCGGAATTAATAGGCAGGAAGTCAATCAGATTGTTCTGTTAACTCTATAAATCTCAGGAAGCCACGGCTTGAGTGTGTCCAGGCTGTCAGCAGAGCTTGACTGGCATTTAGCATTAATATGTATTTAAAGGGCAGTAAATTTACTGAGAGAGACTTCTCTGGAGCAGGTTTATCTCTTGGAGACGCAAACCCAAAGTTGCCTGGTGCTGCTGCACCTCAGCAAGTCATCATTGCTGTGCAGGGTGTGATGTCACTGCACAAACACTGCCATTCCCTGGCATACGTGGTGCTGCCTGTAGTCCCGAGGTGGTTGGCTGTAACTAAAGTGACGGTCACCTGAAAGTATTGACACAGAGGCTGATCATCAACGCTGTGGTGGTGAACAAGGAAGTGAATGCAATTGGAGCTCGAGGAGCAGAAGATCTTGTAGATAGCAGGATGCTGGAATCGAGCCTGTTTGTCAGGCTTCTCCTAGAGGGCTTCAATTTTCTGATGCACTTTGGTCATGTCTGATAATATCTTTAACATAGAGCTTGGCTATGGCCTGACTGGTGATTTCTTCTGGACATCGAGGTGTACTTGTGGCATTGGAGTAGTTTTCAGCATCTCGGCACCGAGGTCAAGGGCTGGTTTTATCCTGGAGCCCCTTTTTGACCTTGTGAGACCAAGCACTCTGCACAGGCTTTTATGGCAAAAGCTTGGCTTTGCAGTGGGTTAAGGTTCAGGATGGAGGTCAGGCTGCAGCAAAGGTATGGAGAGGTTAAGTCTTCTGCTTGGGTTGATGCAGATGACCTTGCTGTTACTGGTTTACCCATGGCCCCACTGGTGTCTGGGATGAAGGGTGGGTGTGTAGGAGGTGAAAATACATTAAATATATTCTATTGGAGAAGCCAGACTGAACCCAGCGCACGAAAACTCAGGTGCCAACTGGATGTCAAAGTAGATGTCTGAGGTCCTTCTAACACGAGCCATTCGGTGAATCTGTGAATCCTGGTCTTACCACAGAGAGGAGTTTGCCTTTAGATTCAATATCATCAAACAAATCAAATCACTAAATCAAATGCACTCTAGTTCAGGAGTAACTTTTAGGAAGCAGTGAGTGACAAGTCACTAAATACTAGCCCACAAGATGGAACAGAAGCACTATGGCTAAATGGGAAGAAAATCCATATTTCTATGTTCACCAGGCTGGTGCTGGCCAAGATTGTGAAGTTCTGTCTTGTACCAGGTGGGTTCCTTCCTATAGTGAATTCTCCCACCACTCTTTGTGGTCCCCTGTCAGAGCCCCTTGACATCTCATTGATTTCACCCAGGGTTTATAAGTTACTCTAAGATGTGTTTATCCTGGGCTTGTCCTCTGATCCAGATCTAGCCAACAACCTGTAGACTTGCAGAGCTTCCAGCACGTGAGTGGATCCTGTTACAGGACTTTAAACTGCTCTTGATTAGATCTCAGCTAATTTCACTCTTGGTTAACTGTGAAAACAAGATGATAGACAACAAGGCTTTGTAAAGTGAATAACTGAGCATTGCTACCGTGCGGGGGTCCAAACCCCAGAGATGCACGGAAGGTGATGTGGCACCCTTTCTTCTACATTACCAGGTCTCATTTTCTTTAAGCAACATAGATCCTGAGGAAAAAACCCAACTATTGTGCTGAAATGTCTGAGTTTTCAAAGAATTTACAAAAATCAACTACAACTGTTTAGCTATGTGCAAAGAAATTCAACTTTACCTCAGCAGCTTCCACGTTGCTGCTGTTTTATTGTTCAAGTGTTGGTTCTACTACATCTTAAATCTTTGACTCAGAGGCTTTATGGCCTGTGGAGTTTTTATCTAAATTTTAGATGAGAACATTTGTTTGTTTAATCGAGATTACAGAGCGGTTTACTTACAGGAGAAGCCGTCTGAGGGAGGAAAAAAATGTGGTTATTAAAAACAAAAATTAACGAAACTTGGCAGTTGCTTTCTTCTTCCTTCCAAAGTAGCTGAAATTAATGTTTAAAAATTAATGTTGGAAATTAGTCACTTGATGTACACCACATGCTTGTTATCTTCCCAGTCGGTTGTACTGGATCAGCTCCTCTCTACCTCTTGAACCGGGCTGTGGTCCAGCCTGGCTCACAGCACATGACAAACATGGGGAAGGATGTTTCAGGGGTCTTTTTTTGGCATCCCCCCAATGCTGAATAGGCTGAGGGGTGAGTTCATATGATGATCCTCTACTCTCTGATGGCAGCAGCAGATCTGCAATGTGATTCAGCTTCTTCCAGCCACATAGGTGCTCTGCAGCATTGCAAAACTGCCTTGGGTGAAGCATCCTGCTTTTGACACCAGTGAGGTTTAGACACCTGCTTAGGTGCTTTGCAAGAGACATCTAAGACATTTCTGAACGTATAAGCAGCTTTGAAAATTCTGATCACACACTTTTTGTCTTTAGCTTGTCAGTGCTACAGTAGTCTGGCAGTTCTGAATATACTTCAGGATGGTCAAACACTCCTGGTGCTGGTTGTCTATATAATGTCCATACAGTGATGGTGCCATTGGTCTCTATTATAACCAATAGGGCTTTCTTTTTGGTCTCTCTATTACAAACCAAAAGGGGTTTCTTTGAGTCCTGGGTACCTTCTGCAGTTTCCCATCTCTTCCATAAAGTGTAGAAAATGGTTGACTGGAAATGAATGATGATGCCTCAGTCCCATGAGTTTTAAGGCTGCCCCTGGGGCTGCAATATCCACTTTGTGGTTGCTTTTGTCAGGTTTTTTCCTCATGTAGAGTTTCTGACTCCTGAATGACCCATTTGTTGTACTTTGGGTCCAGCTTATTTCTGCTCTTCTCCTCTCATAGACTGGTCTGGGTAGGATGGGACCTTTAAGATCATCTAGTTCCAACACAGCTGCCATGTGCCCAGAGCCCCATCCAGCCTGGCCTTGAACGATTCCAGGGATGGAGCAGCCTCAAATTCTCTGGGCAACCTGTTCCAGAGCTTCAGCACCCTCACTGTAAAGATTTTCCTCCTAATATCTAATCTAAATCTACCCTCTTCTAGGTTAAAGCTGTTTCCCCTCATCCTGTCACTACAAACACAAAATGAGATTATTTACAACAATCCCTGATGTTCACCTTTGCTCTTCTACTTCCATTTCCATATCCCAAGAGTTGTCTTTCTTAGCTCTTTTTCAGTGGTCAACAGAATCATGTTTAGGCTTCCTGGTTGCTTCCTCTCTATTTCAGCTCATGTGAGCAGCAAACATAATTTTCCAGAAGTGGGATGGACTTGGCTCAATGTTGGACAGGTTCTCACTCCTTTGAAGGAAGAGCATGTGTAGGGTGGCTTTCAAATCGATCATGTCAATAGACTATAGATGGTAAATTGGGTTTGGAAGGAAAATGTTTACTCTTCATACAATGTGCATTTAATTCTAAGCATGAAAAAGCTGCACAAAACCACCTGTTCTGTGGAAAATGTGGTTGTTTTATTTTTCTAATGGAGATCTTTACTTTTGGCCAAATAGCTTTGGAAAATTTGCACACAATGTGTGTCCAGCAGCTGTGTTGCTGCTCCTTTGCTTCTTCCCCTCCATCTCCCCTCAGCACTGGATCCTGTGTGAAGCAGAGTGAGGAAGGAGCTGCTGCTTTGGGTGCTTTCCCAGTCCCTGCTGCTTTATCCCTCTATTTATTTGCCCTAGAAACTCTCCTTATCCCCCGGCCACACCTATGTAAATCCCTCAGCAATCCAGCCCTGCTGATGTTTCACATCAAGGGATTATACAGGCTAGTGTGGTGCAGGGGAGGGGTGGGAAAACCCAGGTGAAGGCTTGTTTGGGGTTTTTTTCCCCCCTCCATTTTCATTTAAAATCCTTGAGGTACCCCAGCTCCCCTTGCATGGGGGCTGCTGTTTCCACTCCTGTTCACTGCATTTAAAAGTAAATTATCTATAAATTATAAAAATAGGGTTTTTTTCCCCACCACAGTATTAATAATTAAGTGGAGAGAACCCCCCCTCAATAATAAATAATGGCTATCAAATGTAGGGAGGAGGCTCCCATCGATCTTTCAGATGACTCACCCAGAGCAGCCAGAGGACCATACAAATATGGGGCTTCAGTGAGCAAAGCCAAGAAAAAGGTGCACCAGAAGGTAGATACCGGCTCTGGCAAAGTGCCTGGAACTTTTGAGGGATATTGAGGAATAGCCTAAGGCCCCAAACCTTGTGGCTTTCAAGGTTTGCTTTTCTGCTTTATAACACTGCTTGTTTGTCTTTATTTTGTGCTTTAAGAAGCTCTTTCAAGTAAAGTTCTGCCTTGAGGCCAGCACTTCTGGAGAGGGCAATTCAGCCATGAGGCTGGTTGGTTCAGCTTGGGGTGGTTTGATAGCCTGGGTGTTGGCTGTCAGGGTTTTTATCTTTTGGTGAAGTGATGTTGTGTCTTTGTCCAGACATCCTCATCATGTGTATGAACCCACTTCTCTCTTCTCCTGAACCACTCAGTCCAAACCCTTTAAGCTTAGAACTGTTTTGACTGGAAGATGCCTTTGAGCTCGTCAAGTCCAGCCTTGGCAGTGGGGACTGCCAGGTCCACACTAGCCCTGTCCCTCACCTTAAATTTCCAGTTTTAAATCATTTGGTTTGGAAGGAGCCTTTAGCATCATCAGGTCCCAATTTTCATGTGGTTGCAGAAGACCTGGGGGTTGGTCTGAGCCATGAACAGAGGAGGAGGTCAGGTGTGAAACCTGGCAGCACTGAGAGCAGGAGTTAAATGTTTTGGATCCTCTGAAAGGTCAAAAGCTGGATTTGGATGTGAGGTGGAAACAATAGGCTGACCTGGCTCTGGGCTCTATGGGGACTTCACTACTGGCGTGTCCCAGTGTGAAGATTGCAGCCCACTCACCTCCTCTGCCCTCCCTGCCAACGTGCTCAGTCTGGTGCTGTGTGTCTCCAGCTGAGGTGGTTTGCAGAGGCTCAGAAGGACTTTCAAGAGCTTGACTAGTCTTTGTGTAGGGCAGAATCTGCCTGAATGGGGTTTTCAGTGATTTAAGGCATGTTTTTGTAACTGGACTTTTGGAGGCAAGTGATGCTCAGCTTTGGGGGGACACCCAGGTTTAGGGAGCTGGTGCATTGTCACGTCTTCCCCATGTGTGTGCAAACCGCCTCTTGTACAGGTGGCTTCTCTTTTTCCCACTTTTGTGAGGTGGTGGTGGGGGTTGAATGTGGGGTGTGAAATTTGGAGCCTGTTCCAGGAAGAGCAGTTGGCTCCTCTTGCCTCAGGGCAGCACAGGGCTGGCCCCCTGCCATGCGTTGGACACTTGGGTGCTGAAGTGAGGCCAACACTCCATCCTAAAGAAGGAGACTGAGGGGCTGAGAGGCAGCAGAAAATGCTGCACAAGGAGGCTACTGATCCCAGGACAGGTGACATCCCTGCTCCTGAAGGCTTCTCCCCACCACACCAGGTGAGCAGCTGTTATGACAGAGGCAGGTCAGGGCGTGCAGACAAACCTCTTCCACCTTTTACAGCTTGCAGGGAGCTGCTGTCATTTTTTCCCAGGGCGTGTAGAACCAGTTTCTCTGGTCCAGCTGCCACAAAGGTCTATCATGAAAGGGGCCATGATGTAGCTGCTTGATGGGGCTCTTGATTTGTGGGAAGGGTGCGGACAGGGAGCTCCAAATCTGTCTGTAAGGTCCTGGCCACCCGCAGAAACATCCAGTTTTCTCAAGGAGTTGTCACGATGCAGCGTTGGAGGTCATCAGCTGCTCATGAAGCACTATTTGAAACGGGCTTATGGGGTTATCAGCCGAGCTCAGCCTCCTAAAGGAAAGGTTTTTTCATTTCACTGTTTTATTTGATCCCCTTACATTGTCATGTTTGGGACTTTTAATGCCCCTGTTTTCCCAGCAAATTTCTCAGAGTGATACTGCAAACTTTCCTGATTTTTATTGCATCCTGTAGCACTTAATGTGGTGTCTGGTTTTTGTTGTTTTGGGGTTTTTTTTCCCCTGCGTGGTTCTTGCTCTTCGGTTCTTCTGATGTGGCAGCTTTGGATTGTACAAAATCAGATTCTAATTCTGGTGAAGAATAAAAACACCTATTTAAGGGACAAAAGAATCTAAAAACATTCATTTCCCACTAAAGTCTTCCTTAAATGTTTTCTTTGAAGGAGCAGGAATTTGCCGTCTCTGCAGATGCTTCCTTTGGGATGCTTCTGCACGTGCCAGTGCACAAAGGAAGCCCATGGGAGGTTTTGCAGGAGTCCAGTCTGCAAATGCAGTTCCTCTGCACAGTTGCCCTTAGAACTGATTGCTGAACTACGTATGGCCTTGGTCTCTCCAAACCTTTGCTTGTTACATGGGTTTTACAGAATCACAGAACATTAGGGATTGGAAGGGGCTTTGAAAGATCATCTAGTCCAATCCTCAGAAACATGCTTCAGCAAGCTCATGGCTTTGCTGTAGTCGAGTGAAGCCGGTCTGGATCATGGGTTTGGTTTGGCAAGACTGGCTGCACAAAGTATGGGAAGGAGCTTCCTCCCCATGCTACATCCACATCCTCTCTTTGAACCCTGATGGGACTACAAGAGGAATTAATGGGTCTAGACTCAACCCCAAAACTAAAGCAGGGGCTGGAACCCCTTAGATTTGCTATGTAAGGGGTCTTGTCCTGTTAATGAAAAGAAAGTCCTGCTCCTGCAGGGGGGTTGGACTAGATGATCTCTTGGGTCCCTTCCAACCCCTAACATCCTATGCTCCTACGAAAGTCTTGGGATAATTCACATTTGTGAGAACTGGGAAGGGTGGTTTTTTTAAGAGGAGAAATGGAAGGCTGTGTTCTGCTTTGACTGTGGTGTTTGGCTGGACAGTTTGTGTGTCCAAAGGTTTTAATCTAAATTTCTGAAGAAATAGAATAGATCTGTGTTGCAGCATCATGTATTTCCCAGCCCTGCAGAGAAAAGGGCTGTTTCATGGATGTTTGCTAAAGAAATGGTCTGACAACAGGGTTCTGTGAACATAGGTGTCAGGAATTAATATCTTAGCCTTCTTGTTTTGCTGCTTCTAATGTTTATAAATGTGCAAAGGGTGGGTGTCAGGAGGACAGAGCCAGGCTCTTCTCAGTGTCATCTAGTGGTAGGACAAGGGACAATGGCTATGAGCTGGAACATAGGAGGTTCCACATCAATATGAGAAGGAGAGGGTGATGCAGCACTGCAAGGGGCTGCCCAGAGGGGTTGTGGAGTCTCCTACTCTGGAGGTGTTTAAAACCCTCCTGGATGTGTTTCTGTGCAACTTGGTCTAGGTGATCCTGCTGTGGTGGGGAGATAATCTTCCAAGGTCCCTTCTGATCCCTAATGTTGTGATCTCCCCATATAAAACTGGAAAGTACCATAGGAACAGCTTGAGATGCATCTGTGGGTCTAGTCCCTTCCACTCTCTTCCCTCCATTCTCCTCAGATATTTTTCTACCAGTCAGTTGGACTTTGCAGGGTAAGGACAGCATCAAGTAGAGGGAAACCAAGGGAAGATCCCAGGGAGTTCTTTTTGCCAAGCAAGCACTGCCCCATGAATCTGTTGGCTCTGTGCTAAAATGAGGAAACAAATCTTGCCATCAGAATGCACAAAGTACAATTATTTAAAACCAAATTATTTGCTCCTTAAAAACAGGAGGTGGCATCAATCTACCTGCAGTTGTCTTGCATCTGACACAGCAGCCAGTTATGTCTGAAAACACCTAAATATGCAATTCTTGTTCTAAGAACAAGCAGGTAGGGGGAAAGTTAACCGTATTATTCTTATTTCTGCCCATGGGTGAAAGTGCAGCAAATCTTTCACAGGACAGACAGAATAATGCGAGGATGTTCTGAGAATGTGTGGTGTGGAGGACATGGATGCTGACCTGGCTGCTCCCAGCACCCCATAGGCCTGGGGGGATGCTCAGAATGACATTTCCTTGGAGGCTGGCAAACGCTTCACAGTGAGGGTGATGGAGCACTGGAACAGGCTGCCCGGGGAGGTTGTGGAGTCTCCTTCTCTGGAGACGTTTAAAACCCGCCTGGATGTGTTCTTGTGCGACTTGGTTTAGGTGATCCTGCTGTGGCAGGGGGATTGGGCTAGATGATCTTTTGAGGTCCCTTCCTGTCCTTAATATTTTGTGATTCTGTGAAGAAGGACCAGAGGATCTCGGGGTGGAGGCAGAAGGGACTTCCTCAACTGCAGACCCTGAGATCTTACCTTGTGGAGGCAGCAGGGATGGAGGATGCAGAGCACCTGGCATCTCAGGGTGGAGGCAGAAGGAACTTGCTCAACTACGAACCTTGAGATCTTACCTTGTCAAGCACTGAGGGGAAATAATTGACAACAATGAGGGATAGGGGCAGTCTGTGACCAGTCTCTGAGCATCTTCTTTCCCATGACTATTGCAAGGCATCTGATGGCAGCTGATGGCGTCATTTACAGCTGGATCAGGCCGTGTGTGTTTGTGCCTCACGTGGGAAATATCACGTTATCCGAACAAGAAATGTCCTTCTTGGCCACTTTAATTGGCCTTTTCACTGCAGAACTATTTTTAGCCTTCACTGAGGGATTCCATATGGATGGAGATTTGTCTTGATTTATTCTTTTTTCCTGTTGGAGTGTGCAGGATGGTGGGGAGGGTGAAGCCTTGGCAGCGTTTGCATTGCTCTGGTGATGGGAGCTGAAAGGAGGGCAGTGATGTCAGGGAGCTCCTAGCGAAGCTGCTGGGGGGATACTGCCAGGCTGGCTGGAGAGAGGGAGAAAAGAGATGCGGAAAAGCAACTCTCAAATACCTTAAAATGCAAAAGAAGAGTCTTCGCCTCATCTTTAAATGTCTTTTAGCAATTAGCCATGCTGGCTGAGCAATAGGTAAGGCTACCTCTGACTACAGACCCGCTGTTTGGATGACTGGCATCTCAACAAAGGGCTATTTTTTAATATGTAAAACATCTGCATGTATTTTTTTCGACGTGTGTGTGTGAGCCTTTTATTTCATTCAAAAGGCCTGTGAGGACTAGGGGATGGGGAAAAAAAAAGAGGCTACTGTCTCTTTATGAATACTAATAAGGAAATCAAGGGGGACAATGGCACTTCAAGTTTCATCTTTCCATTTCCTAGAGGCGCAAACTCTGCAAGTTGTCACCTTGGTGTATTCAGAGCCTCTTGAAGCACTAGACTCCTCCAGAGAGAATGTCAGCCCCAGCCCTGGGCAGTTTTGACAAACAGAGTATATATTGATACATGATAAAGTATGCTAGAAATCACCCCAGCGCTAACGGCTACTATAGTTTTAATATCATCATTTGAATTAACAAGCATTCTGTGGAGAAATAATGAGCTTTCATTATTCAGAACATCATCCTTACCCCGGGAACTCAGAAACCATTAGCTCTTGAGAACTTAATGAAAAGATGATAAAGAATGTTTTAGATAAAAGTTTGAACGGGCGGCACTTGGTAACTAAGGTGAAATATTAATGTTCCTGCCGGTGATGAATCGCGGCCCCTTCGCTGGCGCTGGACGAGGAGACGGCGGGGTGGGAAGGGGTTGGGGTGTTTTTTGTGGGGTGGAAGGTCCAGCACGTCCTATGATGTCCCCGCATCCTTTAGGGGATTAGAAGAGGGAGAATGGAGAGAGTTGGGCGTTCGCCTCTCCCCGTCCTCCCCAGCAGGCATTTTCCCATCACGGGACTGGAGCTAAAATCCTACTGCTGTTCCTTTTTCATCAAGGGTCCCTTTTCTATTTTGAATTAAAATGATGGCCAGAGCAATACAGCCGTGAGAGAGCAGGAAAAAGACAGAAGGAACAAAACAAACCATCGGGAAAAGACGCCCCTTCCTGAAGCCGCTGATGCGCAGCTCCGTCTGGGCAGGTCTGCGGCGCTCTGGACTTTCTGGAATTCCATATGGGTGGCTGGCTACCTGGCTGCAATAAACCCCCCCACCCTGCTGCAATAAACAAAGAGGGGAAAAAATAAAAAATATATAAAAGTTTTAAATTTTATTGGGTGTAAAGCTCTTAAAGGGCATAGGATTATAGGACTGCTGAGCCTCGGCGTACAAAGCCCCGCAAAAAGAGCGTGGGTCCTGCTGGTTTTCCTTTTCTGTAACTGGAGCAATTTGCCTCCTCGCTGTTCTTTAATCCTGCTGCTTAGAGGGCTCGCAGCCTCCTTCCACCCGCAGCCCTCCGTCCTTCCTGGGCAGGTGCAGAAGGATGCCGGGGGACCCTGAGGTTCAGGTCTCCACAGAAGGGCTCGTTCTCGCCAAGAAACGTTGGCTGGGGGAGGAGAAGGGGAAACGCAGGAATAAACCATCAGACAAGCAGCGTTAAGTCGCGGCGTTTGCTGCTAACAGCTGCATTGAGGTAAATGCTGTTACCTCCAGAGGTGTTATCTTCTGGGGATCCTTATCATAATTTTGTTTTAAATCTGAACAGCTGTTGTTTAACTACCACAGACCACAATTTATCTACAGCTTGAGGCCATAAAGGTACCTTTATTACACTCCCTTTCCTTTTTTTCCCCCCTCCCCTCCACCTCCATGTGATTTAATTTCAGTGTGTCTGACACCAAAATGCTCGGTGCCATTTGCATATCCCCAGTATGCACCAGTATAGATCCCGCTAAATGGGGGAGCAGGATGACAAATAAAAAGAGGGAGATGAACCTCCCGTGTTTCATTTACATGTAAAATATTCCAACAATAGTTGTTTCCCTCCCCAAGAACAAAGAGCTGGTTTTTCTAGGGTGACTGGTTTATGGTGGCTGCAAGAACAAGAAGGAAAATGAAGGATGTTTGTTGTTTGGCACCGGAACAGAAACACACTCATCTGAATTGAGCCCTGGGGCTGGCTGTGTAATTGGGATAAAACTTAAGTAAGGCTTAAGAAGCCAGCAAACGTGGAAGCAAAGAGCGGTATCACGAAAGACCAGTCATGGTCTCCTAAGATCCCAAGTGTCCTTCTCAACAGGCAAAGTCCTGCCTGAAGTTTAAGTCCCAAGAAGGGCTTGAGCAAAGCCTGGGTTTGTTTTGAGGTGCTGGGTCTTTGAGGCTCATCTTCAAGGTTCATGGTGCTGGGAGGAGAGGAGTTGCAGAGTGTGGTGTGCATGGGACGTTGTGATTCTTCTAGGAGATCCTTCTAACCTCTGCATTTCTGGGGGTGATGACACAGATGGTATTTTCCAGCCCTGGGCTACCATGAGGGCACCTGCACAGGTCCAGGTTTTTCCATGCCCTGCTGCAGAAAAGGTGTTTGGCTCTCCCAGTCCTTCCCATTCCTGCAGGGAAACAGGTGGCCTTCACCTGCAGAGGTGTCAGCCCAGCTGTGAGAGGAAACATAAAGCTTTGGGTATGAATTGGAGTTTGAGTAGCCCAACACACTCATCCCAAACCTCCAGAGTTCTGCCTGGTGTCAGATTTTCTTCAGAACAGATGTTCGTACTAACACCTGAATTATATCTGTGTGAGCTTGGTGACAGAGGACACATCTCACAGCCTTTACTCCTGTTTCCTCTCTCCTATCTATGAAGGTGGAAGCTGTATGTGTCTGGGAGCAGAGAGTTTTTGCTGAACTGGTTTTTCCTGAGCACAGAATGCATTGATTTTTTTTTTTAAAAAGTAAATACTATAACTCAGGTTCTAGTTACCCTTTCATCCTTTGGAATCCACCAAGTAACATTAGCTTGGATTTTCAAGGATAGAACCACCAGGTTGTGGGAGGTAAGTGGGCTAGGGTGTAGGTGACCACTTAACTGCTCCTTGGTGTCTGCCTGGATGCTGCTGGTGATCAAATGATGTCCATCTCCTTGACACTAAATCATAGAATCATTAGGGATTGGAAGGGACCTCAAAAGATCATCCAGTCCAATCCCCCTGACACAACAGGATCACCTAAACCACATCACACAGGAACACATCCAGGTGGGTTTAAACCTCTCCAGAGAAGGAGACTCCACAACCCTCCTGGGCAGCTTGCTTGATGCTCTGTCAGCCTCACTGTGAAGAAGTTCCTTCTGGTATTTATATGGAACCTCCTGTGTTTCAGCTCACCCCCTTGTCCTACCATTAGATGACATTGAGCAGAGCCTGGCTCCATCCTCCTGACACCCACCCTTCAAATATTTATAGACAATAATGGGGTCACCCCTCAGTCTCCTCCAAGCTCAAGAGACCCAGCTCCCTCAGCCTCTCCTCACATAAGGGAGGTGCTCCACTTCCTTCATCATCCTCATTGCTCTACGCTGGACTCCCTCCAGCAGCATAATTCCTTTAAATTTCCTCATCTTAGAAAAAGAGAAAAACCTCATTTTTTCCCCTTTTCCTGGTGGAAAGACTTGGGAAGAGGTCACCTTAACGCAGTAGTAGACCTGTAGACGTGGGGTACTGGTGCCCTTGTAGCGACTACGTGGCGCTCGGTGTCTTGCAAAGGAGCAGCGTGGGATTTACCGGTGTACGTGCAGGTATGAGCCGATGGCTAAATGTCATCTTGTATAATCTTACTCCTGGAAGTACAACTCCACACAGACTACTGCCTGGAATTGCAGGGCAGGAGCAAGTCAACAGTTAATTGGCTGTGCTGTAATTACTTCTAGCTGCATAATGTGCAATACTTATAGGACTTGTAGGAGAGGAGTACGGATTTCACAGCGGTCTCCTGGCACCCGATCAGGTGTGCAGGATTTTGGTAGCAGTCTCTGGAGCTCTTGGGAATAGTGGTGCTGGTGTAATTTACTCCGGCTCTGTGCATTTGGGTTTTTGATGTTTTTGGTTTTCATACAATAGTGTCTCAACTTTTTAATTGTTTCCCGGCTTTTTACAAATAATGAGATCTGGCTTTAATTGCCTAATGGCCTAGACTGGAAAAGAGTGGAAAACAGGATGGATGCTGTTCAGAGGCTCTGTCGTTCTTCACTGCAATGGACTTCATTCCACTTGCCTTGTGCTTGCTCAGGGCGGCTTGTGACTCTGACAGCTGTGGGCTGGGCAGAGGAGGAGGAATCTGTGCAGAGTGTCCTGGTTGTTGTGGTGTTGGGTTAATGGATGCACTTCATGGTCTTGAGGGTCTTTTTTCCCCACCCTAAACGACTCTGTGTGTTATGGTTCCAGCAGTCTCCAGAGCTGTGGCTCAGAATATTTTCCCAACCCTTTGGAGTCAACTAGAACCCTCCCTAGTCTGGTTTGGTGGCACAAAGGGACGTTTCAGTCCTGGAAAGTGAGTTTAGGGGAGGAATCGTGTGTGCATGAGGCTTGTACATGCTCACCTCACCCATCCCATGGGACACAGGTGCAGAAGTGACTGTGAATCCTAATGCAGGCTGTGGAATCCCCCACGAGCCGTTTGCATTTTACCTTATTAAACATGGAAATCGTGTCAAAGGTAAATGCGGAGGGGCTATAAAATTACCCTTCTTATCTCCTCTGCGTCTATCAGTTGATAAATGGAAAGAAGCCGCTGCCAAAATAACTGTGAATGAATAATTTATAAATGACTGATGCATCGTGGATGTTGTTTCGGGCAGAAAACAGTGGGACATCAATAATCAAAGAAGTTGGATTAATTTAGCAGTATTTTGCAGTTAATATTTTTATCTAAATGCTGCAGTCTGGACCTTTGTTGTCATGAGACGCTTCTTGGCACCGAGGGCTGATCCCCAGATCATTAAAATCCACAGAAATACCTATTTACTCCTATTTTCCAGACACTTTTCAGTTCACACAGGGAAGCCTGGTTTTTTTTTTGCACCTCTAGGTTTCGATGCTTGGTGGATGTGGGTTATTTTTTCCCCCAGCATGTATTTTTTCAGACCTTGAGCCCCAAATAGATAACAGATTTCTTTTTCCCAGCGCTGGCCATTGTGAACAAGGTTAAATCCTGAAGAGGTGAACTAGATTCTTTCTTCCTCTTCTCTGCCATGTGATTTAAATATGGCCCATTTTGCCCATCACATGACAGAGCTGCCAGAGATTGCCTCAAGCTAGTTTATGGCTTTAACTAAAGGTCATCTTAAAGGGGGGAGGATAAAAAATCCCATGGAGCACGGGGAGGAGACAAACATATTTTTTAAAAAAATAGCTATAAAGAGTAAAAAAGAAGTAGCTATTAAATGTTGCTTCTGAATAATACAGATGATAAAGAGGAGCTGATATATCCTAATGAGATGGGGAAAGACACAAATCCATCATCACCACTACTACTAAAATGAAGAAAAATAAATATAACAGTAACACATTTAAAAATAAAAAATAATAGTAAATAATAAACTATACATTTTTTAAAAATAATAAATAGTCCTTCACCAAGATGCTTGGAGCAAATGCTCAGTTTCTGGTGTCTACCTGCCCCTACCTGACCAAGATCCCTGGTGAATGGGTCATCACGGCAGAAGATGCCCCACACCAAAGAGAAATCCTACATCTCCCAAGGGCTGATGAGGAGTGATGCCCTCCCATCACGATGCCCGCATGCAGAATTGGCCCGAGCAAGGGGACTTCACAGACAGTGTGGCAGAAGGCATTGGCGCTCTCGTTTGGGCATTTTATTACCTGGAGCAAAATGTGCAGAGAAAGGGAGATAATGAAGTACTTGACTAATTCAGTCTGATCCAGCTGGCGAAGCCAGAGGGGCTGTGGAGCAGCACAACTCACTGGCCATTTTCCCTCGATACCTGGGAAGCCCAAACAAAGGCAAAAACAGAGCAATATCGATATCAGGGAAAGGGGGGGGGAACACAACAAAAGGGGAGGAGAAACCTCTAAGATTGCCTCCACCTCTTCCCTTTTGCTCTATCCAGTGGTAGGAGGGAGAGAGGGGTGTCTTTTCCATCTGTCTCATGTTAACTTCTAATCTGAGAAACTCAGCCACTTCCCACAGGTTTAGCTCCCCGTGTGCCTCAGTTCTCGGTGCCAGCTTCACGTGTTGTTTTATCAACCGTCTGTGCTTGGGGAAGGAATAAAAGTCTTCTAATGCACGGGCTTGCATTCAAAACCTCATCCTAGAAGGCTGGATAAACCATCAGATTCATATTCAGAGAGAAACTGGAAAATGCAAAGCATCTAGATTCCTCTTCCCATGGCATTGGGGTGCGTTTGCCACTGCCTCTGGTGTTGGGTTTCTTTTCCCCAGCTATTTAAGTACACAAGATGCACCCCCCCATGCCCTGCCTGCTCCCCACTTGCCTTCCTATGGGGTGCAGCAGGATCCCAGCTGCACCAACAAGCTGTTCCCTAAAGCAGAGCTCGTGTGAAAAGCCAGCAGTGAGTTAAAGGCAGTGATGATGGTTAATCACACCTGCGAGGCCAAGCTTTGTACCTGGTGTAACCCTGCTGTGATGCCCTGGAAGGAAATGGAGAAACACGCACCTCAGGAGGTGGGAATCCAGCTCCTGCTGCTCATCAGGGCTGTGCGGAGGCTGGCCACTCGGCCTGCCAGCCCATCTCCACATGATGATTTATTTTTTGATAGGAGAGAGGCAGGCACTGTGTGTCACCCCGAGACGAGCATCGCTTAGCGGGGAGGGTGGGAGCAGCCGACTGCCAGCTCTTCCAGTGCCAATTACAGCCGCGGCTTCATCGTAGAAGCAGATTCATTAACTTGGGCAGGAGCCAAGGCATTTGTGATTTAGAGCCTTGTGCTAACTCCTGATGGTGGTGTCGGGGGCAGCTGATGTGACATCACCTCGTGACTATACATGACTCGTGTTTTTAATGGGCCACGTGCCTTTGCATGATGGTTTTGCTGCTGGGGTTTGCTTGGCATTGGCTCAAGAGACAGAACCACCAGCAACAAGATTCAAGGATGTGCTGAGAGCTTGCAGTTGTCATGGAAATTAGAGGAAATGGCTGGTGGAAGTCCAGGTTTGGTCCCTTCAGCTAATAGGAAGGATTAGGGGACGCAGCCCCTCTGACAGCATGAAGGTACAGGAAGCTCTTGGGCTTACAAATAAGATTTCCAGAAGCTTTTTTTTGCCTCTAAGACAAAGTTTCAGTATCGGAAAAACCCTGTGCTTGGCCCAGGTTTCCATGTGGTGGTGGTGTGACCCAAAGGTGTCTGGAGGATGCCTTCTAGAGGGTGCTTTTGGGGGTAATCAACAAAGGGACAGACCAGGAGGGACCAGGCTGTGGTACAGCTGATGCGGTGGGTGTCACTTAAAACCCAGTCTCTGTGATGCAGATCAGCTCCTCATAAATAACTCATGAGTTCAAAAAGTCATTACAATCTGCCCAGGCCACCTCTGCATCGATACAGCTATCAGTAGTGGTGATGGGAATGATTCACACACAGCCTCTTAAGTCACTGCTGGATTTAGCAGGGTGGAGAGAGCAGGAGCCTGGAGCTATGCTCTTGTCCCAGAACCTCTGCATTTAGGGGGAAAAAAAGCAACATGGCGGTGTTGGGTTGATGGTTGGACTCTATTGATCTTGGAGGTCTTTTCTAGCCTTAATGACTCCATGATTCTCTGAAATATTAGTGTTCCTGCTGCTGAGGAACCTGGGTATGATGCTGGCTGAAGAATGTATGTGTCTAAGAATGTGGTTGGGAACCACCATTGTATCTAAATCCATATCTCTGGGGTGATCAGTCTTCACTGAAGTGTCTAAGTAGGAGCTGGTCAGGCAGCATCATGCAACCTGCTGTCAAGACTGGGATGATTTTACATTCCAGGTTCCAGCAGAAGCTTGAGACCATCTTTTATCAAGGGTTTTCTTTCTTTCCTTCCCTCATGTAGTTTTTGGCAACAGTGGTTGCAATGTGTGTCATGAAGCCAAGGTGTGCTGGGTGTCATCCCATGTATTAATGAGGATTATGAATTGGAAGGTAACAAGAATGGGTTGGTAACCAATAAAGAGATGGAGTTGAGAAAGGGAGAGGCCACTGCCAACATCCTCCCCGAACTCAGCATTATTGTCCCTTGCAGAGCTGGGAGCACAGCAGGTCCCAGCAGATACACCTCGTCAGAGATGCAGCTCCCAGTTCTCCTGGATGTTGTGCAACTCCTTTGCTTAACATGAAAACACTCAGAGCTGGTGCCCCAACAAAAATCTGGGTGATGCCACGTTTGCGATCGGGAAATGAGCCCGGCTTCTCTTATTCTTGCTGACTTCTCCTCACCCTGAGGGTGTCTCCCCTTGGACATCATGAACCAGGGCCAGACCCCTGCTGGGCACCCCGGGAGGTGGTGGGGGAGCGGGTGCCTGGGTCACCTGAGGACTCGCAGAGGTTGGGCTGGCGTCAGTCGGGCAAAATTTGTGCCTTGTGCCTCCCTGTGTTGTGCTTGTGTTTAAATAACTCACAGGTCACTTGTTTCTGCTATTCTGAGCAAGAAGCTGAGGCAGCCTGTGAAACGAGTGACTAATTTCCAGGGGTTTTTATGTTTTTCCTTATTCTTTCCACTCTCCCTGAAGGTTGTCACCGGGTGGCTTTACCCTGGTGACTGAGGATGAGTGAGAGCAAAAGCAGCAGCAGCAAATCACTGTGTGTGGCTGTTCTGCCCTGGTGGAGGTTGGAATTTTGCATCGGTTGTGTTTTCGGGTTCTGGGGGGTGGGAGGACTTTTATTTCCCTCCAGTGCCTGCAGACTGGTGAGAGCATCTTTTGGCTGGAGAAGTAGGCTGGTCAGTGTGGCCACTTGCAGCCACTGTCAGCACAGGGCTTTTTTATACTGGTGGTGGTGGGATCCTCCAGCTGTAGCTGTAACAGAAGGGAAAAGGTGGGGAAAAAGATATCAGGAACAATTCCTAGGAGCCCACGCCCCAGCTCAGACCTTAACCTCTGTCTTCCAGCCTCGACTGCTTCCTCACATTAATTACCTCTTGCTCCCTGGACACATTCATTTCAAGCTACCTTTAGGGTTCAGAGTGCAGGAACCAACTGACCAAGGTTGAAAGCAATTAACAAAGAGGTTATTTGAAATTAACAGCTTCTTTTAACCAGCTGTCCAGGGCTGCTCTTTGCCTCTTTTTTTTCTCCCTCCCCACCCTACAGCAAAATCCCTGCACCTCAGTGGAAAGATGGGTTGGGATTTCTTTTGTTATTGTGCTGCCTTTTCCCTCTTTCTTCTTTTTCTTAACTCGTGCCAATTTAGTACTAAGCAATTCCAGCTTGGGCTTAAAAGGGCTGTTGAAATACACAGAGTGCACAAATGAATTGTAAGCGTCTGAGGATGTTGAGAAAGAGCAGCCAGTTCTCTCTCATCCATCAGCTATCTCACACTACATCACCAGGGGTTTGCTGCTGAGTGGCTTGTTCAGACACCAGTGAGGGTGGTTTGGTTTTTTGCTGAGTTAGTTTTTTTTTTCTCTTGCCTCCCCTCTGGGTGGTTTAATGACTTTTACTGCTTTCTAGTCAGCAGAGACCAGGGACTGCTGAAGGAAGATGTCCTCAAAATCCTGGGAAGGAGACATGTTGCTGCTCAGTAGTGCCAGGAGTCTTTTCTGAGTTGTAATGTTAGGACTAGAGGATCTTTTGAGGTCACTTCCACTCCCTAATGATTCTATGACTCTGCTACATCTAGGGATGCTATGAGTTGGGGCTTGTAGGAGGGGGCTTGTAGGGGCTTGTACCATCATCTTGGGGCACCCATTCAAAATACACTGGCCTTGGTTGGCCATCCTGACTCCATAATATCTTCTCAGAGACCCATTTAGGTTGGAAAGGACCTTTAAAATAACCCAGTAACTTAAACCCCACCGTGTTGGGTTGTGCTTTGGCAGTAGGACATACACTGAGGTTGGACTAGGTGACCTCCAAAGCTCGCTTCCAACCCAAACCATTCTGATTCTATGCCACAACGTCCATCGTGACTGATCTCAGCCTCATGAAGTGTTGCCCAACAGTTTAGCTCAGGTCTTCCTCTTCATTTTTCTTCCACAGCTTCTCCTGAAGTCCCTTGTTTGCCATGCTGAACAAGCCATCTCCCTCTTTGCATCTGCTCTTCAGAGACTCTGATGATGCTGTGCTTTTCTTAGCTCTTGCACCGGCCACAACCAATTCCCAGGCCACGGCCAGATGCTCTCACACAACAGCAGTTGTGGGAAGAGCTGCCCCATGGACATTAACACCCTCCCAAGCCAGACTTGGTAATTCCTACAGTGATTCCCGAGTGCTTGGGGTGCAGAAGTGAACAGGTTTGCCTCGCTTGCCCTCAACAATCAATTACTTCATCTTGGCTTTGAAGACAGTGCTAACAGCCAGAGAATGTCTGGTTGAGGGAGGGGGGTTGCTGTTTTTTTGGTCAGCTTTTCATCCTCCTTGGTTAGTTCTGCTGCTCCAAGCTATTCTGTGGCTGGTTTGTATGAACTCCTTCCAAGCTGCCATTAGGTTTTGTTTACAGAAAACACAGAATTCAGCCTGGTTTATGGTTTTTTTTTTTGCTTTTCCAGAGCAGGCTGCACCCGATCAATACAGATAAAACCCATCACTTCCCTCTTGTTCACTGCCTCTGCATATGCAGCCTAAAACTGTGGTGACCTTTTTTTGCTGTCAGACTGCATTGTGGACTCCTGTCTAATTTACTATCTGCTACTGACCCCTCAGTCTCTTGCTGCTTTCTAGGTTTGTGTGGTCTGGAAGGACTATAATTATTTTAAATAAAAAACTGCCTCTCTAACAGTGTTTTGGGTTTTTTGTTTTAATTTTTTATTTCTTTCCAAGTTGAATTTCAGCTTGCAATATTTTTTTAGCTTGTAGGTTCAGGCTCTCCACATCTCAGCTGTGTCTGTGTTTTTAGTTTTGTGGGTTTTGTAGTCTCTGTGGGTTTAGTTACAAGAAGTGGCAAATTGTTCACGTGATTCCATGCAGAAGCCAAGAGGTTTGTTCCTGTGTGACTTGGTCTGGGTGATCCTGCTGTTGCAGAGGGATTGGACTAGATGATCTTTCGAGGTCCCTTCCAGTCCATAATGATTCTATGTGGGTCATGTTACTTTTGCTTGTGCTCTGGGAAGTAGGAAGCAGCTCACGGTGACGGAGGGAATTTTTACTTGAAGGGAGAAGTTGTCTTATCTGTTGGGTGTTCTTCATTCAGTGTTTGCTGACAAAGTGGCTGCCTGGAGGTGCAGACAGGGCAGGGTGTGCTTGTCTTGCCCATCTTGATGTGCTCTGCGTGACTGAGCTGGCTTCTGGGTCAGCCAGACGTCACCTTGGGTTCCACAGCACAGCCTCTCTTGTATGGGAAGACAAGGGGACCACAGGGTATGAGACATCCTAGTTTCTCTTCCTGAAAGTCTTTAAGAAAAAGAGATTGTTTGTCACCACCTCTTCACACAGAGAAGCTTGTGGCTGCTCCATTCCTGGAAGTGTTAAAGGCCAGGTTGGATGAGGCTCTGTGCAACTTGGTCCTGTGAGAGGTGTCACTGCCCATGGCAGGAGGTTGGGACTGGTGATCTCTAAGGTCCCTTCCAACCCATTCTGTGATGACTCAATATATTACTCTAGACGAGCAAACCAGGCTTTGACTGTTTGACTTTATTTAAACTCTGGGCTCATGCTCTGCAGGGAAGTTTCAGGAGATGTTCGAGTCCTTCTGAATCAGTAACAGGGATGGGAAAGGCTCCTCCAAATAACTGTGATCTGAAACAATTGAATTTCTCGCTGCTCTAGTACTATGAAATGTGTGTTCAAACACGGCTATCGAGATGAAAGGGTCTGTGACTCACGAGTTTTAATTCAGCAGTTTAACAAATGCCAGACATTGTCTCTGATTTCCTGGCAGAATAAAAATCGCTGGCTGAGCTAGGAAAAGGAAAATCTCTAGCTGTTGATCTTGAGGAATTGTGTTCCAGCTCTGGATCCCATCCCAAGAGCGTGGATTCCTCCAGCTGTACCTGTGATGTGTTGGGTTTGCTCCTCATCTGCCCCCTGTGAAGGTCAGGGAGACTAGAGAGCAGGGGCTGTGGCCGAGGCAGGTCCAGCAGTGGTGCTGCTGGTGTGCAGTGAAGATTGAAGCAGGTTCATGCTGTCACTTACTCAGGGTTTCCTTCCCCAGTGCTTTCTCTTACTTCTCACCATTGTGCAAACCTGACAGGCAGAGCTGTAAATAAAAAATCCTTATTTAAAACATAATAAATGAGTGAGGGGAAGGCAGGCATTGCTGGAGATCCAGGCTTTAGCCTTCCTCAGTAGTTCCTAACTAGGTGGAGAAGGAATTGTGGCAGTAGATACATAAACCTAATTTTGGAGGACAGGTCAAGATACCTGCTCATCAGTGTCTTCTGAATCACCAGCGTGTGATAACTTGCTGGGAAGACCCCTGTCCAGCAGAGCACAGTGAAGATGCCAGAGACAGCCTGAGGGTCTGGAGAGCATCAGCTGTGGAGCAGATAGGGAGCTGCTGTCCCAATTCTCAATTCTTTTCCTCCCCATACAGAAACCTGTGTTTCTTTTCAACCCCATACAGATGGCTGATTCCATCCTGGGTGTAGCTCTAGAAACATTTTCTGTACCCTGAAGTCTTGAAAGATGTCCTGCTCACTTGGGCTGTGGCTCCTGAATCATTTGATGGAGGCTTTCACATTTGTGCTGCGAGACATAACGTGTAATCGGGCAGAACCAAGACAGCTGTGAAGGTGCACGTCAACTGCTGGGTTACTTCCCGATCCCAGTGCCCTGTTAGCATCTTCCTGCTTTCCCCAGCTGATTTGCTGTGCAGATACTTCTTTGCAAGCTCTGAAGGAAGCTGACTGGGGAGGTGCTAGTCATGAAAATGGATTCCAATGCTTTGCTTCCCTTGGTGAGATGCATAGGTGCAGCTACGATTTGGTGTCCCAGCCCTGGTAGTGATGGAGACCCCAAAATGGTGAAGACGATGAACGCCATGAAGGCAAAGTCATGTAATGTGGCTTCATCATGAGCTCTCCTACTCTGCTTAAGTGCTGTGGAGGTAGCTGGGGTGGGCCATAGGATGAGTTCCAGCTGTCGATGGGATCTCTTGGGATGCACAACGGGGTGTAAAGTCACAAATGCCCCACAAAAGACTTTTGTGGTTGCTGAGATTGCACTTTGTACCTGACTTATTATGGGCATTGTCCTTCACAGCCTGGGAGGGTGCGAGATCCATTTCCATGCAAAATGTGTGACTGGTGCCAAATTATCCCAGATAGATTTATGATACAGACAAGAGACTGAAAGGAAACACTATGTCAGAAATGAATTAGAAGTCAAGAAGGAAAAAGAAATGTAAAACACTTGAGCAGCCTGTATCTTTTAAATATTTTAAATAGAAAATCATATTTCACTTGCTCAGGGCCTTGGTCTAGGGAAGGTGCTTAAATCAATCCTTAAATTTAACATGTGCACATGGGTGCTGGGAGCACAACTTCTTTTTCTAGCGCTTTCCTGCGACTGGGTTTAAGATTTTGGAGGACTGGTGACACCGGTATGTCCTTAAAAATAAATAATTTACAAACAGCAATGAGTAGAATCACAGAACATCAGGGATTGGAAAGGGCTTTGAAAGATCGTCTAGCCCAATCCCCCTGCCTAGTGCTCTTAGCTCTTTGCAAGGTGCCCCAGCTAGGAGCTTTGTTTGGGAGGGGAACTCCTGACAAGATCAGAGATGAGCAGAATACCTGCTCAGATGGAAAGGAAGCTCTCCTTGCAGGTGTTTGCATCTGTGCGTGAGAATTGGGCAGGCTGAGGTTTGTTGTCCTGGATAATTCTGGAAAAAACTGCCTTTCAAGCTGACCTACTTCAGTGTCTTTGTAAGACGGAGCGTGTCTTCCTGGTCACTGCACACGAGGAGCTGAAGGAAGCACTTCTGCACGGGTGATGCCACTTCAGTCCTTTCATTTTTTGGGTAAAAATGTAAACCCAAATGCAAACAAACACTGAAGATCTATAGTGAAAGAGGCTACCAAGGGAAAGTCAGTGCCTCTGTAGCAAACTCTACAGTGGTCCTTCCACTAATGGAAATCATGTGCCCGTACGAAAACCAGGGGAGGCTGTTTCATCTTGTGTGCACCAGTCCGTTTTATTTATGGCCACTGCTATAGGTGTTCAGACCCCTTTCCCTAATGTCATGTGTGGCCCCAGTGACACTCACCTGTCATATTGGTGACAAACTGCAGTCAACAGAATTCAAGAGCTCGTTCCCTGGTTATTACTGGGAACATCCGTGGAGTGAACATTGGTGACATGAAGAGCCATCTCTAGATGATTTACATTTGCTCTGCGTGCTCTGGGAATTGTGGATGTGAGCAGGTCTTTTTCTCTCCAAAGCCCCTCTTGAACCATCCCAGTTCAGTCCCAGTGGCTAAGAGGAGTGGGAACTACATAACTGCGACCTACTGACCAGGACGCACCCGTTGCTGTCAGAAAGGGCTGGGTTATGGCTGAATTTGGGCTCGATGGAGACATTAATCTGAGTCTCTGCCTCCTGCCTTGCTCTTGCACTTTATGAAACGTGTAGGAATGTCAGCAGCTCCTCCCTCAGAATTGGAGGAACCGGTGTCTGGATGGTGGAATAAGAAAAGATTTAGTAGAGAGGCCAAGTGAACCACTTTGTTTTCCTCAAAGAAAATGGCTCGTTTTGTGGTTTTTTTTTTCCCCCAAAAAACTGGGCTGAGGAGGTAATGATGGTGGAAATGCTAAGAAGTTGTGACTCCTGTTTCTTCTCCTGTAAATGATTCTCTTGACTTAAGGCAGAATATAAAGTGCTCGAGTGATGGTTCCACCTCTGATGCTGCCCTGAGTGGAAATAGTCTTGCAGGGGATACTCTCCCAGTCTCATTTTCTGTCCTGAGCACAAGGCTTTGTCAAACCCAGGAGCTCTTGTGGACTGGGTTGTTTTTCATGGAGGGCCATGAGAAGTTTGGGCTTGCAGAGGCAAATTAGTTCTGCTCCAGCTGTTGTACACAAGGTAATTCCTAGTGCTTTGGCTGGGTAATATTTAATGTGGCCACTGAGTTGTTTCACAGCTGAACAAAAGTTTTACCTTTTCCCTGTTGATTACTCTGATATGTTCTTTTTGCTTCCATCCCATGACCCCTCGTCAAGCCACCGTGTGCCACACTCTGCAACTCCCTTGGCTCTTTGGAGTTTGCAGCGTGCAGGTACCCACGGAAGGTCGTTGAGTTTGAACAGTTTGTTTTCAGAGTGGGAGGCTCAGAAATATTCTGTTGAGCCCCAACCACAGAGGAGCACAGGTGACTGACTGTGAGGCCTTAACAAGTCACTCTTCTTGCAACAAGCTGCTTTTTTACACTACCCCACGTTCTCCTCACCCTGTGGTCACAGTAAGAGCCAGATTTTTTTTTTTTTAGCCTCTCCTTACTTGAATTTTTCCTCTTTTTAGTTCCCCAAGCCCATAACAAACTGCAACGAGCAGACGTACGCACGGTAATTCGCTGCTTTTGGCAGAGGAGGGAAGTTTGTGCTTCCTTCCGTAATCCTCTTTACGTATCCCAAATTAATTTGTTCCCACAGCTTTTCTCCTTTGTATGTATTTTCTTCCTTTAGAAAAGGAGCCTTTTGTCTCTTCCCTTGGAAAACTGCTGTCCCATGCTGAAGGTACCTGCTCGGCTTCCCCTAAGCCACCTCCTTTTGCCAATGGTGTCACCTCTGCTTGGTGTTCAAGGGATGCGAACGGATTTGGCTGAAACCCAGCCTCCAAGTTCTTGTGAGGGCTCAGGGTTCTGGATGGGGTTTTTTAAACATATTTTTGTAGAAAGAACCTGTGTCACATCAAGCAGAGATATGAAATGCAGGCAGCAAGTAACTTGCTGTTTTTTCAAAAGCAATTCATAGAATCATAGAATCATTAGGGAGTGGAAGGGACCTCGAAAGATCATCCAGTCCAATCCCCCTGCCACAGCAGGATCACCTAAGATCACATCATACAGTCAGTCAGGGTTAGAAGGGACCACAGGATCATCTAGTTCCAACTCCCCTGCCATGGGCAGGGACACCCCACCCTAGATCAGGCTGGCCAGAGCCTCATCCAGCCTGGCCTTAAACACCTTCAGGGATGGGGCCCCAACCACCTCCCTGGGCAACCCATTCCAGGCTGTCACCACTCTCATGGTGAGGAACTTCCTCCTCACATCCACTCTAAATCCTCCCACCTCCAGCTTTGCTGCATTCTCCCTAGTCCTGTCACTACCTGACATCCTAAAAAGCCCCTCCCCACCCTTTTTGTGGGCCCCCTTTGGATACTGGAAGGTCACAAGGTGGTCACCTGGGAGCCACCTCTTCTCCAGACTGAACAGCCCCAACTCTCTCTGTCTGGCCTCACAGGAGAGGTGCTCCAGCCCTCTGATCATCCTCGTGGCCCTTCTCTGCACTCGCTCCAGCACGTCCACATCCTTCTTGTAACAAGGGCTCCAGAACTGGACGCAGTGCTCCAGGTGGGGCCTCACCAGAGTGGAGTAGAGGGGGAGAATCACCTCCCTCGACCTGCTGACTACAATTCTCCTGATGCAGCCCAGGAAAAGATAATTCAAAGCTAAAACACCACACTGCCCATTCTAGCCTTTCCTTTGGGGTTGGGACCACAGTATCACAGAACATTAGAGATTGGAAGAGACCTTGAAAGATCTAGTCCAACCCCCCTGCCATGTAGTTGTTGCATCTGTTCTTGTGTCCTGTGTTCTGAAATGTCAGTGTCTTGCTTCAGGATGAGTAAATCAAAGCAGAGTTACTACTGTGTGCAAAATGCTGGGAATTTTCATGCAGCCTTATCTGTCCCTTCTAAGGATCCAACTGAGAAGCATAAAATCTCTTGATAGAGAACAGATCCTCTGACCTAGTGCACACAACTGACTGATTATCTAAAATCCTTGAGCTGGACCCAGGAAAACAGATCTGATCCTGTTGTTTGGCTTTAAGATAGCCAAGGTGCTGCTTTTCAAAGGCAGGTTGTAAATTACTCTTCTGTAGGGTTTTACCTAAAGCATCAGTTGGTGTCACTTCAGAGGTGACAGATATCTTTCCAGATGATCCTAGGCCACATAAGGATGGATGTTCCAGGGAACAGGCTTCTGGTTGGGTTGGTTTGCTCTGTAGATGAGGGCCAGCAGCAGCACTCCTGGCCATCTGTCTTGGTTCCTGGGGCAGTTTTCCCAGTGAAACTCAAAGGGAGAGGTCATGAGGTCTTTCAAACAGAAGTTCTGTCTCCCTTTGGGACCTTCACATTTGGGAGGAGGGTGAATCCAGCCTAGTGTTTGCACTGGACACCCTTCTAGGGTACTGATCCTCAGCTGATGGAGCAGTTGCAAATTCCACCAGGTCCTGAAAGCATCTCCCTCTGCTGATTACCATCACTGCTGGTCTGGGTTGAATAGTAGCCAGCTGGCCACCTACCAGAAACCTATTTCTGCCAGGCATTGGTTGGGTCTGGCAGCAGCTGTGTAGGGGTCAGGCAGGCAGGAGCTGCAGAGCTGGGTATCCTCAGAGCTCTGTGGCAACGCAGCCTGTGCTGCTGCCTCCATGCCTTGCAGCAACTTAGGAACCAGAAAGGTGGGTGGGAGTGAACCCAGTGGGAAAATCAGTAGATGTGCAGTCGCCCAGCAAAATGAAAGAGCAGCTTGTCTGGCACAGAGAAAGTCTGGAATTGCCTCCCCATGGATTTTGGTGCTCACTAGTGTGTGAACTTCACAGCGAGCAGGTTGTCCTGGGCAGTGTTTTCTCTCAGCCTGGCTTGTGGGTGATGCTGGTGTTGCTCATTTAGCAGAATGTAAAGGATAGTGCCTCCCCAAACCCACAAACTCCAGTTTGTTTTTTCTAGAGAGATTTCAGAGCATGGAAATGCACCTGGGATCACCTGGGAGATGCTCTGAGTGGGGGTTCAAGCCCAGGAACAACTCCTCTCCCCAAGGCTTTGCTTAAAATGACTGTTTTGAACAGAAGGCTGAGTGGCTTCATAGAGTGTCACATCTGAGATTCGTATCAACTGGGCCATTTGATGTTAAACTGGTGTGTGGGCTGCTCCAAATGACTTGAAGTTGTTGGATTTGGTAAAATGCAAGCTACTGACTCAGGTTTTCAAAATAATTTGCAGAGAGTGTGGTTGTGCTTTGCCACGGTGTCAAACGAATGAAAAGGTTTCCTCTGATTTTTTCCCTCCTTAAATAAACCCTGGAAATCACTTCCACACCTGAGACTGTGAAGGAAATTCTTGTGTTAGAGAAAAGTTTAGAGTTGTGTATTTGCAATATGAAACTCAAAGAGTCAGACTTGCAGAGGAATTGTACTCTTATTTTTTAAGATATTAGGTCACAGGCATTTGGGATGAGGGGAAAACAACTTAGAGAAACCTTCTGACTCCTGGAATGGGGTCTTGATGTTTGCTCTGGTAGATAAAGAGATGATTTGATAATATTTGTCTAGATAAATTGTAGGTATGTTTATGCTTTATGCCCATATTTGTGCTTTAAGTAGGATACAAAGAAGTCATTTATGTAGGGTTTAGGTTGTCTTTGTGCATCAAAACACCTATGGCGGGGTTTAAAGACTCGATCCAACTGGAACATATTGGTTAACCCCAAAAATATCCTATATTTTCCTTCTCCCTCTTTATTGCTTTAAAAAAAGAATCTGTTGCTTGTCCTGCGAGTCTCAGTGTGTCCAGATTGGTGGCCATTGGCAGAGATACTGAGTTGGTTCAGCTTCTGTTGAGAGTAGCTGGGACCCAAGTCCTCAGCATCAGTCCAGATGGAGCCCTCCAGGGATTTATGATGTTAGAACAGAACATAACTCATCGTTATTTACAGCACCAGGCTGAAGGAATAACACACTTGGGCAAACCCGTGGTCCTTGCTGGCTAATAGAGCATCTGTGATGAGGTGGTGGTTCTCCTCCAGCTTTTGCAGTGCTGGAGTTTGTAATGGTTTTGATTTTCTGTTGATTCTGTGTTAATTACTGGAGGTTTGCTGGCAGTACTCAGAAACAGGTTGTTCCTACCCAGAGAGGTGGCTGACAGGATCATTGGGATTCAGGGGGTCTCAGAGAGGGAGGATGGAGATAAACAGGGGCCTTATGCTCTTACTGAGTAGCTGAAGTCGTTTATCTGTGAGGACTAAGGACATTTAGAGCTCAATTTGCCACCTGCCCAGTGGATTTTATTAATTTCCTTTGAATTTTGTTGTTTGGTTTTTTTAATTGGAGATGCAAGAGCCTTTGCTTCTTCTGAACAATGTCTCTAGTTCAAAGGGAGAGCATGTCTTTTTGTGTTTTATCTTTATTGCTGCTTAAATAAGTAGGAAAATAGTTTACTGTTGAGAAAATTGTCTTGGGGCAGCTCCTTCTGCTGTTGAATTTGCAGGGAGCTGATGTGACCCATGTGCTTGCAGATCCAGCAAAATCCTGGCTTGAGAGAACTGCAGCTTTTCCTCCCGGTCCTAATGGGGCTCTTCCCCAGTAACCATCACCCCTATCAAAAAGAGGTTCCTGTGAGAACCCCTGAGCCTCAAAATATTGGAATTTTATCCAGCTTTATCCTGTAGCCTTGTTTTAGCTGCTGAAGAATCCGAGCACCTCCTTCCCTGATGCCCATCCAGGGTAAGTGACTGCAGCTACGTATGAAATATCCCACATTTAAAAATATTGACTCACAGCACTCACCCAAGGTGATAAAGTCTTTTGCTAATGAATACTTGGCCATTAATGATGACAGTTGGTAATTTGCTCTGGTACTTCAGTGTCATTTGTGCAGAGACCCATCAACCATCTCTAACACCCCCCTGTTTCCCAGGCTAAGCTGGGAAAAGGCAGCGCTTGCCCTGTGGTGAGAGCCAGTAGAAGTCTTGGCTTTTCCTACTAGTTTACTTTGAGTGAAAGTTTAAGTTTCTTTTTGACATCAAGAAATGTCTTAATTAACTTTAGCCACTGCATTCTTGCTTATAGCTGGGCTGCGTCAGGTGCAGAGGAACTGTGGCTGCAGAGATGTGATCCACATCTTTTTCTTGACAGGTTCCAATGTAAACCTGTAGAGAGAAAGAAAATGAGAGCAAAGAGAATATCACAATCTCTTTGGTTGGAAGAGACCTTTAAGAGACCATCAAGTCCAACCTTTGATGCAGCACTGTCAGGTCACCCCTAAACTGTGTCCTTCAGGAAAACATGTGTTTTTTCCAAGTCCCACTTAGCATCCCAAGTGCTGGTTCCTCCTGTGTCTATGAGTTGGTCACTTTCTAACCAGCTTTCTGTTGCCAGCGGATACTGTTGGCAACTCCCTCCTTTGGGATTTATGTCCTTTGGGTTTATGCCCTTTGCAAAGATTCCCACATCTGATTTCATGGATGCTCTGAACATAATGGGATCTGCTAATGGGTGGGGGACAGTCCCATGGTGTCCCCACGAACCATGATGTGTCTCATATGGTGGTTATTGTTAATTACTGTGTGAAAACAGCCCTATAGACAAGCTCTACGCTGCGTTTCTTGGGCTGTGGCTGGAGGTTGGGGAGCAGCATGTTCTTTACCACCTATAAATTGCTCAGCTTGTTATGGAGGGGAAGAACAGGGGTGTGGGGAAAAGAGAAAATCCCGTTGCCTTTGCTTCTGTTAAGTAGTGCTGCTGGTTTAATGGGTGGGTAACAGGAAAGGGTGTAAGGGGACGCCATTGTTAATGGGAACTCCTGCAGGTTTTATTATGGTCGCACCCGCTATAGTTAGGGTTGAGCAGCTGTTTCCATTATGAACTCCCATTTCAGGGGTTTATAACTCGGTTGTAAAAATGTGCTCCAGGGTAAACTGTAACTTACTGGGTCTTAGCCTGGGAGAATTTTCTTAAACAAGACTTCAAAAGAACAACTCCATTTAGTCATTGTTCTGCCTGCTCGCACAGGAGCCAAACTTGGCTGAAAAAAGCCTTGGGATCCGTTTGTACAATTGAGCCGATTGTGTTTCCTCTCCTGTTGTAGCTTTTACTTTAAAAACAACAGTTGAGCTAAACACGGCTGAAGAATGCGAAGGGCCAGGAGAGCAATGCCGCGGGGATCGGGGTGATGCCCGCTCAGCCTGGTGGCTGTTGGATTGCAGGAGTTTCCCTTTGAGAGTGCTGGATTTTCTTTTAGGATCCGTGAAGCTTTAGCACCTGCGTGTGTTGAATTGTGCCGACGTGACACCGGCACCGAATTCACACCTTGTAGCAAGCCGTCCCTGCAGAGGTGTCTCGCACGTGCGAGGCCATATGTGTGTTTTAAGTCCTCTGGGCATAGCGTTCCTTTCGGGAAGACCTTGGGATGCCATCACCAGGCTGCCCAGATTGTGCTCAGTAGCTTTTGGCTGCCTCTGAAGAACGTGCTGCTGAACGATCAGTCACACTTTAGGTAAGGATGCATTTTATCTCTAAAACGACTCTCTTGGTCCTCCCAGTTTGTTCCTGTGGCAGTAGACCCACACTGGAAAAGGGCAGATTTCACCAAAATCCTCAGTCAAGGCTGCAGTGAGACTTTGTAATGCACTTAGTCTTTTTGTCTGCTAAATTATAGTTGCAGGACATCAAGAACCTGAGAGATCTCTGCTTGTACGGTTGTGTGCGCCTCAGTCTTCAGATTCGCAAAATGAATTGGACAAAACTGCAAAAATTACTTCCCTCAGCTTCCAGAGGCAGGAACAAATTATTTAGGGTGATTGTCCAGTGCATCTGAAGAAGGACCTGAGTATCTGATTTGTATCAGTATCTCTTTGTTGGCTGAGGAATCTTTGTGGTGACCTCTGGGGTTCCCCATAGGAGAGCCCAGTACTGTATGGGAGTGTGGGACTGGACCAGTGTTAGGTTTAGTGGTGCTTTGTATCCATCAGCCCACTAAGGTTGGCTCTTACAACACTTCTGGACCCTAAATCCCTGAATTTTAACTGTGATGGATTGCTCTTCATGCATTGAATGTTATTCTGAATCAAAGCTGCCACAGTATCACAGAACATTAGGGACTGGAAGGGACCTCGAAAGATCATCTAGTCCACTCCTCACCACAGCAGGATCACCTAGATCAAGTTGCACAGGAACTTGTCCCGGAGGGTTTTAAATGTCTCCAGAGAAGGAGGCTCCACAACCTCCTGGGCCAGCCTGTTCCAGTGCTCCGTCACCCTCAGTGTGAAGAAATTCCTTCTCATATTGATGTGGAACCTCCTATGTTACAGCTCACACCCACTGCCCCTTGTCCTACCATTAGATGATGCTGAGCAGAGCCTGGCTCCATCATCCTGACACCACCTCTTCACGCATTTATAAACATTAATGTGGTCACCCCTCATTTTTTCCAAGCTAAAGAGACTCAGCTTCCTCAGCTGGGTAATATCCCTCAATAGGTAAATATACTGTTATTTGTCTTATGGATATAGGTAGGGAAGAACATAAAAGTCCTGGTTTCAGTTGGAACATCATCACAAAGATAAAAAATGGGTAAGAATTTAATCTGTTTTGATTATAACCACTAGAGAACTAAATCTGCTGAAGCAAATAATATCTTTGTCCCAAAGAAAAGTGTGGTGGATGAGTCTGCTCATGTTAAAAATGAAATTCTCTCTTCATTCCTCTACTCAGGATCCTCTTAGAGCTGTGAAATAGTAAAATCTAGATCCTGTTGCTGAAGGGAAGGTGGTATCTGCCTCTGCTCTCTTCACAGCACTTGCACGGGGTGAGGACAGGCTCACACAAGCAGAGCTGTGTAGTCTGCTCAGGTTTAAACCAACAGCTCATTCTGTCAAGGGAATAAATGAGCAGACCAAGGCAGGGGTCTGGTGTTGAGAGCTCCTGTTGGGGTGCGTTTATCAGCAGCTTCATCTTCTCTTGTTAAACCTGTAGTTCAGGTAAAACAATTGGCAGCCAGGAACAAAAAACCTCAATTGTTCCTTTTTAAATAGGCAAAAATCATTTTCTGCAGGGATAACAAAGGCAGTTCTTGAATTGGGGTGGTAGGGGGTCTAATAAGGATAGTCAGTGCATCAGGACCCCTTACAGAACATTTACCCCTCATTCTGGGCTTTGAAAAGTTATTATACTTCATCCTAGCCTAAAAATCAGGGGTCACCAGCCAATGAGTTGTACCCTGAACCATCTCTGTCCCATGAGAAATACCTCAGATGAATAAATTCATGTATCAGAGACTGAGTTACATGATAGACACCAGTCTGCCCAGTGATACGAAGGGGTTTCAAGGTGTGTGTGTCCTGTCCCATGGCCCATAGTCTCCATAAGTGCATGGATGTTCTTGCTGGCAGTAAGCCATGGCCGAATTGAATCGTTCTGCCAGGGAAGGATGGAATAGTTTGGTATTTTCAGTTCAGGTCTTGTAGAAGAAAAGCCCAGGACCCTTATTGGAAAGAAATAAAAGGGGGTAAATGAGCTCAGAAGCAGCAGCAGGACCAGATGACAAAGGCTGATAGAGCTTTCAGCTTTCTCAGGGATTTTGAGGGCTCCTGGAGTGCCAGGTCAGTGCAGTCAGGACTTCTCATGGCTGCTCTGACCATGCAAACACAGAGCTGCTGAGTTAGTAATGCTTGACCCTGTCCTACTTTCCTCTGGAGACAGGCTAATCCCCTGATGCTTTTCAACAGTACATTGTGAGATGTGCCACTGGGCTCTCCAAGAGACTTTACACTCCTCATATCTTTTCCCTGTCCCCCAGATCACTACCTCCACTGTTGTGATTCTACTCCTCATCTGTTGCTCAAAACAGCTGCTTGAGATCTAATAGAATCATTAATGTTGGTAAAGAACTACAAGATCCTAAAGTCTAACCATCAACCCAACGTCCTCATGGTCTTCCCCTTTCCCAGGTCCCCGCTGATGGACTTTCCCACCAAGATTCCCTTTGGATTCCCTCTCCTCTCTTGTGTTAGGCTTTTTCACCTCCATGCCACTCTTCCACAGCTTTCCTGTCCCTCTCATTCAGCAGTTCTCAGCGAGAAGGCACTGAGCTCTCATTTGTGCCCTCGTTAGCAAAGCACAGATCGCTGTAAGGTCAAAACTCCGATGGGTTTCTTGCATTAGCTAAACCTGTGTTACCCCACTGGCTAATTCCAGTATCAAACACCTCTTAGAAAAGAGGTGAAATCAACACATGGGTGAAATTATAGTGTTTTACCCCTAACTGCGGCGTCTCGTGTTTAGATGGTGATTTTTATGGCTCAGGTAGAGGACTCTAGAAGTGAACTCAGCCCAGTTAATGACCATAAATAATAATGACAGCATTATTCTTTTGTCTTGTCCTTTGCACACACTAATCTGCTCTGACAGCCAGCTTTGCTCTTTTATTAACTCTCCGCCAGCTGTAATCAGCGATGGTGAAGTCAGGCAGCAAAACCTACATGTGCCAAGTCTCACCACTCTTATGATATTTTTTCTCCCCTACTCTTTGCTCTTGTGCATCTTTGGGATGCTGCTCAGGAGGAAGGGTGGGGGAAACAGAGCAAAAGTGCTTTTTGAAGCGTTGTTGGGCTGAATGATGTTTTTTAAGCATCATGAGGGGGTGTGTCCTCAGTTACTCTCTCCCTCCTTCCTTCATTTCTATTTTCAAGAAGAAAAAGTAGTGGGTTGAATCACACAACATTAGGGATTGGAAGCAACCTCAAAAGATCTAGTTCAATCCTCCCACCAGAGCAGGATCACTAGGTCAAGTCACACAGGAACATATCCAGGCGGGTTTAAACATCTCCAGAGAAGGACATTTAAAAGAAGTGCAAGACACTTGTTTTTTATAAGTTTTACCTTTTTTCCAGGTTTTACTTGAATTTATTAGGTTGTGTTTTATGTTTTTAAAGTTAGAATTGATTGCCTGCTTGGGAAGAGGGGGTGGGAAAGAAGTTGATGGATCATTGTGTAGGTCTTGTGACAGCTCTCCAGCCCGTTTTAATGTATGATTTATGCCAGTTACTAATAGATTACCCGGAAGTTGATGATTAAAGTGGAAGTTCCTTTGGAGAAGGGAGATATAACTGAGGTCGAGACCTCCCAGTGACCTTGGATGTAACTATTACCCTTCTAGGTTAGTTGCAATTGGAGATCAAAGTGTCGGTACAGGAAACATATTTGGTCCTGAGGTTGTGGGTCGGGGGCTGTTGTTTGACAACAAGGTAGTTGTGGTGGTGGGAAGGGAAACAAGGGCTTCCTTTCAGCTTCTCCTTTGCCTGCAGGCACAGTCAGGGGAAAACCCTCCAGCTGTATTTTGGGAGCTGGTATTCAGTTGATTTTTCACGAGGAATTCTGCATCTCACCTGGTTTAAACATCCCTCCACAAAGAAGTGGTGGAAAGATACGGGCTGGTTCAAACAGAACCGCAAACTTCTCGTCATGCTCGTTGTCAAAGCTGGGGAGCATGGCTCTGTCTCCAGGGCTCCCACTGTTTAACTCTGTGTGGGAGGGAGCAGGGCAGCAGCCTCTGAGCTCATCATGGATCATGGAGCATTTCCTAGGTTGTTTTAAAGGGCTCTGTGTGTCTGCACAGCAGTGCTTCGCTCGTATGTAGAGAACAAAACCAAGCCCAGAAAAGCTGACTTCTGCCTGATCATTAATGCAGAGTGACTGAGATCTTCTAGGGATATTTCTGTTAGACTCTTGTAAGCCTTAAGCTGAGGAGACCCACTCGTGGCATGAGTGTGCCTCAGTTACTGCTTGTACTTCTGTCTCCAGGCAAAGCCTGGGTTCTCCAGAGCCTGTTGTTGAGTTTATGAAGGGCTCCAGCACCATCTTCGCTGAAGACCTTGATGTGAAAATCTCATCCTGTAGTGACAGGAGTAGCATTTTGGAACACGTTGAGAGGTTAATGATTGGACTCAGTGATCTTTTCCAACCTATTCAGTTCTATCTACACTGACTTCACAATGACTTCTTATTTCCTGGTGTGTTTTATTGAGCTGATCAAGGCACAAGGCAGCTCCAAAGACTCAAAGGTTAAAGCTTGCTCCATGAGAATGGATGTACTCTGCCATCCTCAAAGGGCCATTGCTGAGTTCCACAGCAAATATACCAGTAGTTTTGATGAAAATAGAAGTGAAAAATTATTATAGTAGCTTAGGTACTATAAGGTACTATAGTCCAGATTGTGCTCTGGTTTTCTTGATTTGGCTGAACTTAGGGTAAGGGAAACACCAATGACTGAGAAGTGATGAGCAGATACCTCTAGAATAGGCCATCAAAAAGGCTTTTAAAGATGTTGGCAAGACTAAAAGGATTTATTTAGTTTGTAATTTAGATTTCCCCTCCATTGTCCAGTCACCTGAGTATCTTGAGCTTCATTTCTGGAAAACTTTCCTCTCTGTTGTTACAAAATGCCTCATTGTGAACCAAGCCGAGGTCTCCCCAATTCCATTTTATTTAAGAAAAGTTAATGATAAATAAAATAAAGTACACAAATGACTGGCCATCCAGTTAAAAGCAAAATGTGTTCAGCTTCATTTCAAGTGAACGTGACAATTTGTGTTCGCATGTGCTGATGGAAGCAGTTTCTGCCTCCTCGTTGCCAATAGTGAAGAAACTCTGTATTTGGAAAAAATGTTGATAAAAGCTGGTGCAAAGGGTCTGTGCCCTGGATCCTCCTTCAGTAGAATTTCCAAATTGCTGCCGATGCTTTTCACAACTTCCTTTCAGAGCAGAGACTTTTCTAAAACAACTATGTGTAACTGAAAATGAGACTTGTGAAAGAAGAGCAGAGACTTGTGCAAAAAGGAAAACAAATGATTTCCAATAGCAAACCCAGGTATCTTAACCCTTGTGCAGTGTAACCCTATACCAGCATCTTCTCGGAGTTATTCTTGGCTAGAAATTTCTGATTTCTCTTACAATTTCCTTTTATGATCTAATATTTCCTTGAAGACTTTGGCTGAAATGTTTAAAACCCGCCTGGATATGCTCCTGTGCGAATGGATCCAGGTGATCCTGCCGTGGTGGGGGTGGAGTAGACTGGATGATCTTTCAAGGTCCCTTCCAATCCCTGATGTTCTGTGATTCTGTGAAAATATTCAAGCTGAGCTGTGGGAACAGCTGTTTATGAAATTATTGCTGTGACAGAGGTTAACAGCAATTAGTTGTCTATTTTCTGTTCTTATTTGCGGTTCTTGTTTACAAAATGTTCTTCTGTTCTTCAGCACCAGTTGAATTCAAAGCTTATTACCACTTGAGGGAAGCTGGGAATCTGCCTTAGCTTCAGGAGTCAACACGAAGTAAAACGAAGCATTAACAGCACAAAAAATCATTTATCTTGGGGAGCAGCATTTCTTTTCCGTAGTTATTTTATCTCAGTCCATGACAGCACTGTGTGAAGGATGGGTGTAGAACTGTAGTCAATAAAGCAGAATCATCTGCCTTGGGTAGTCCGAGGCCACCACACCTCATCGCTTCTGTTTTACATGCGCACCCAGATTCTCAGGACCCTGTGGACAACTACCCACTCAGCACTTCTTAGCTGCAAAATGCAACCTGAACCTGTGGTAGGAGGTTTTCTTCCTCATCCCTTCACCTATATCCAAGAGGATTTCCAAGAAGCCCAAGGGATTAGCTGACCTCCTCCCTTTAGGCGTTACGCTGGGCATGACGGGGCTCGTACTGGGGGAGGAGGGTGTAATTCCATTGCGTCCCACTCCAGCAGGCAACTTTGTGGAGGAAAAGTCACTGTCTTGCTTATCTCCTCGCTCGGCACCAAGGGCATGGCAGGGTTTGCTGTTGCACCTGATGGTATCTGAGGAAGGCGGAGGAATTTACTCCTTTGCCAGAGCATGTTTTGCACTTCATTGCACTACTATAAATCACTCTGCTCAGCTGTAACTCATGAATGAGTGCTGGGGGGGTGGTGGTGGTGGGGAGTAGAAAGGGGAGGGTGTGGAGGTTGAATAGGGTTAACAAAATTTGAAGCAGATTTATTGAAAGCCCTTCAAGAGTAAATAAAACAAGACAGCCCAGCTGCTGCTGTTCTGCAACACAGCAACCCATGAGCTAGAGATCCTAGTAATTAGTTGCATTTGTAGGTGAAAAAAGGTCTTCAGGAATGTCTGGTATTAATTACCATTAAGGGTTAGTCATCATTTCCATTGGAAAAACCTATTCTTTCAGATTTTTTTATGCTTTATGCATTGTCAGCTCATGTGCAATTAGAGAACCCACAGAGGCACCAGATCACATTGTGTCACCAGTACAACCTCAGCGAGGGTGGCAGCAGCGACTCCCTGTCCCAGACCCCTGCACCCCCACGGATGCTCTGGCTGCTGTGGTAGGACAACTGCAGATGGCTTGGAAAGAGCCTGTAAATCTTAGGGTGAGGTATGTGGGTGGAGGCTTTCAAAAGCAGGGAGAAATGTGAGGTATCCGCATAGTTTCGGTGGTAAAACCCTCTGTGCCTTTGTGTTCCTTCCTACCACCTTTAAAACGATTAAAATTGGGGTTTTGTTGGGGGGTGGGGAAAAGGTTGTGGTTTAATTTAAAAATCAAAACTCCATTTTGCTCTTCAGGGCAGGTTTCTGCTTGTTTTTATTGTACCTGCTCTTACATCCTGAAGTACAGCTGCCGCGTGTCACGGCGCTGCGGATCTGCTACCAGCGGTCTTTGTTTGACTTGGATGCAGGTTTTAAAGTTCTGCTGGTTTGCAAGAGGCTGGTCTTGTGCCCGGTAGTTGCTTTGTGGCAATAGGCACTGGAAGAGGAAGGGTTTGGTCTGCTTTTTAGTAAATAAGCAGGTAGAGCCCTACTTGTGTGTGGCCACATGAACAGACTCTCCTGACTTCAGAGCAGAGCGCTAAGATTTTGGCAGCTGGGTCTCCTGATCAATCAAAGTTAAAGGTTCCCCCAGTACTACGCAGTTATCGGCCGTATGTGATGCAAGACTTGGCTCCAGCACTGCTCGCTGGAGCTTGTCAACACACAACATTGTGCCTGGCTGTTCTGAAGACCTGAAGTAACTCTATATCACTCTGGCTCATCATGGCATTAGGGTTTTGTGGTGTTTTATAGCTTCTCCCTTAAATAAATGGGACAGTTTTGTCAGCAATGTGAGGCAGTGATGCTCCCAGAGCAACCCTACCCTGTCAGGATTCCCTGGCTGTGGAGCATTCCTACATCCCTCGGTGTGCAATAAATAAAGGGATAAAAGGAATAAAAGGAAAAAAATGTTTTGAAGCAGAGCCACAAAGATGATGTAGGGAGGGGAACATATTCCTGATGAGGAAAGGCTGAGGGAGCTGGGTCTCTTGAGCTTGGAAAAAAGGAGACTAAGGGGTGACACCATGAATGTTGATTAATTTGTGAAGGTTGGGTGTCAGGAGGATAGAGTCAGGCTCTGCTCAGTGACATCTACTGGTAGGACAAGGGGCAGTGGGTGTGAGCTGGAACAGAGGAGGTGTGAGGAGGAACTTCTTCCAGGTGACAGTGATAGAGCCCTGGAAGGGGCTGCCCAGGGAGGTTGTGGAGTCTTGTTGTCTAAAGATATTTAAAACCTGTCTGGACATGTTCTTGTGTGACTTGATCTGAGTGATCCTGCTGTGGCAGGGGGATTGGACTAGATGGTCTTTCGAGGTCCCTTCCAATCCCTAATGTTCTGTGGTTGTCCACTAGTATTAATGAACAATGGCAAAACTACCAATAGTTCCATCATTGTGCTTTATTATCTAGTTAAATATTGTCCTGTAAGTTTAAAAACATTATTATATTACACGTGTAGGTCATTTAATGTTGTTTATTTACTAACATGTATTTTGGCCTATTTCCATATTAATTGTCAAAAAGAATCTTGACTCTCTTCTACTTCTGTTTTCTACCTATTTATGTCCCAAAATGTGAGTCAGCCAAGGATTCTAAAGTGGAACCAACAAAATGCTGTCCTGTGCTTTTATCAAGATAAAAACCCTAAAGTAAAAAAACCCCACTCTGTTGGCTGGTGTCGGTGTTAAATCACCCCCTGGGAAAAGCCCTCAGTGCTAATTAATGAGTCATGGAACTCGATGTTTTTGAGATAATATTTGACACCTATATCTCTCCGTAAGAGCAGCAGATTTCATCAGAAATTGCTAATTAAAGCTTCCTCTTCCTGCTCAATGTTCAGGGAGATGATACGGGGCGAAAAACAATGGCTAAAGCAGGGATTTAATTCAGATTTTCAGAGCAGCCTGATTTGCATAAGTTCTAATAAAGCACTATTAAAATCTATTAACACTTGTCTATGGCAATTAAGTAAAGTTTGCTATTTTGAGCGATTGCATTTCATGCAGAGGGAGATAAGGAAGCAGGGAGGGCTGGCGGAGAGTGTGGCGTCACCCTGGGAAAGACTGGGGAAAGAAATGCTGTAAATGCACAACTTTGGGAAGAAAGAAGTCTGGTTTCTTGGCTCTGTGGAGCTGAGATCCAGCTGTGGCTGCCCTCGGATGTTTGTTGTACAGTGCATACAGGTGATGTACAGGACTGGCTGAACATCGTGGTGTTTTATTATGGAACCTGCAGGGCACTGTCCTCTAGAGAGAATGGAAGATTTTAGCTAATATTATTTAGTGCAGGCTGTAAAGATCAGAAGTTAAAATAAGGTGGGGAGAAAGCAAGCTGGGAAAAGACTTTAAATTTTGTTACAGCTTCTTGAAGGTTTCAGGGGAACTGGTGAAAATTCAGATGACATTAGCTCACAGAGCGCCTTGAATTGCGAAGGTGGGAATTGGATGTGTTAGTTTACCTAAATTATGGCAAAAATGCTCTTGCCACTGGTATTTCTGGGTATTTAAAGGAGCTTTCTCTCGTATTGAGTCCTGCCACTTTGATAACTTCTGAGAAGGTTAGGTCCTTTACCTCCCACAAAGTGTTTGCTCAGATTTGTGGAGAAGCTGAAACACTAGTTTTATTCTGAGGGACGGGCACACACATGGGGTGCTCATTCTGGCAGCAATTTGTGTTTCTAATCTGCGTTGGACTTGATCGCTTGAATTTTGCTCAGCAATCAGCCCTCCAAAGAGTATTTGAAACCCAAACTCCAACCATGAGGTGGCAGCTCCTTTATCTGTGTCCAGAATTCCCTTGTCTGTATTCCATGGCCTTTACAGCATGACTCTGGACTAGTAGGAGTCTTCCCTGTGTCAGCGATGAGTGGAAGCTGGAGATGTCACCTTGTTTCACAGAATCACAGAGCATTAAGGATTAGAAGGGACCTTGAAAGATCATCTAAGTCCACTCACCATGTCAGAGCAGGACCACCTAGACCAAGTTGCACAGGAACATGTCCAGGTGGGTTTTAAATGTCTCCAGAGAAGGAGACTTCACAACCCCCTGGGCAGCCCATTCCAGTGCTCTGTCACCCTCACTGGGAAGAAGTTCTTTCTCATATTGATGTGGAACCTCTTGTGTTCCAGCTGACACCCATTGCCCCTTTGTCCTATAATTAGATGGCACTGAGCAGAGCCTGGCTCCATCCTCCTGTCACCCACCCTTCACAAATTTATAATCATTAATGAGGTCACTCCTCAGTCTCCTTTTCTCCAAGCTCAGGAGACCCAACTCCCTCAGCCTTTCCTCATAAAGGAGGCTTGGAAGATTCTTGGCTTCCCTCTCTTTGTTTTGGTTTTCTGTTTACCTGATATATCAGACTTTGCTTTGGTCTCTGCATGCTTGGAGACTCCCACTCCTGTCCACCCAGGACTTGAAGAAGGAAAAAACCCTCCCCAACAGTAAAGACTGTAGCTGTTCTGTGTTTGCTTTGCAGTGACCATCGGGGTTACTCCACTCTGGAAGCCAATTCTTTGGCTTTCCCTTCAAGAAATGCTCCTCCATCTCCATGTAAAGGCTGGATTTAGTTACCACAGATAACCCTGTCAACGACTTCCTACCAGAATTAGTTGTTTCGCCGGAACCAGAAGCTTTGAAGCAGTAAAAGAGACTTGTGGGGTGGGAGATGGTGCTGGGGTCTTGCACCAGCATTCTCTAAGGACTGGTTATCCCATGACTGGCTTAGAATTGCATGCAAAGGTCTTGGCTTTGAATTTGGTTCTTCCTTTCCAGCACTGCATACATGAATAAAATTAAATAGAATAAATAAGATCCCTGGTCTCTAACCATCACATTTTGCTTAAAAGCTTTATCTGAAAAGATTGAGGCCACCCAGCTTTGGTAGGTCTAACTTCTTAAACAAGGAAGATTTTTCCATAGTGGGTCTTTGGTGGCCATACAAATGGCTGAGTGGATGTGCTGACATTGTTTATATAATTTTCAGAGAAATTACTTGTAGGGCATTTTTTGAGTTGCTTTATTTTAGAAGTTTCTTCAATTTATTCATTAACATTTTCTTCTCTGTAGCCTACCAAGCTGGAATTAGGAAAACAATACCAGCCACATTTTGGAGCCTTCTTCAAAGCATTTTTAGAATAGTTTTCCAATAGTATGTGGCAAGAAATGAAATACATGATATTTTTTCCTATTGTACAACAGTATAATAGAATATGGAGGTTTTATAGGCTTTTATTTTTTTTAACTGACCTCCCTAACTCATTGGGGTCATGCCTCTTGCAAACGATGCAACTCTTGTGAGGGAATGGTTCAGCTCACACCACCCAGCATGTGGAACTTGATTATTTTCTGTATTTCTATATTCTTGGCATGATCCAAACTGCTGCTGGAGCTGGCAGCAACCATGGGCACGCAGGGAAAGCTGGAGAGGGTCCTCTGCTGCTCCTGCCCTGAAGGGAGATGGACTGTGGTGGTGTTCTCTGTTCCTCAGACTGTGCTGTAGCTTGAAGAGTGATGGGGGATTTCATGTGGCAAAGTGACTTTTCCTTTGTTGGTAAACTGCTATCAAGAGAAACAAGCATAATGTTTTGAGCTTGAAGTGATGGAGCCAGGCTCTGCTCAGTGTCCTCTAATCCTAGGACAAGGGGCAGTGAGTGTAAGCTGGAACATAGGAGGGTTACACATTATCAGAAGGAACTTCTTCATGGTGATGTTGATACAGGACTGGAATGGGCTGCCCTGGGGGGTTGTTGAGTCTCCTTCTCTGGAGACATTTAAAACTCACCTGGACATGTTCCTGTTCAACTTGATATGAGTGATCCTTCTGTGGCAGGGGGATTGGACTATAGATGATCTTTCGAGGTCCCTTCCAATCCCTAATGATTCTATTCAGTTTGCTTTCTTTTTTCCTCGTGTGGCTCTTTCTTGCCATTTCTGGGAGCCACAGCACTGTTTAGGTTGGAAAAGAGCTTTAAGACTGCAGGATCATTTCTCAGACTGGCAACATCTTTAAAAGTGCTGAGCAACTTCGTTGTGGTTTTTGTTTCTTTCAATGCAATGTCTCTTGTGCTTTTCTGCAGCTTGCATCAGCTCTCCAAATATCTTTTCATGTCTTCTCGTTGGGTTTTTGCTGTTGTTTTGTTCACCCTCCCGGTTCTTCTGCGACAACAAGCTGCCTTAGCAAAATGCTTCTGGGTTTGCTTCATACCACAGAAACTCTGGGCGAGTGAGTGTTTCCTCTAACGCGTTTATGTAGGTTATTAAGAAGAAAACAAACCTAGGATGGGAGCAAAATTAATCACTGGCTTATTAGCTTGGCGCTGTCGCCTGGCGTACAGCAGCGCTTTGCATCAAACGTGGGTTTTGGTAAGTGCAGAAACGAATGCCGAGCAGGAGTCCCGAGCTTCAGCCCAGCGGGACTACTGACAGTGGTTGGTGCCGACAGCTTTCTGCTCTTCCCAGACAACATGTTTCATTCCCTTAACTCCATTGTCAGAGGTAGTAGGGCAGCACGAAGCTCCTCAGCATGGAGACGTGTGCTGAGGAGAATTTGGGGCTTGACTTTGGTCTTGACTCGAGGAGGAAGTTTGGATGAAATATTGCTGGGACACCTCAGCCTGTTGCCCCCACTAGTCGGTGTCCACAGTGAGAACTGGAGTGCAATGGGAATCAGCTGGGCTAGTTTGGGAGAGTTCTCAGACTTGATTGAATTCAAAATCAGAGAATCGCCCCAGGTTAGAAAAGACTTTCAGGATAGGTGGTCCTGCTGTGTCAGGGGGATTGGACTAGATGATCTTTCGAGGTCCTTTCCAAACCCTAATGATTCTATGATGATCATAAAGGCCAACCATTAACCCAATAGTGACAAGTTCTCAGCTAAACAGTACCCCTAAGCGCTATGGCTACATGACTCTTAAGCACCTCCAGGGAGGGGGACTACCCCAATGAACCATCAAATGAACTTGGAGAAGAAAATCCAGTAGTCCCAGTAGATGCAAAAAGGGTTGGGAATGACAACAATGCTGTCTCCACTAGACCACGTAAAGCTCTGGCTGCTCAGGGCCTCTTTGAAGCATTGGGAACAGACCCAAGACATCTCAAGTGTCACTAAACACATATTTGGGGGTTGTTTAGGTGATGTTGACCCCTGTCTCTACCTACTTTCTGTACTAGCAGCTGTTTGGAATAAGCTCCATGGGGAGAGGTCACCTGTGGTCCTCAAGCTGATGAACACAGGGGCTGAGCTCATTTTGGGACACACCCGTGTCCATAATAACCAGCTGCAGCCCCAGGTGTGCATTTTATGTGCCCACTTGGAGTTTTCCCTTTCTCAGCCATTGCACTGATTTCCAGGGAACCCATTTCCAACGGCTACTGCAGGAGCTCTGAAGAGTTGCAAGGAGTAAGGACTGGGTGAAACTGAAGTGTGTCTTAGTTATAAAACCAATTTTATGCTTAAGACGAGGTTGAAGAAGAGTTGGTTTTCTATCTGGAAGCTTTGGTCTGGTTTGGGTAGAGTTTTCTAGCAAATGTGCACCATTTCCTCTGGGGAAGTTGCTCTCAGCACACACAGAACATTTGGTCTTGTGTGTCTTGAGCTGTGGAGCTTTTCAATCTTTAATTACAGGCTCTTCACTGAATATTGTGAGGAGTCTGTGTTGTGTAGACACGTACAGCCGGACTGGGTACGTGCAAGAGGGGAGAGTTTAAACCGGGGGTATTTTTCTTCTGTCTTCCTCTTGTACTTAATCATACAAACCCAAGATTTCTGTTGAATAACTGGAATAAGAGCTACATAGCAATGCTTTTGTTTTTAGAGGTCGTAGTTGCAAAGAAACTCCCAAATCCAAGTGTGTGCCATGCTCTATCCATGTAGGTTTTACTTTGGGTGTGCACCCATAGCCCTCCTGCCCTGAGCTCAATTCTGCGCTGGGTCCAGGCTGCAGCTGAGCATCTCCTGCAGCAGCAGCTGGGGACCACATCTGGGTATCACTGGACATGTGCTGTGGTGTTACTTATTGTTCCATCTCTGGATGGCTTTCTGAAACTTCAGCATCTTTCTTTTATTTGTGAGATTAATCACAGGATTGTTTAGGTTGGAAAGAACTCTCAAGATCATAAAGTAAAACCATTAACCCAACTGTCTCAAGGTCACCACTAAACCCTGTCCCTAAGCTCCAAATCTCTATGACTTGGAAACACAACTAGGGAGGGTGATTCAACCCCCTCCCTGAGCAGCCTGTTCCAAGGCCTGAGGACCCTTTCCAGGAAGAATTTTTTCCTCATGTCCAACCTAAACTTCTCCTGGTGCAACTTGAGGCCAATTCCTCTTGTCCCATCTCTCATTACTTGGGAGAAGAGACCAATCCCCACCTCTCTCCAACATCCAATGCTGTGAAGAGGAGTTTGACAAACACAACTGGACTCTTTGGGAAACACCTTTTTCACTTGGTGCTCTCGCTGTGTTGTGGTTGAGCAGTGGGTGAGCCGAGAGCCTGCAGTGGGGCGCTGGGAGCCTCAGATCTGGCTAAAGTAAGTTACTGGCTGCTGCAGATTTCCTTTGCTCTTGGGCCAGGAAGGGATGTAAGTGCTGGGAGCCAAATTTGGAAGCTTGTCACAAGCACACAAGATAGAACATCAGCGTCTGTGACATATTGATGGCTGTGGATGACAGAAATGATGTTTATTGCCATGGACAGTAAATTTATATATATATATATATATTTAAAAAATGCAGAC